>OZ022589.1:3889679-4261655 GCA_963669155.1 Arbacia lixula
ATGAAGTTGAATGTGTCAAAATGTAAAAAACACACATTTTGAGGAAAATTGTCTCAGGGTCATAGAAGATCAAATATTTTCATTCCTTGGAGTTTTACGGTTATCAAAACATCTTCATAACAAAATAAATTGACATATACCAAAGAAATATACAATTTTGATGACGTTAACAGGTGCTAAATTAAAAAAAAAGCATGATTTTGACATCAATGACCTTTCAAGGTCACTAGAAGCTTAGGTCATAACAGTGACATTTACCAAAGAAACACACCATTTTCATGAAGGTAGCAGGTACTAAATTGAAAAAAAGCACGATTTTGACGTCAATGAAGATTGAAGGTCACAGGAGGTCAGGAGAGGTCAAGTACAAAGTGCTTCCATAGCTTAAATCGAAGCTTAGGTCATAACGATGACATTTACCCCAAAATACACAATTTTCATGAAGTTAGCTGGTGCTAAATTGAAAGAAAATGACGTCAATGACCTTTCAAGGTCACCAGAAGTTACCAGAGGTCACCAGAGGTCAAGTACAAAGTGCTTCCATAGCTTTAGTCGAAGCTTAGGTCATAACGATGACATATAAAAAAGAAATATATAATTTTAATGAAGTTACCTTGTGCCAAAGTGAAAAAACATGATTTTGACGTCAATGACCTTTCAAGGTCACCAGAGGTCACCAGAGGTCAAGTACAAAGTGCTTCCATAGCTTAAATCGAAGCTTAGGTCATAACGATGACATATACCAAAGAAATATATAATTTTAATGAAGTTAGCTTGTGCCAAAGTGAAAAAAGCATGATTTTGACGTCAATGACCTTTCAAGGTCACCAGAGGTCACCAAAGGTCAAGTCCAAAGTGCTTCCATAGCTTAAATGAAAGCTTGAGTCACAAAGATGATATGGTGAAAATTTCATGCTTTAGTCATCAAGTGCACAATTGTTGTGGTTAACTGCCTAACTACAAGGTTTGCAGGAAGGCAAGAGGGTCATTGGAGCATGTCCTGTCAGCTTGTGGAGGGTTATTGCAAGCCTATACATGGAGGCATAACCAGGTCTTGAAGGAGATGGGAGCTTTGGCAAGGGCAGCAGTAGAGGCGAGAAAGAAGAATGGACCCCCGAGGGTGAAGGGCATCGGGTTTGTCAAAAAGGGGACAAGATGTAGGAGGACTAGGCAAGTACAAGGTGTGGGTGGGCTGTTAGCTGCTGCAGACGACTGGGAAGTACATGTGGATGAAGGGAATAGGACTATGCCGGAAGACGTGTTAGTCACAGCCCTGCGGCCAGATATGGTTCTAGTGGCTAGGTCGGCACGTAAGATTGTGATGGTCGAGTTGACGATGCCATGGGAGACGAGGATAGAAGAGGCAAGGGAGAGGAAAATGGACAAATATGCTAGTCTGAAGCAGGAGTGTGAGCAGAATGGATGGGGAGGGGAGGTACATACCGTTGAGGTTGGGTGCAGGGGGTTTGCGGGTGTCTCTGTAAGAAGGTGGATCCGAGCAATGGGGTTCAGTGGTAGGGAAGGGGAGAAGTGGGTGAGGAGAATGTGTGGGGCTGCCGAGACGGGCTCGGCTTGGGTTGTTCAGAAGGCATCGTAGTGTTTTTTTGGACAATCCAGATCACTCGGGTGTCAACGGGGGTGCTGTCCAGGGTATTCCAGCGTAGCACTGACCGGCCAGGGGGAGGTGTACAGCACTCAAATGGCCGAAACACCTGTGATCCGTGGTGTGCTGCTGATGACCCGTTGACATCTGCAGAATTTAAGATCCTTCTGTATTTTCTACTGTTGTCTCAACATAAGAAGTCATTTTCATGTCTTAGTTGAGTGACTACACTTTAAAAATCGCACAAGATATGCCAAAGTGTACTGTTCAAACGGCATAAACCAATACCCTCGTGACTTTTGAAAAGTGAACATTTGCCTTTATTGTGTGTACACTCATGCGTGACTGTGTGGATTGGTGTGATTTTTACACAAAGTTAGTCAATAAGTAAAGGTATAATCCTCCTGAGTTTTGTTGCTCAATACCGGTGCGGTAAAAAGCTTTGTTATTTTGATAAGGGGGGGGGGGGATACTTACTTTTTTGTTGTGTTTATGTAGGATTCGTCTGTCAAATAAACATTCGTGCAACTGTCATGGTTGCCAGCTATTATTCACAATACTTCGCGCGTCTTGGACAGTGACGAGGACACAGGGTGATTTAAAAGCCACGCGTGACCAAGAATGTTTAAATCATGCGTCGAGGCGCAAATCTCCCTCAGTGCAATGAACATGTTACATCCAGTGTGATAGGAAACGTCTTCACGGCGGTCTGCCCAAAATCCGGCGTCAGCGTTTTCTTATTTGGTTGTATATATGTTATAGAACTCATGATCGACATTCTGTGAAGTGAAGAGATCGCCTCAAAATACTTTATTTTGGTAAAAGTACACGCAAACTCAATTATTATTATCTTTAAATCCTGATCACGGTAGAGCATATTATCTCGTCCCTGTCAGATTTTGGCTTGAATATGTCAAATGTGGCGTTAATATACAACTAACCTACGAGTTGCTGTGACCTGGTACATCTATTGCCGAAGTGGGATCGAAAGTGCCATTATCAAAGGCTTTAGTACAAAATAACCGTTGGTCTAACCTTACTTACGATAAGTCTAACATTGACTTGATATGTTCATCAGCATCATCATCATCATTAGGCATCGTTCAAACATTGTTGGATGAAGCCCTCCTCAATCAGTTTCCATTCACTTCTATTTGCTGTCATTCTGTTCCATGTTGCTATGCTTGTGTATGTTAATATTTCGTCTCTCCACCTTCTCTTTTGTCGACCCCTTCTTCGCTTTCCTGTTCTTGATTGCCATTCTGTGAGTTACTTGTTCCATCTGTTGTCTTGTGTTATATATAAGTGTCCTGCCCATCTCAATTTCATCTCTTTAATTTTTCAATAATATAGTAATAGTGCTTGACTTTTTGAAGTAATGTGAAATTGAGGAATTTTCTTTCCATAGCTCTTTGTGTTATTTTCAATTTATGTTCCATTTCTTAAGTCGTTGACCAGGTTTCTGCCCCATATGTCAATGTCGTTAAAATGCACTGGTCAAATATCCTCCTCCTCATTCTGAGTGGTATTTTCATGTCAGTTAAAAGTTCCCTGTACATATCAAAATATCTCCACCCTGTTTCAGACACACACTAACTCTCAACATTGTACCACTGCCACTACTACTACTATTCCTCCTCCTCCTCCTATATACTACTACTACTACTACTACTACTACTACTACTACTACTTCTTCTTCTTCTTCTTCTTCTTCTTCTTCTTCTTCTTCTTCTTCTTCTTCTTCTTCTTCTTCTTCTACTACTACTACTACCATGACTACTACTACTACTACTACTACTTCTACTTCTACTCCTTTTACAACTACTTTACTACTACTGCTACTACTACTTCTACTACTACTTCTACTACTTCTACTACTACTACTACTACAACTTCTTCTTCTTCTTCTTCTTCTTCTTCTTCTTCTTCTTCTTCTTCTTCTTCTTCTACTACTTGTACTACTACTACTACTACTACTTCTTCTTCTACTACTACTACTGCTACTACTACTTCTGTTACTACTTTTACTCCAATTTCTTACATTACTACTACATCTACTCTTACTACTTGTACTAACACTACTACTTCTTGTGGTTGTATTACTATTATTACTCCTTGACTTGTTGACTTGACTTGCTGTTGATATCTTAGACTACCCGAGTACCGGTAGTTGCTAACTGTTAATGATATTTACACCTCGGGCCAGCGGCCGTTATATCTACTGCTTCTTTACGTCTAGCTATTTACTGAACTACGAGGAAAGCATTCAGGCATTAGTTAATCTTGTTGGATATATTAAGGTCTTGATGAAGTACAGACTTTAACATAATGGGGCAATTTGGGTATGAATGATATAATGATATATATGATATATAAACTCTCACGTATAGTATACGTAATTTGCATTGGACGTCTTTATCTGATGTACATCCCTATACACATAAAACAAATGTCAACATACTCAGGCAATGCAGCTCGATGTCACGGCCCTATAAGCTGATTCTTTAAAACATATGAAACGTCGGACTTTCATCTCTTTGTTCCCGTTGGCCATCAGGTCTTCTAGATTGATTACGCTGGACATCCATTGGTAGACTATCTTGTCTCAAATGCAGATTCATCAGAATACACACAGCGGGTTTGATTACATAATATATGTAAATGCAATGCTGAAATGGATATTCATTAGAATAAAACAAACTCAGTCTGGTATTGTTTCTTAATATACTTTCCGACGTAAACGAACGAAGAATTCCAAGAACAAAATAACTAATTTCAATTAATATGATTCATTAGAAAAAAAAATGTTTTGCATAAAAGATTGTGGTCGTGGTTCACCGCGACGTGAAGGCATCAATCATCAAAAAGAAAAAAACAAGGAAATGGATCAGTCAGGCATAGACGGAAAACATTCATCACCAGAAAAACATCATCCTACGATAACAACATATGAAGAGCTTATTTCCAAATGCGCTAAATCAATTTTTACCAAAATGGAGTTATAAGTAAGAGTACGTGCACATTGCACATGTGCATTCATAGAGTCATTTCTTTTCTTGAAATAGTTTTCAGTTCACCAGCGTTATGACCCATATTTCAATTAATTGTTCATAGGGGGGAAATGAATTGCACAATAATTAATAGTTCGGATATTATGAGCAAAATTACACAATATTTTCTTCAATTTCCTGAAAATAAATATAAACATTACCTTTCTGGATCTAGCCTCTTTTGTAATCCAACTGAAATGGATCTAACCCTTTTTGAAAAAGAAGTGATTTTTTCTTTGCCATTTTTGTTCGCTTTTCAATGGGAATTTCATTTTTTGCTTGGTGTCATCTTATATAGCTACTTCAAATCCATACATTTAGAAATAAAAATTAAATTTGATGAATAATGAATCTAACCCCTTTTGCAAATGAGCTCTTCACATACTAATATTATACTGTACGAAAAGTCCAGTATATCATTGACAGTAATGGAGGCTAATGTTATCAAGATCACGTGATATAATGTATAGGCTCACCTTGTTGTATCGATCACACATAGAGTCGTAGGCCCTTCGGAGGTCGTCGTTCATGAGTTTCCCCGACGTCACCATGTCGATGTGCATCCACGCATCGACGTGCCGATCGGTGAGGTTGTTGTTCATGAGATGGACGTCATTGGTCCGGGCAACGACCACATCTCCGTTTGTAGTCATCTTTGGTTTCGTCGAGGTATAAAGAGGCTTGTTGAATTCGAGTACTAGCTGTGTATTTGTCGTCGATGAGATTGGTGTTTTTTGAAGATTTGCGCTGTTGTTCGAGAAATAAAAGGAGAGTCAATGACATTAAAGTAACAGCTTGAAGAATAATACTAGAATGAAAGGGAGGAGAAAAAGACAAAAAAGGAGAGAGAAAACGCTAAAGAAAGAGCGTTTCGGAGAAAGTTTGAGGCAGGGAGAGGGACTCGAGGAGGGTAAACACAATGAGAAAGATAGAAGGAAAGAGAGAGAAAGATAGATAGAGAGAGAGAGAGAGAGAGACAGAGACAGAAAGAGAAAGAAAGAGATGTAGACTTTACATCTGCCTTTCAAGATGTAGGTTACTTTGGAGAATAAAAGAGATGGACCAGTCGCTTCCAAACCTTACTAATAATACGTGTGCGAGCATCACATCTATCGGAACAACGTTGCTAGATCACTGTATCTCAAGCTTCATTGTCTCCAGCTTTGACATAAACAACATCGCAGAAAGTGAAATAAGGCCACAAAGTTAAAAAAGAAATCATTTGATCAATTATTGTAAACGCACAGCATGTTTAGTATAGTAACAATACGTAGCTATTACAGAATTGTGCGTTAAATCATGATTAGAAACTCGCGCAACTTCAGAAACAAACATGCAATAACAGCTGCTTACCGAACCTCATTCAGCAAAAAGGAGTAAAAGATGATGATAGCAATGCAATTAGAACAATGTAGGAATCGGATAACGGGTCTGATAGACACACTGTGCGGCACCAATCCGTTCTGTATTGTTATGTGGTACACTTGCAAATATATATGCAGCGTATATGCGTTGTTGACATAATATGTAGTAATAGACAGTTCGCAGAGTCCATCATTGACAAGGCGTACGCGTATGGGCTATAGCCCATAGAGTTACATAAACCTAACTCCGTGGCTATAGCCCCCGATTTGCGCGTGCGTCAAGCGTACTTCAGCTAAATAAGCATAAATGGCAAAGGGTGGTTTTCTGTTGTTGCTGCTGTTTTCGTTGTCGTTTCGGATTGTTTTGTTTGTTTGTTGTTACCATAACTACTGAGAATGTTCGTGAGCCAGACATAGGAATCTTATTTCTTACTTAAAACAGGTGTTGTGGTGCTTTAAATGATGATTTAAAGGATATGACACTTTACCCGTCGCGAAATCCCGCTAGAAACGGTGGCAGCGGTGGGGTTATAAAGATAGAAATCATGATGCTGGTATCCATTGAGAGGACACGTAGATTCAGTATTGACATCATAGTGATGGGCCATGGGAGGACACATATAGACTCAGTAATGACGTCATAGTGATTAGCCATAATAGCAAGAGAGGACACTCAGCATTGACGTCATATGATGAGCCACTAGAGGACACTTAGACTCAGTATTGACGTCATATGATGAGCCATGAGAGGACACTTAGACCTAGTATTGACGTTATATAATGAGTCATGAAAGGACATGTACACTCAGTATGCGATGAGCCATGAGAGGACATGTGTAGTCAGTATTGACGTCATATGATGAGCCATGAGAGGACACTTAGACTCCCTATTGACGTCATAATGACGAGCCATGAGAGGACACTTAGACTCAGTATTGACGTCATAATGACAAGCCATTAGAGGACCCTTAGACTCAGTATTGACGTCATAGTAATGAGTCATGAGTGGCAACCAGCTTGGTCTGAGTCTCTATGGGAGTGTGCCTGGTAACTCATTTGATACCCGACCCGACCAGCGTTGATACCCCATACAGTCTTGCAGCCAAAGGGCATGACCATGTAGTCTATAGTGAGGAAAGCTTTCCGTGCCCCCCCCCCCCTCCCTAAAACGATAGGCCACTTTAATAGATCCGCTAGAGTAGATCCTTTATCAAGTTCAATGTTAACATTTGATACAAAATGGCCCTGGAGATTTTGGGGCCATTCAATTGGACCCATTGCAAAATAGCATATTTTCAAGATTTTCATCACTTCCTGAGGTCTGTGAATATAACATCCTTAGGTTCAATGACGGGCACCTTTGCACTTGATTCAATGCGTTCAAAGAAATAAGGGATTAAAAATAATCCACTTTTTCTAGCTCATAAGCATAAAACTAAGATGTTGCGAAAGCATTTACCCTCCAGCTTTATCTATGAACACGATGACGAATGCATGCCGTTTAATGTTAGCAACACATTTTTGTTAAGACGAAAAGCCACAGTGCTAAAAGATTGTATGTGACATTGAACTCAAATTGCATTTATAAATTTCCAATCACTTATCCAATACATCTACGACATTAATTTAGTCATAGCAAGTCCGGATCAATCAAATTCAGCTCAGCAAATTTTGCTTAAAAACAGACTGAACTGTGAGAGCCCATATCTAAATACATGGTGATGGCGGCCATCTCGAATAAATTATGCTAATGGGTATCACATGGGATTCCTTTTCCATAAATTTTATCATTAGAAATATGTGAAGTAAAAATAATATGTAAAAATATGATTCCAGCTGGTGCACAACAGCCCAGCTTTCCACCTAGACTTTTAAGTTTTAGGCAATACAATATTTCAATTCAACTCAATTTTTTTATTCATTTAACAAACAAAAATAAACAACTTTCATGAACAATGAATATAAGGCATCATCAGAAAGCCGATGGCTTGTGATAACCTTTATTATCGCAATAAGCGCAAAGTCTTGCCTTAATTGATGTTTGAGTAATTTTCTAACATTAGGATGCACATTATCTCTCAAGTTAACATCAATTTTCAAATTAGCAGGGATACCAAAAAAGATATAAGTTAAATGAGTCGTTTTGTGTCGAAAATCGGCACATGACAAACAATCTATTTTGATATGCATATCATCTGATGTAAATTAGTAATAAATATCAATTGCAATATTTTCACAGACCTCAAGAAGTGATGAAAATCGTGAAAATGTGTGTTTTTTTTTACATGGGTCCAATAAAGTGTCCTCACAATCTCCAAGGACCTTTAAACTTGATGAATTAGATACTCTAGTGGATCTCAAAATTATAGTGGCCAATCGTTTTAGGGGGGTGAACGGGAACCCCTCCTAGCTACTAGACTAATGAAATCTCGCCTTCTTACGATACCCGACGCAGACCACACGCAGAGGTGCACAGCCTGGTCTGACCAAGGCACAACATACTAGGTTGAACTACGGATGTACGGTATGATAACATCATTAGTGTAATGTAACTAAAACACGTCAAAATAAACAACAGTCATGTATTTCAACCATACGTACATTCCATTATTCAACAGTATACTTGTCAGCCCCGGATTGTTTTCATGGATGAATAAAGAGGTAAAGATTGATTCTTTACGAATGGTTAATGAAACATAACTGGCAATTTTGAGATGGTATTATATCTGATCGGTTTAAATAAAATACGATAATATGTTCAATCATTCATTGATTAGTTTATTCGTAAGAATATGGTTTAATTTCATGGCTTTTAAAAATATACCTCCGGCGATTCGTCTGATATCAAGCATATGAAGAGTTTTCTCTGTATATGTTTGATGTCAGACGAATCGCAGGAGTTGAGTTGTACCATCTTTTCAAGAAATGTTTTCGATGTGCTTGTCACGCAATGCCGATTAGGGTTCAATTCAATTAAACTCTTTATTCATTTAACAAACAAAAGTAAACAACTTTCATGAGCAATGAATACAGGGCATTACCAGAAAGCCGATAGCTTGTGGGTTGTAATAACCTTTAACACGTGGTTCAATACACATTAAGTCCATTATTTACATGGCATACAGTAAGATGAACCAAAGTCCACAAATTACATGCAAATATGTACTTTAAAAATACATCAAAGAAAGGCTAATACAAGCAAACACACACAAGAAAAACGAACGATTAACAGCTAAGGCAATAATCAACAAAATAAACAGTATGTAACATCGAAATGTCAAAATATAATGCGCCTATGTATACCTCCATAGGAGGTCGTTTTATCCGTGAATGCATCAATTCTACGTCTGATATAAAACCAAATATTGATATACGGTTGTCGCTCTCATACGTCCATGATCAGAAAAAGAAAAACAAACCTAGTATTTTCTGATAGAGGACTTCACCCCGAATTGAAAGTATTCATTATTTGACCTGTGTGAAAGCAAAGTTCTAGTCATATCCCCCGAAAAAAAGTTATTTATTAGGTATTTTCTTCAAACCACGGAGATTTACTCCAGGCAACGTTGCGGAGATAAATGCAGCGTGAAAGCTCACTACACGGATTCATATTTCATCATACAATAGCGCTCACAACTACGACAATTTTCCCATGTAGAGCCAAATTATGGAAGTGTGAATGCATGGCATAGTTACTGAGGACTTTCAGGGCTTCAATACGGGTATTTTCCTCCAAGGTCGCGGAGACAATTGTAACATGTAAGTCAACTACGAGCCTTCATATTTTATCGCACAATAGTGAATGCACAAAATGATTTTACTGAGGATTTTCGGGGCATCAATACGGGTATTTTCCTCCAAGGTCGCGGAAAGAATTGCAGCGTGAAAGCAAACTACGAGCATTCATGAGGCAGGTGCGTAGATGTGGAAGTCGTGTAACGCGATCGAGCCATTCAACGGGAGTCGAGACTAATCCGTCCCAGCCCACCGGGGTCGATCCAACCAGACGAGGTCCCCTCAGACCAGCGGAACGAGGCACGCACAGGCAGCACCTCGACGTCTGCGCCATTGTGGAGGCCATTGTTCAGGCTTTCACTGATAAGCGGATTGTCGAAGAGCGCCTATAGCACCTGCCCTCGGGCCTGTTCTGGCACCCGCCCTTCACGATTGTTTTATACTTGAGCTGGAAAAGAGGGAAGCCAGAATTGCCCAGCTGGAGCAGCGCCTGGGAACCGCTGAGGCTCGGACTGAGGAGCTGGAGCAGTACTCCAGGAGAAACTGCCTGGTTGTACACAGCATCCCCGAGAGGAGCGAGAGGACACAGACAGCTTCATCTGCAACCTCGCCACGAAGCAGCTTGAGGTTGGACTCCGGCCGGAGGATCTCGACCGTTCGCACCGGATCGGAGCGAAGGGTCGACGGGACAAGCAAGGCCGCCCCTTGCCACGTCCCATCATCGTAAAGTTCTCATGGGGCGGTCCTAGAGCGAAATTCTACGCCGCCAGATCAAAACTTAAGTCGAATAGTATTTATGTCCATGACAACCTGACAAACGAACGACAAAAAGACTGTTCCTAAGGGTCAAAGACCGCTACCCAGGGCCTGCCAACAAGACGGCAAAATGAAAGTCAGGACACACACAAAAAACAAGAAAGTCTTGAAGGGGCTCGTATAATTGGCGTTGCCTAGGGAGCAAAACTTACTGAGCAAGCTTGATCTCTATGGAATCCGGGGTAAACCACTACAATGGTTCAAAATCTACTTACATAATCGTAAACAATACAGTACTTTTAAATGCGTCAACTCTTTCTTAGACAGAAGGTTGATTTCAATAAATAGCGACTCACATAATTCCATAGGTAAATGAACATCAGTTCTAATAGATACATCCAAATTGTCACGGACAAAGAAAGCTACTCCACCTCCTCTACCATTGTTCCTATCATTGTGATAAAAATCATATCCACTGATATCAAAAAGAAGAGGTGTGTTATCATGAATTCAGGTTTCAATAAAACCATATATTGAAAAGGGTGCATTAAGATCAGAAATAAAATGACTAATGGAATCAAAGTTTTTGGATAAACTTCTAGAGTTCAAATGCAATAAGCTAAAACCTTCATTTTCTTTAAACATGTATTTACTTTTAAATTCATTTGACAGGAAGTAGTTACAGGAACTGCCACTTTGAGCAACGCTTAAATCTGGGTCTATGTCATTGACAAAATCAAAAATCCATTTGCCCAGAGGCTGTAAAGAATGTATCATCTATTTCAGAGGTACCAGTGTTGCTATTGCTGCATACATAGTTACGGAGTACATCATGAAATTCAGTGTCACTAATGTAATAAAATGGGAGTATCTGTTCATTATGTAATTCTTCGAAGAAGAAAACAAATAGTGGCTAGTTGTATAGAGCTAAAACTACGTATGTGACAAATTAGCAAGCTCAGTTGATAAGTTACCACTAATAAGTTCAGGTAAATCAATTAATCTACGTGTTTAAATGTACATGTATAATCAAAGTTGCAAAATTCAGAAAAAATCCTCATACATACACTTTCACACACACATTTATAATCACACATTATTGGAAGAAACAAAGTAACAAAGTGACAAAATACAAAGGTAAAGACAATGGTGTATTATGATAGTCTGTGCAGTTCAGAATGTTTGTAGATTGTTATGGCTGGGAATGCTTGAGGTTTAGTTCAGTTCGAGTCAGGGCTTCGAGTATCATAATTCCTTAAAGATTGTCCGTCCCTTTTGCAAGCTTAAAATTTGAAATCGTCTATCAAGATCGTAAATTGAAGAAAGTGTGATTCAAGACCATTTATAAGAATATAGCATGTTGGAGCTTTCTGTACATGTGAAAATTTCAGCCGTTGAATTTCAAACCGACTTTTTTCGTACTACGAAAAAAGTATTAGTCTTTGTTACAGTATCCATGTGGTTATTATGCATGTGTGAAATCCTAATTTTATGAGTAATTACCAAACTTTAGAGATGATTCCTTCTATAGATCAACCAATCCAACCAATCAACCAATCAACCAACCAACCAACCAACCAACCAATCAACCAACCAACCAACCAACCAACCAATCAACCAACCAACCAATCAACCAACCAACCAACCAAACAACCAACCAACCAATCAACCAACCAACCAACCAACCAATCAACCAACCAACCAATCAACCAACCAACCAATCAACCAATCAACCAACCAACCAACCAACCAACCAACCAACCAACCAACCAACCAATCAACCAACCAACCAATCAACCAACCAAACAACCAACCAACCAAACAACCAACCAACCAAACAACCAAACAACCAACCAACCAACCAACCAACCAACCAACCATCATTCAACAAACAAACCAATCAATCAGAAACAAACAACCAGACATAATCAAAAACAGAAATAAATATCAAGTATCTCTCCTTTCTCTTCACGTTCATACCTGACACACTGAACATTCACTATGTCGATAAGTTTTTTTTATAAGACCTTTTTTAATGATTCTATCATCAAAACGATACAGCGTTTAAAAACAGAGCGTATTGTTTTACTGGGAAAAAAACGAAGAAGGAAGACAATGTTTGTCATAGAGTGTTTATTTACGTAGAGCCAAATTGTTTTGTTTTGAAATCTAACCAGTAATTTCAATTAATTTGAATTATATTTATTTGTTCACTTGACGTTAACTCCATAGTCATTACCCTTTATGATTCATCAATGCATTTTTGCACAAGTAATTCACATAAAAACCATAGGCCAACATTTGGTCTGGCGCAGGGTTACAAAGTGCAGAAAAGGGATGTTAGTGTCCGATTTTGGCAGAATTTAAAAAAAATAATAATCATAATCAATATCATCACAATCTTTCTCCGTCTATTAACTCTATGAACACATGACACTATTTGACATTGTCGTGTGTATCTGCACATGGAAAGTGACGTGTCTGTGTTTACGCCACGTATGGACAATTGATTACATTGACAATTGATTGACAATTGACTTCTTTAAAGTTTTGTCCAATTTCTCCTAGACATCCACAATCACGCTGGGTTAGCAAAACCGATGTGCTGTTCTGATTATTGTGCAACTACTGAACATCTATGTTCTCGTTTGAATCGAGTAAAGGCGTCCACTGAGAAGAGCCGTTTCGTTTATTCTTCATGATCTTTGCCCAGGAAGGAGTCTAGACGATCCAGGATCATTCTCAGACCGGGCTGGATCCGGGTTTGCTGAAACTCGGCCAGAGAGATCTTCTCATCCTCTGTGGGTCGGGTGAGGGAAAGAATGGGTAGGGATGGGGTTGAGTTGGGTAGGGTAAATAAAAAGGGGTGGCGAGATGATGAAATGCAGTGGAGGGGAAAGGGAGACAGAGAGAGAGAGAGAGAGAGAAACGGAGAGAGGGAGAGAAAGAGAGAGAGAGAAATAAGGTGAAAGAGACATAGAGGGAGGATAATATGACATGAAGTGATGGAAATAACATTGAGAGAAGGGATGGGAACAGAGGGAGAGAAAGGTAGAAGGCACATTACGCCACATGCTACATATATAAATTATGATATAGGCTAGGATGAACATGTCATAATTATACGTGTCATAATGAAAGTTCTCAAATTACATATTATGATAACATTTCCTGACGCATTTGTTGAAAAATAAATAAGTAGGTGTCTGTTTAGAATACTTACTATCTTGGTCATGATCCACGATCAGGGATGCGAAGGACAAGACTTTGCCGCCCTCTCCGCTCCATTCCGCGACATCGAGTTGGCCATCCTTGTTCGAGTCCAGCACGCTGAACAGATCTCTATGGATCGTGTCTGCGGTCGCGTTCTCAATGCTCCGTTTAAACCTACGTACCACAAGAGGGCGACATAAACGAATTAGAATGAGAACGATTGGACGATATGATATTTAACATTCGTCAAATCGATCGACAAAGGCGGACACCCTGTACAAACACACATTAAATCACTAATACACACACACACACATTAAATCACTAACACACACACACACACACAAACACATACATATACACTTACACCCTGAAACAGTGTGTAGGGTTTTCTTGCAAAAGGCGATTTATCAAATTTACATTGAAGCGATAGATCTTTCATGAAAATAGCATATAGGGTTATTTAATACCATGATATCAAATGGATTATTACCTGCATTATATAAAGCAAACAAATACATAAAATATCACTATATATTCATTTACATACGCAGGGTTCTTATCATCTCGACATGTATGCTTCTGTGCCACCCAACCTCCACAAATATGAGGAAATTTAAATAAATATGCAAATGAAATAGGTGTTGTATACCCATCTTATTTAAAACGAAATCCTTTTCTTGGTAATCAAATATTTTCCACAACCCTTCGTTTGTCACTCTCTCGTCTCTGCACCATTGTTATACGAACATTGTTTAGCCAAGAACAATTATTGACATGACATGAGCAGAAGGAGTCAAAATTCCATGTGCTACTGCCACACATCTGCATCAGAAATACACACATACTGCCATGCATATAGAGTGATATTTCACATGTCACAGAAGGAGTGAATACTTACTTGATATTTAAGCCGACGCCCACGGCTGGGTTTCCGCCCAAGTCTGATCCTATGTGGCCGTTCACACTCACTCTGTCAGAGGGCCTGGACGAGGGGAGGGAAAATGACACCTTAGAATTATATATAATATATATAATTATATATAATATCTCCTGCCATGAAATGTAGGTGGATGGTTTCCGGGAAAGGAACTACCGTTAATTACTATCATAACTGGGATTGACGAAAGGGCTTTCTAGAGTAATTTCAATTTACAAAGAAATTTTAGGCATAAGCCCAGTAGTAAGGATAGCGTGCTCCATCCTGTAAATGAACGAAAAACAAGTCAGACAAAAATCTTGGAACCAGACGGGATTTGAACCTGCAATCTACTGCTTACCGGGCAGCGACATAACCATGCAAGCTATTTCTAGTTCACGGGTTAAGACACGACAACATGAAAACAAATACCGAAAGAGTCTCATTTCATCTGACTCATTAATATTCATGAGTAGACCGCCGTAGGGACAATTAGGCTAGATTTTAGTGAAAGGGTTTTCTGGGGTAATTTTAATTTACAAAGAAATTTTAGGCATACACCCAGTAGTAAGGATAGCGTGCTCCATCCTATAAATGAACGAAAAACAAGTCAGACAAAAATCTTGGAACCAGACGGGATTTAAACCTGCAATCTACTGCTTACCGGGCAGCGACATAACCACGCAAGCTATTTCTAGTTCACGGGTTAAGACACGACAACATGAAAACAAATACCGAAAGAGTCTCATTTCATCTGATTCATCAATATTCATGAGTAGTCCGCCGTAGGGACAATTAGGCTAGATTTTAATGAAAGGGTTTTCTGGGGTAATTTTAATTTACAAAGAAATTTTAGGCATACACCCAGTAGTAAGGATAGCGTGCTCCATCCTATAAATGAACGAAAAACAAGTCAGACAAAAATCTTGGAACCAGACGGGATTTGAACCTGCAATCTACTGCTTACCGGGCAGCGACTTAACCACGCAAGCTATTTTTAGTTCACGGGTCAAGACACGATAACATGGAAACAAATACCGAAAGAGTCTCATTTCATCTGACTCATTAATATTCATGAGTAGTCCCCCGTAGGGACAATTCGGCTAGGTTTCAAATCCCGTCTGGTTCCAAGATTTTTATCTGACTTGTTTTTCGTTCATTTACAGGATGGAGCACGCTATCCTTACTAATGGGTGTATGCCTAAAATTTCTTTGTAAATTAATATTACCCCAGAAATCTAGCCGAATTGTCCCTACGGCGGACTACTCATGAATATTGATGAATCAGATGAAATGAGACTCTTTCTGTATTTGTTTCCATGTTGTCGTGTCTTGACCCGTGAACTAAAAATAGCTTGCGTGGTTATGTCGCTGCCCGGTAAGCAGTAGATTGCAGGTTTAAATCCCGTCTGGTTCCAAGATTTTTGTCTGACTTGTTTTTCGTTCATTTACAGGATGGAGCACGCTATCCTTACTACTGGGTGTATGCCTAAAATTTCTTTGTAAAATGTTTTTTTCCCATTAACTTAACTTGATGTTCAAAATATCAATTATCTTAGCTGAGATAAATTTTGCACTGATACGGTTGTTTGAAAACACCCTCTGGTATCTATATTGCATTATAATGAATTCCTGGCTACAAGCTACTTTATCATTTTTCCTTTTCTTTTTCTTCACAATATCGGTTAGTCATGAGGATTTTTTTAAATGATATATAGACATTACAATAATACTATCCTGTGTACAAATACCTAAATAATACATGTGATTCGGTAATGAGAACATTCTTTATCATTTCGTTCTTGATTTGGCTTTTGATCTTAACTTAATCGTATTAATCGTATCATCTTTCCTTTGAAGTTGTTTCTTCTTCCTCGTTTTATTTGTCTGCTTACCGATGTTCCACGCCGACGCCGAAAGTGCCGAAATCGCGGTTGTAATCGGGATAAGCCTCGGTATTTTCATTGATGTACACGCCAAAAGGTCTGCCTGAGTTCGAGCGGGGGACATTCCAATTGTTGCTCGATCCGCCCCCTCCGCTAGACCCGCCCCCAGAGGAGCAGGCGCATGCGCAGACCAGCAGCTGAACCAGACACAATGCCGAGATGATATAGCGCGCCATGTTGTTCTGAAAGTTACACACAAAATATGATTTATATACCAATTATCATGCAAATGAAAGTCGTACATACAAGTTTGAAAACAGTCAAATCCGTGACTTGCAAATAATGAAGTTAATCACACTTGCGGTATTATTCTGAACCAATTTTCCCCGTCTAAAGTTTTGACGTTCAAAGATCTCAAATTGTGAAAGGCCGATCGATTGGCGCATTTCATTTTTACTAAAGTTTTGTTCAGAATACCCGCCCTGAAGGATGCCTCCCTAGCTACACGAAAGAACCTGTGTGTGCATCGTTTCATTGTCCAAAAGAGCAAGCGGTACGAGATCAAGAAAACAACTAGTACGTCATATACGTAGTAAAATCAAGTACACTTAACTCATTTACTTGTTGTCCACAACATATTAAATTACAGCCCCGTTCCACAAAGAGACAATTGCAGTAGGACGCGACTTTGCATTCCATTATAATAGTTACGATAGATCCACACGACACATTCCGATCAGTACCAATTACAACTCATATGATCGATTGCTATCGCAACTACTTTGTGATACAGATTAACGCTCTATCGTACGAGGCGCGGTCCATATTCTAGAGAAGAACTCAAATCTACGGCCTGGGTGTAGGTATGGACTGAAATTTGAACCAAAGTTATAAAATCTGTTTGCCCAGATAACAGACACACATAATCTCTTTTATTCCATTAAACAAGCTGATTTATTCAAAATGATGTAATCGCCTGCCCTCTACACTTGGACTAAATAAGTCAGGTTTAGTATGATTTCGATGATACGGACCAGTGTAAATATGGAAAGCTCGGAGTCGTACTCACCACTCATTCGACTTTGAACTCATATGCATTTTCATTTTGATTCGTGTGAAATAAGATGGGTGCATAAGCTTCGTGACACATACAATATCATATATCGACAATAGGCAGTCATGCATAATATCAAGGTATATCAATTTCGATGAAAAGCCTTTAGCTCCTTTTGCATATCAATACAATTCAGTTTGGTATACAGGTTAGTAGTCCTCAGAGGGAGCAAGAGAGGAATTAGAGAGATCAAGCTAAGACCTTCATCCAGCAGTCAATGGACGGCTGAAGAAGAAGAAGAAGAAGAAGAGGAAGAAGAAGGAGAAGAAGAAGAAGAAGAAGAAGAAGAAGAAGAAGAAGAAGAAGAAGAAGAAGAAGAAGAAGGAGAAGAAGAAGAAGAAGAAGAAGAAGAAGAAGAAGAAGAAGAAGAAGAAGAAGAAGAAGAAGAGGAGGAAGAAGAAGAAAAATAGAACCCAACCCTAGGCCTAAATCTAAGCCTACCCTAACACTAGACAAACACATTAGTAAATTTAAAAAAATGACAACATTACTCATCGATAAAATGTATAGTGAATGATTTGCCCGTTATTCATGATATCAGACTACAATCATATGTCGTAACAAACACAAAGTTAATCAGGAAAACACTTACCAAATAAAAGTGACGTTTGATCTGAGAGATTGAAAGGCAAGCCGGAGCGTTGGTGAAGCGATGATTCCGTCAGGTTGGAAACTCTGGAGAGCAACTGATTTCTGCATCACTTGCTTCCCTATTTATTTGCTTATGCGGGTCAAGTCTTACTCCGCTTTTTTCTGGTAAAACAAAATAAGTCTGTCAATACATTGTAAATGGAGACAACAAGAGGGGTCAAAAGAAAACGAATATCAATAATGTACCATGTATAGAAAGGATACGAGTCATGGGTTGAGCTGGGCGGGGCTTTATTTTGGTCACGGGTCGCCGATTGGCTGATTCATTCGACACCACTCTCTGATGTACCACCAAGGCGTCCAATCACACGTCAGGAGCGAGGTCACGGTGAACCGGTGATCGAGATGACATCATGGTTGGTACACAGCCAAACGGCAGGCACCGGAAAATACGCTCATTTTATTTTCAGCGAGGTAGTCGTGACCTTCACTTGACCTCTCGAACCGCGGAAAACGTCTCCTCTTCAAACTGCGATATCTTCATGAATATATCATATTTTCGTGCGCTTTCTTTTGTAACTGTATGTTGGAGGTCGACATTTACCAAGGGTGAAAAAACATTTCATTGAAACAGGCAGACAAATATTGCAAATTCGAGATAAATATGTGGTTCTAATACAAATTAAAAAAAAAAAAAATAAACTCTAAATTCCAATGTCAATCGCTTTTGAGCCCTAAACATTGAGAGATCATCTGAAGCGGAATTTATTGTACTTTATGGAGATACCATTATTTTTCAACCTCCCCCCATAGAAGGGTCAGGATCCAGCAAAACATCAACCATGTTCAAATCCAAAATGAGCGAGATATGACGAAGTTGTGAACGATCCTAACCAGCCAATCATAGTCCAAGATAATAACGAAATTCTACCGGCGATCCAAGGCGATCCAATCACAGTCCGCGGACTATGATTGACTGGTTAGGATCGCTCACAACTTCGTCATATCTCGCTCATTCTGGATTTATGAAACTACATGTAAGTGCACTCACTTAAATCTACGCAAAGATGGACATATCATATTTGGTGGTGACTTTAACTGCACCCTAAACCCTGTTATTGACCGTTTATGCATGTCCACTGAACATAGATCAAAAATATCCACGGCTCTGAAAGCTTTGATTGAGAGTTCTCAATTGTGTGATGTCTGGCGCAAGCTACACCCCTTTGAACAAAAATTTTCTTGGCAGAGAAGAAATCCCATTAATGTTCATGGTGTTTCTAAGGCCAGATTGGATCGTTTTTATACACCTATTAGCTTAACGACATTCATCCATTCATGCTCAATCATACCTTGTTCCCTTTCAGATCACTCTGCCATATACCTGAAAATTAAACTTCCTTCTCCAAACCTGAGAGGAAGTGCTTTTTGGCACTTGAATAACTCACTACTTACTGATAAAAGTTATCAAGATATTATTATTCATTTCTGGAACACCTGAACAACAAATACATGACTTTCCGAATATTTGTGCATGGTGGGACTTTGGTAAATCCCACATAAAATCTCTTACTCAGATTTACGCTTCTAAGGTAGCTAATGAAAAGAAAGAAACTCTCTTGAATATTAACAAGACTATCGAAAAGCTTCAATCTAATTCAGACTTTACACCTGATATACAACAGGCTCTAACTGAGCAGAGGGAGGAGCTCAATCTCCTGCTAAAAAAACAAACAAAGGGAACTATGATTAGGTCTCGCTTTCAATATGCCAATGAAGCTGATACAAGTTCCAGCTTCTTTTACAATCTTGAAAAAAAAAACTCTATTTCAAGAACAATGTCTCGTATACGTCTTTCATCTGGTGTTATCATAGAGGATCAAGGAGAAATCAAAGCTCATGTACGAAATTTCTATGAACGTTTATATTGTAGTATTTCTACTGACCAAAACTCTCTTGAAACTATTCTTTCGAATCTTCCTCGGCTTGAACCTGAAGAATCTGACAATCTTGACGCTCCTTTGACACTTGATGAAATTACCATTGCTGTAAAACAGCTTGGAAATAACAAGTCTCCTGGCTTGGATGGCCTGTCTTCTGAATTTTACCTCACTTTTTGGCCGCTCCTTAAAAATGATCTCCTTTCTGTTCTGCAATATGCCATTACATCTGGGAATCTTCCAAACTCCTTTCATAAGGCGGTTATTACCCTCATTCCAAAGAAAGGGGATCCGGCAGACATTGCAAATGGCGCCCTGTATCCCTTCTCAACAACGACTACAAAATTTTTGCTAAGGCACTTGCAAACAGACTTAAACTGTGTATTGGCGATATCATTCATCATGACCAGTCGTACTGTTACTGTGTACCTGGCAGATCAATACGACAATATTATCTTGATAATAGATGTAATTCACTTTGCACATTGCAATAACTTCCCTCTTGCTATTGTTAATCTAGATCAGAAGAATAACGTTGACCACCACTATCTGTTCAGCACAATGAAGGCCATGGGTATCGGAGACTTCTTTATCTCATGTGTAAAACTCTTCTACAAAAATACTGAGGGTCTTGTTAAGGTGTGCAGATCTTTATCCGCACCTTTTCCCTTTCGTAAAGGCATTCGTCAAGGTTGTCCTATGTCTGGTCTGTTATATTCAATCGCCATAGAACCCTTCCTACATCTGTCAAGACAAAACCTCCGTGATTCTGGTTTTACTTTGCCCAACACCGGAACGAAAGTGTCTGTATCAGCGTATGCTGATGATATATCTATTTTTGTTAGCTCTGACTCCGGTTTTGACACAATTCAAAGAGTGTATAACATTTTCAGTATTTCATCAAATGCCTGTCTTAACCATGAGAAATCACAAGGATTATGGCGAGGGTCTTGGTCTAGACGGAGTGAAAATCCTCTTCACTTTAAGTGGAATAATGAAGGACTAACTTTTCTTGGGGTTCACCTTGGTACAAGCAACACATTCATAAATCAAAACTGGATGAAGTGTAAAGAAAAACTAAACAAAACTCTCACGCGGTGGACCTCCATCACACATATAGTCTCTCATTGAAAGGCAGGATTCTTGTAGCAAATCAATTAGCTGCCTCAAAAATCTTTCACCATCTTGCTACTCTTTCTCCCCCTAAGTCGATATTGACAGAACTCCAAGAGATGCTTATCAACTTCGTCTGGTGTAATAAAAGACATCTTTTGAAAAAACAGATTCTATATCAGGAACCAAATAAAGGTGGACTTGGTCTAGTGTGTCTCCAAGCACGCACTCTTGCATTTCGTTTTACCTTCCTTCAGCGCTTTGTGAACCTTTCTTCCCATCCTGCATATGCTCTGTATTCTTATAACCTAAAGAAGTACAAAAGACTCAACTTTGATTTCCAGCTGTTCCTCATTGAAGCAGATCCAAAATATGACACGAGCTTGCCTTGTTTTTACTCCGAAGTGCTGAGTGCTTGGAGATCCTCCGTAGCACGTATTGAAAGTTCGTCCTATTCGTAAATATTCCTTTAAACTACACTCCTTTACTTTCATGTGACTTGAATGGCACTATGGTTCTCCCTTCTCGACTTTTTGCACGCGGAATCAAACTCGTGAAGTATCTTCTCAACCTTACAAATGGCAGGTGCCTTCCGGCTGAAAATATAACTCTTACCGCATTTCTTCGTCCTTCTGTTCGCCTCCTTGAACTTGAACTCTCTTGGAAGCATAAGAAACTGTCCAATAACTTTCCAGCGTACTTCTGTTCCAACGGATTTCGACTTTCTGGCTTTCCACTTCATCATCTTGCTGCCAATATTTTGTCTCCATACACTGTCAAAGCCAATGATAATACGAACTTTCTCATCACATCCACAAAGCGATTGTACCACCTCTTCAACGTCTCCACAAACTCTCCTCCAATATCTTCTGTCACACACTGGCATGACATTGGCATTCTAGAAGCCTCTTGCTTGGAGCGAAATATTTCAAGTGCCAGCCTCCAAAAAAGATGGAGACGTCCAGTTCAAACTTCTCTACAATGTTCTGCCTTCATTGGCGGTTCTTCACCATAGGAATCCGAACATTTCCTCATCTTGTGGATGGTGCGGCGAAAGAGGCACAACTCTTCATCTGCTCTACTTGTGCCCGCTCATCCAACCTGCATTGGGCCTTCTTCACCATCTCCTATCCCGTCTGCTGCCCATGGCTAAGCTGAACTCATTTTGTCGACCCTCTACCTATTTGGACCTTCAGAATAAAAAACAAAATCATTCTAGACTTTGAGTTCTACAAACTTCAAAACAACCTGTGTGCCTTCATGAAACGATGGTCTCAAAACGATTCAATATTTCTCCTTGACGACAATACAAACCTCACATGGTTGATCTAATTTGGTTTGATGTTCTAGTTTAAAAGTTTGTCAGTTGAAAAATTGAAAAGTGATAAACTTTTCAATTCCTTTTGTACCTTTAAAGGAAATAATTTTCCCGTATTTGCTATGATTTTGATATCTTGCACTAGAACGAGTTGTTCCAAATATATATCTTCCACTTTTTGCAATGAAATACTTCTAATATTATTACCAATACCAAGGCTTAATAATTGGTGTTTCTTGTGAAAAAAAAATCGTCTTTGTTACAACCCTTTTAATTTGTAATATTATGTAAACTCTTTTTATGAACAATTTTTACTTTGTGTAAGCATTGCCCAAGTGTGGCTCTTGTTTTTGCTCGTAGTATTTTGATGTATTTGAAATTCTTTTCCAATGTAATTTTTATGTATTTATGCAACATTTCATGATGCTTTTTCATGACTGCTGTATTGGCTGTATTTGCTGTGATTTCTTTCATGACTTGTTATTACTTTGTATCAATTTGAATTATGTATTATTGCAAAAACTTACTTAATAAAGGTTTACTTTAAAAAGTAAAAAAAGTCTTCTTCTTCTTTTTCTTCTTCTTCTTCTTCTTCTTCATCTTCTTCTTCTTCTTCTTCTTCTTCTTCTTCTTCTTCTTCTTCTTCTTCTTCTTCTTCTTCTTCTTCTTCTTCTTCCCCTCCTTCTCCTTCTCTTCCTCCTCCTCTTCCCGGCCCCTTCTTCTTCTTTTCTTTTCATGAGGCAAAGATAAACGGATAAGCTATTTGTGACACAATTATGTAGGCCGCTAGCCTTTTTTTCGAAACGATTTTGTTTAACTCTCATTCTGAAAACATGATACCTATGACGAAATTATTACAGACGTGTGGCCGTGAACCTCCAAAAACCCCTACTCTATTCTCTAAATACCTTCTGGGCATTTATTAATCAAAAGAAAAGGAGAATGTTGCCCATAGAAACCTCAAGTACCACGATTTATGATATTAAAGGGATATTTAACCCTGAAGACTAAGTGGGTTTTAATAACATCAGAAACATGAAATTAGTGAAAGTTTGATAAAAATCAAATCAAAGGATAAGAAAGTTATGATCTTTTTAGATTTCATTTTTTGTAACGTCACGTGCGTGGTGCTCTCCCATATGTTGTGTACAAAATAATTCCATAAATTGCTCTTTTTTCTATTTTTGACAACGGATTTTTTTTCATACTGGTATGTGTGTAAAAACGCATTTCTAATGATGTATCAAATGGACAAGTAAAAAGAAAATGCACATTTTTTAAAACAAATTATATTCAACATAAATATGGGAAAGCACCTCTCATATGACGTCACAAACTCAAAACTTTGAAAGATCATGATTTCTTATCCTTTGACGGATTTTCAATAAGCCTTCACTACTAGAAATTATGTTTCTTTCATGTGCCCCTTTTATTGAAAACAGGTTAGTTTCAGGGTGAACTATCCCTTTAAGATAACTAAAAGGATTATGTATGACACTGTATGATGTGCATCACATTTCTAGTAAAGAACTTACAATGATGAAAAGAAAATCAAATCGAACAAGCCGAGCGGCGGGGAGCACACCGCACGTGGCATAAACTACTGCACATCCTGTAACTTGATACATTCGATCCTTTTTTGCTTGCCTTCAAAACATTTTTTTGTGTATGTGTGTATAGGAATTCACGTCTCCGGGATATTCCCTAATATCGCCAAAACTTTTTTTCTGGCAGCCAGAGATTTTCTCCTTTTCACAAGCGAGACACGTAGGACACGGAATCACTGAATGTTGTTATAATACACCTTGACCCGCCCTATGCACTCCTACGCGTAACCAACACGTTCATGTTGGAATAGTTGAACTGAGTTTAATGACCCCCTTTCACTCGCTCTCTGTATCTACCTCGATCTCCATCTCTCCATCTCAGTCCCCCTCTTTTTCTTCGGTTCTTTCTCTTTCTCCATCTTTACCTTTATCAGAGCATTAGCATGTCACGTTAAAACCCTGTAGTAATCTTTATACATAACGATTTCTAAGAAATGTCTCAGATATGTCTACTTGTTTTGAATGCAACTTCTTATATGAAGGAGTTTCCCTCGAATAATAATTATTTTGATAACATAAACATATAAAACCATACAGAAAGTTACTAGAACATCTAACTTAAGGGACTTATTGATATACAAGTATGTGATCGAAAATTTGATTCTGCATTTTCCTCACGGTGATTGCCCATTAAAAAGCCCAATTTATGATTATCACCAATTCTTGTCTGATTTTGATCAAAATTTGATAACGGTAATACTCTGATTAGGCTGTATGTACTGAATATTATCAACAATGTGTGATAGGTGCGAACTGCTCCTAACGTGAAGCATTTAAACGAGGGATTGTAATTCTAATTAATGGGCTGTTTGGGTATTTGAGTGGTGTTTCCCTGTATAGAGAAACCGAATTCCTTTTACGTGTAGATATCAGGAATCTCCGGAAGACGGGTGAATGACCTTCCCCGCTACCGACCATGAGGTCATCTTAATCACAGGGTCACTGGGACTCGCGCGAGGGATCGCAGAAGTTGACACACAAGCGTCCACGCACGTACAAAAACATGCACGGTCGGTTGCGATCACTGGCAGGACACAAAATCAGGGCAAAATCAGATAAAATACCGAAGCAAATCATGCAGAAATCAGTTGCTTTCCAGAGATATTAATTACCTGACAGAATCATCGCTTCACTTACACCACCGGCTTACTCTTAAATCATTACGCAATAAACGACTTAGTTTGGATTTCTTCTTCTTCAGCCACTGCTACTTGCAATAAAAAAAAATTGCACTTACCGCAACTTACTCTTTGTGGTATGATAAAATAGGTTGTGGACAACGATTAAATGAGTTGCTTTTGTTTGATTCTGTACAACGTGGTAGCTGTCTTCATAATTTCATGCCGCTCGCACTTTTGTACAACGACATACATGGACTTTCGTGCAGTTATTGGAGGGCATCCTTCAGGGCTGAAAGAAACTTAAGTCACAACTGCGACAATCGAGCTATCACAATCCTTTAAGATCGCCTGGGATTTAAGTCGAAACTTAACTTAAAAGGTCGTTTCCAGCCTACCACCCCTAAAGTAATTTTGCACTTTCTTGTTTCGACTGTTCTTTATACTAGTATGTACAATAATTATAAAAATAGCATTAATAATGAGCATGTGTTATCACATTTAATTATATAATTACATTCCGTTTGATTTGCAGAACAACATGGCGCGCTATTTCGTCTTGGCCTGGTGTCTGGTTAAGATGCTGGCCTGCACATGTGCCTGCTACTCAGGCGGAGGATCTGACGGAGGGGGTGGTTCTTACGGAGGGGGCGGGTCTTACGGAGGGAGCGATTCTTATGGAGGGATCAGTACTTGGGAAATTCCCAGGTCGAACTCAGGCAAACCTTTTGGTGTGGACATCAACCGAGATACCGGTTTGTCAAAAAGAGCGACAAAGAATGTTATCACAATCTGTAATGCTAGAACTTTCTTTATTGAACACTGATAATGATGTCTAAAATCTGTTGGTGATAGTATTCACTTCGCAACAGGTATTTTAATGTGTCCTTTCCCCCTTTTTACTTCCCTCTCCCCTCCATTCTCTCCAATTATGATACTCCCTGTCCTGACCACCCTTCTCTCTCTTTCTCCAAATCTTCACTTTCCCCGTCTTTCTTTCTCCACTCCATCTGCCTTTCTTCCTCTCGTCACCCATTTCGTACTCCATCCTAACCCACTCCACCCAACCCTACACACCCTTAACCCACACTACCCCATCCCTACTCACACCTAACCCACTCCACCCATCCCTACTCACACCTAACCCACTCCACCCAACCCTACACACCCTTAACCCACACTACCCCATCCCTACTCACACCTAACCCACTCCACCCATCCCTACTCACACCCAACCCACTCCACCCAACCCTACACACCCTTAACCCACACTACCCCATCCCTACTCACACCTAACCCACTCCACCCATCTCTACTCACACCTAACCCACTCCACCCATCTCTACTCACCCCTAACCCACTCCACCCATCCCTACACACCCCAACCCACTCCACCCATCCCTACTCACACCTAACCCACTCCACCCATCCCTACACACCCTTAACCCACACTACCCCATCCCTACTCACACCTAACCCACTCCACCCATCTCTACTCACACCTAACCCACTCCACCCATCTCTACTCACCCCTAACCCACTCCACCCATCCCTACACACCCCAACCCACTCCACCCATCCCTACTCACACCTAACCCACTCCACCCATCCCTACACACCCCTAACCCACTCCACCCATCTCTACTCACACCTAACCCGCCGCATTCCATCTCATTCCACCCTTTTCCACCCCACCACATTATTACCCCATCATCTCTACACACCCCGACCCACAGAGGATGAGAAGATCTCTCTGGTCGAGTTTCAGCAAACCCGGATCCAGCCCGGTCTGAGAATGATCCTGGATCGCCTGGACTCCTCCCAGAGCAAAGATCATGAAGAATAAACGAAACGGCTCTTCTCAAAAGACACTTAAACCAATTTCCATCAGATTTGAACGAGAGCTAGCTTCTTAATACAGGATTAATGAAATAAAAGCACAGAAATTAGAGCAGCATATATGTGGATATGTTTTAACAACCATCGAAGAATTCATGATTTGTAGAAATACTAGGCCTGAATCATAAAGCCTGAAATCCCATCGGTCCATGCATGACGCACTACATAGATGCATCATTGTGCTTATGCACAATGCATATTAAACAGTGCAATGTCGACGAGTGCCAGGTGTTCACAGTGTTTAATAGGTAGAGTAAGAGATTACCGTGCTAGTGAATATAATTTTCTTGAACTTTTTGCTGCAATCTGACACTAATCGGTTTCTCTGATATTGTTTATATTCCTCCGTGCACCAGACAAAATCCTACGTAGTGGAATTTATGTGTATTATTTGTTCGAATTTTCATCATTAAGAGATACCATTTTTTTTTTAATCAACACGTACTTATTGGCAACTTTTCTCTTCTGTAATTGTATCTGATAGAAACATGAAGAGAAGGGACAGATATGTGTTACGAGTGAAATGTGACTGAGGTAGTTGGTTTGATGGTTGACTGTTTGGTTGGTTGGTTGGTTGGTTGGTTGGTTAGTTGGTTGGTTTATTGGTTGGTTCGTTGATTGACTGGTTGTTCGCTTGCTTGCTTAATCGGTTGGTTTGTTAGAGGATTGGTTGGCTAGTTAGTTGGTTAGTCGGTAGTTGTTTTTTTTAACTGGTAAATGTTTTGTTTGGCTGGTTGGTTGGATAATTAATGTGTTGTTTTGATGAATTGGTTGGATGACTAATTGAGTGATTGGTTAGTTAGATAATTAGGTAGTTGTTTGGTCAGTTGATTAAATGATTAGTTGATTGGATGATTGATTGGTTGAATGATTAGTTGTGATGATTGATTGATCTGATAATTGCTTGTTGTCGTGTTTTTAGTTCATTAATCCATTGGTTAGTTGGTTGATTATGTGGTTGGTTCTTCGCTTGGATGGATGGCCGGTTGATTGGTTGTTTAAAGGGCCCCTGTCATCAAAATGTATGTTGACTTCTATTGATGCACCTTATTATGTATATAACAAAATCACTAACTGTTCAATGGAAATATGTGTCCTATATTTTAAAATAATTTTTACATATTTTTTCTCAGCACTGATAAGCCCCGCCTCCAAAATATCCTCCAACTCAAGATTCCCCCTGTGACATCATCAAAGGTAGAAATAAGCAGGATAATAAGTAGAATTTAAACATTGCAATGACTACCTCCACCTGCCCACAAGAGCACCACATGTCTTCACACAATACCATCTAACAACCTTTCATGTGGGAATAATAGTTTCCTTATGCCAGAAATGTGCTAGCTATGTGATGCTATTATAAGCACTTGCAGGTGGTCATTGCAATGTTTAGTTTGTGCATAAATTATGTCTATTATCCTGCTAATTTCTACCTTTGATGATGTCACAGGGGGAATCTTGAGTTGGAGGATATTTTGGAGGCGGGGCTTATCAGTGCTGAGAAAAAATATAGAAAAATTATTTTAAAATAAAGGACACATAATTCCATTGAACAGTTAGTGATTTTGTTATATACATATTAAGATGCATCAACAGAAGTCAACATATATTTTGATGACAGGGGCCCTTTAAAGCAGATACGGACTAATAGCGCCATCTCGAGTCCTAAAGTACTCATACCTGACCAGTTTCTTTACCCATAATGCTAATGTAGTCTAGTAATACAGGCCCGTTTGAATGATGACATGCTATTTAACTACTAATACTTAATAGCAAAATAACTGCTTTTCCTCTCGAAAAATCTTATTTTCTTCTATACAAATACAATTAGAGGTTAACTTATTCTCGGCATTAGTAGTTAGCTATTTGAAAATGTATATTTTAAGACAATGTATTTATAACATACAGTAAATGACCACACACAGTTCTCCATCTTTGATTCATTGGTTGATTGGTGGAACGGAAGCTTTACTGACGTTCCCAATAGACCTTAACCCTCGAGAGAACCGACCATTGCCTCGTGTCGCAAAGAGCTAGGATTAATCGTAGAAATCAATCGTTCGATTAGTCTCCCAATCGTACTCGTACATGTGTTTTACAAAGAAGTTGCAATAGCGATTGATCATACAACCTGCAATGGGTATTGATCGGAGTGTTTTGACTCATCCATGACACGAAAATGACTTCTTATGTATACATAACAGGTCATGGTATTTCTTTGTCTTTGTTTTATTTTTTCACCAAAATAAAGGGTTTTTAAAAGTTTCAAACTCAAGAGGGATGAGTATTTGTTAAACGATGCTCACTCAACCAGAACAATGAGTTAAGTGCCGGGATAGGTGTTAGTGCATCGAGAGATGGATGACAAACATTGAAATAACGTAAATTATGCACCAGAAATGGAGTTCATCAAAAATTCATATGACAGAATCCCAAAATTACCCTTATGACTTTTGAAAAGTGACATTTTTCCTTTAAAGTTGCCCACTGATGCATGATCAATTGGATTGATGTGATTTTCACACAGAAATCTACCCTGTCCATACCCACGACTAACCTACTCCACCGTTTCTCTATCCACCGTAAACGTACTCAGCCCCATCCTGTGTATACCCACCCCTTTACCTGATCCCTTCACAGAAAACACTATGAACATGGTCTTTTGTTACACTATTTAAGGGACCCTTTTCCTTTTTTTTTCTGGCAGCTCGAGATGTTCTCCTTTTCACAAGCCAAACACATATCACACAGAATATGGTCACATTACACCTTGACCGGCCGCCCTGTGCACTCTCACGCGTAACCATGGTAACACACTCATGTTGACTTGGTTTGGAAAAGTTGTACCATGGATCCTACTAATGAGCCACTTTCTCTCGCTTTCCGTATCTCTCCTTTTCTTCATTTCCACTTCTATCTCTTCCCCACCCCCTCCTTTCTCCAGTACATTTCCCCCCTGTTCTCTCTCTCTCTCTCTCTCTCTCTCTCTCTCTCTCTCTCTCTTTCCGTCTTCCTATCTATCCTTTCCTGAAGGAAACAGGTGGCAATGACAAAGCAAGTAAAGGGGAGAAGTAAGAGAGAGATAGAGAGAGAGAGAGAGAGAGAGAGCGGGGGGGGGGGGGGAGTGGTATCAGTAGTAAAGTGCTAGAAATATTTTGGTTTAATTAAATAGACCAGGTAAATGTATATTGCTGTAAATACTTCATGTAAAGAACATACGATTATAAGTTGTGGTCAATAATACACATTCATTTTACATTCTTTCAAATGTTTATACATTGCTTTCGATTTATGTACAGTTTAAGAAAAAGAGCCAGAGAGTCCGAGTCTCACTAGAAATTCGCAGTACACCACATTCAACCAAGGGTGTTTGAATGGAGTTCCATCGTTGAACTTTTCATCTAGTCACAAAATAATGCTTTACAAAAATATCATCTTTGATTCTATTTTTGATGCCGCCGACTCTCTGGATAATTTCTGCATGGATTTGACGTATAAACCAAATAGAACGCGCAGACATAATGTGGGGAATATATTCACCCCACATGCTTGCGCAATTGTAGCATGTCATACTCACACTGTTTAAAGATTTAATCAAGGAATATTGTTACAATATTGCAAAAAGGCCCTGAACGGGATATCAAGTTGTAGGGCAAAAGTTTTTGTTTTTCCTCTTCTGCATCATATTCCATTTAGCAGGTTTCTGGCAACGTTACTGTAGGTTATTTTCTCTTCGCACAATGTAAAACGAAAATCGTATGCAGCTACGACCAAACTAGTACAGAAAAGTATCAAATTTCGTATTCGCTTGTCATCATTAACAACAAAACTGGCAGTTCATCAGCGAAACAGTGAAAGCTGAAATATATGCATGTGAACAGGGTGAAGGAATGTGTATGACCTATCGTAAGATCCAGGTCACGGACCTATCGTAAGATCCAGGTCACGCAGGTGGACATGACGCAATCGTGCATGCATCATCAGAGCCGAGCATCTCCCAATCCTGGATATTAAGTGGCGGAACCAAACCTTGTTCAGGGGGATGAATATACATTTCTCGAAACATCCTTGGTTCATATAAACAATCACAGAATCACCAAGTCCACCAGACACACTTTCACACAACATCAAACATGAACCAAGAAGCAGTAGTACACGCCAAGGATTTAATGAAATGGATATCCATCCCTTTGAACGAGGTCTCGTTCGTTCCGCCACTCAATATTCATGACTGGCAGCTGCTCTGAACAAAATGATGCATACCAGGCTTGTTGTCCTAGTGCCTGGTCTTGGCAAAGTCCCACTCTGAAGGGACAAGCTTCCAAATTTCCCCACATTCTACCTTTTATACGCATGTCTGGATAATGAGCACGCTTCCTTCCCTGTGTACATCCGCCAACCTCATACCGTGCGAAGCCGGGGTATGTTCGCACAGTCACCGGGTCATGCTGACGTCGAGTCCAGTGCACATACTACGTCGTTCCAAACAGTTTGTTTTCACTATCGGGTTTCACAAATCAAATTCCCTGCCACATCTACTAGAAAGATGTGTAATGTTCTAAAGACAGGGTAGCCCTTTTGCAGGTCAAACAAAATTGGATTTTGTAAGAACCACGGACACTGCAATCTGTCTTTGAAATAGCAGTCATTACCCATAACAAAACAAGAAAGCAAATGCAAAAAAATCAGGGAAACACATCGGTTCCTTAAAACGTTGAGATATATCAGACTAGTGAAGTAATGATCACTTTATGATGAGGGTCGACGCTGTGATGTCACATGCATAACGAACCCTCAAAATCATATCGATATACAATAGTACTTCTTGTTATCGTTAATATATGATATATTGATTCATTCATGCAAAATAATTCATCCACAGGTGACTACAAATACCAGACATTGACAAAGGAGAATATACACATGGTTTACCAGACAATGAATCCGTTAATACCCTTATCATGATAGTGGATCAATGTATGGTAGCTTTGGCTATCTCTTTATAGATCAACAAACGTTTTTACATGCTACAATTCATACAATATAACTAGATAAACCAGAGGAAATGACTAGTGCATCGATCGAAGTTAAGGGGTATATCGATGTAATATGATATCGGAAGCTTGATTATTCATTTTCCTCGTCAGTAATTGTATAACCACTTGTGTGTAGTTGTCAAATTTGACGAATATATTAGATTTATTTTATTCATTTAATGCATACTATGTGTGATAGGGTCGAACTGCTCCTTAAAGAGAGATCGTGTTTATACAGCAGCATGTGGTCTTTGGGTGTTCATGTGATGTCTCCTTGTCAGCTATTGAAACCACATGTTTTCCTTTTAGGTGACATTTCATCCCTAGTTAGGCGGCAATCGTGTCAATGTGACGATTTTTGTTTAGTTTGTTTTCATATGACAGGATGCCTCAAATGGAAACAAAATGTTATTGCGATCTGCATGGGTACTTTTAAAGGTGATATTCATAGGAAATAAAATCAAATAAATATAGTTTATTTTATAATTGAATGAGTTATTAAACCAAATTATGCAGCTAACATGCCATGAAAGTGTTTAGTTATGTGTTTAATGAAAGTCAAATTTCCCTAAATTGACTCTCTTCCCATGGACCTATTATGGATGGACTGCGCTCGGATAGACTTCCTTTGATCTATGAGGTCCGCCGCCTCATAAAAATCCAAGATATTCAGGTGTTTTAAACAACTAGCTGTATTTCTAATTAGGTAGTGCCTTCCTCTGAATAACAAAAGAAAATCTGTTTTAAGAAGTATGCCAACCGTTCAGCCTTCGCTGGGAGCTCGTTGCTGATCTTTTTACACACACTGTGAATTAGTTTTGGGGTAAGCGAAGGGAAACTTTGAAAAAATTGTAGAAAGAATTTGGTCCGTAACTTTTTCGGACACCTCCGCACACGAAATTGAGGTTGTTTCCATGAAAGATGAAACACTCAATAAACGATTTACAAGATATTTTTAAGGAAATATGATTCGGAAATGTGCGATATGGAGGCATTTCTCTGGCATGTTTTCTACAGTATTCTCCTTTTATCACAAAAACGAAGCAACAATATAATCTGAAATTCACAGAATCGTATCTTTATAAGATGTAATACTACTGCACATGCACTTCAGTTCATGTAGTGGTTCTGAAATCTTCTGCGCATACAGAATATATATTCCTCAAAATGCATCTACATTTTGTCATGCTTGTTTGGCGGCGGATCTCCCTCGATCAAAGAGCCAAACGCGTAAAATATTCCATTGTGACATCAATGCACACGACTGCTGTAGGAATAAATTACACTTCGTGCTGACTCCATTCCTTACACCTCTCTGCTCTTCCTGACCTACGAAATCGCCTAAGGGAAAGTGGCGTTGTGTGCACGTCACAGCTGGGATATGCTTCACAATGACCATTGTGTATCACACCTGTTAATCCACTAACAACTGCCATCACAGTTTCATTAACAACGCCTGATGCTTCTGGCGGAAAAGATACTGCGGATTGGCATGTGTGATGCACAATAACGCCTCCCGTTTCTTACGTCAGACCTAAAGGCCGTTTCGGATGACAGTAGGTCAAATTTGTCCCCGAGAATACCGTGATTGTTTTCAATCTAATTTCGCTTTTTGGAAAGTGATATATTGTTTGAATGTCATCCGAGCTCATTGTATATCTTATAAGCTTTCTGTAGATGGATATCTTCATATTTTTTGATTTTCTTTGAATATCACCTTTAATGTTAGGTGATCGATTTTCATTGTAAAATGTGATAGATTATTCATTTTCATACGAAGGAAGCGCAATAGGGTGGTTTGTAATTTAATGTACACTCGAAGAAAAAAAGCACCATTTTTGTCACAATAGCAGCACTATTTTGACAGCACCATTTTAGATGCTATTGAGCACATTTTTGACATAGAAAAGCACCGTTTTAGACACTATGGTGCTTGATAAGAACCTTACTTACGTCAAAATGGTGCTCGTGAGCACCAAAATAGGTGCCGCTATTGTGACAGGATTGAGCACCTATTGCGAAGCTTTGTTTTCTTAGAGTGTAGCACAGCTTTAACCCCTACTGTACCACGTGACAGTAGATTATTCACCATCTATACACATGAATCCCATAGAGCAGCATTGTGCCTGACACACAAAGATTAAAGGGTTAATGGAGCTTCCACGGAAACACATTTACCTCCGCGAGACGGGCACCCCTGCTTCTCAGTTGTATGTCAATCATGGAAGTAAACACTCTCTGGCGTCGATAGTGAGGAATACGGAATGTATCCCCCCCCCCCCCCCCGCTATTTGCCAGGGGGATGGGGGGGGGGGGGGGATTGATATCACTTTGATGTGTTACAAACCCCTCCCTCAGCTTTACAGTCCCAGCCGGGTTTGAAATGTGTTCCCTGTTTTTAAACATATTGGAACACGTCATTGTTTATTTCTTAACCAAAGCCACTATCTATACATATTTGTAGTTCATTCCAATAATAGTTTGTTGCTAACAACAGTAGAACATGACAACGGAACAAATCTGCGCAACCATAAGTACAGGTAAATCAAATCGGTTATCGAAAAGATAATTTTTTTGGCAAAAGTTGAACATTTGGTGTAAGGCTCTGATGTTGTGGCTCTCTATTGAATATTATAATATCTGAAATATAGCTGTTCTGTGATAATAAGAAAGTATCCCTGTACGTGTAGGGGCTTTGAACACAAAATATTTTTGGCCTTGACGTATATTATGTGATAGGGCATGATAGGTACAATGATGCTGCAATGTATTGTGATCTGCATCTCCAATTCAATGAGCTGTTTAACTTTGAATGGCAATAACTTCATTATTTATCGGATTTTTGCTTAATCGTAAACCAGTCTGTTTCTTTGACTGGTGTCTATTTTGGAAGAAACCTCTAGTTTGAACTTCTTCTCTGAAATGCCCAACATTACACTTTTAGTTTTCGTGTTGTTAATTCTACAATGTTATGCATCACCCGTGGGCACTAAAATGCGTTGACCAATGCAAATATGATGTTCATAGATCATGCAGATATAAGTCAACTGAAAGATACGAATGCTTCTCTGTTTTGGAATATTTTCCCCAAAAAATACTTGCCGTTACAAATTACAGATGAAGCGCAACTATTACCAAAATACAATGATTATTACATGTGGGAAATACTTTTTATCAACTAAATATATAGCTTAAAGGACTAGGCATTTGAATGACATAAGAAGGTGCTTTTCCTGTCTTGAGAAGTGAAACTTTTGAATATTATCGAATACCGTTCAGACGTATCAATATATCCCGTTTGAAAGTCACCAAAAAACAGTGGTTTTGGGGGCCCTTTAAGAGTGACCTAACAAAATCACTTTCCACCACTACAAGTGTTTGACAATTTGAGATATGTTGTTGAGAACACTTTTCTGAATAACATTTTCATTCCACAATTCTTGTTGCGATTAGTGGGAGGTTGACCCTCTTTTAACGCTAGATTGACTGCACTATTCCCTCTTCCAACCATGATGTTATGTCAAGCAACATCAGGAAATATTTTGATTGTAGCAGTGGCGAGATCCCTGGATAAACTTAACCTCGCTCCTGGCGCGTGTTTGGACGACATGTTGTTACATTAGAGAGTAATGTCGGATGAATCAACCAATTAGTGTGCTGTGATCACCCAAGCCCCAGCCAGCTCAGCCAATCACCAGTCCTTTTTTTATTCGTGGTCTGATCTTAGATTTTTGTATGTTATTGGTACTTTTCCTTGTCTCCATCTCCAACTATTTTTGTGATCTATTCGTATTTCGAGTTATACACAGGGAAATTCAGATAAAAAAGAGAAGCAAATCATGCAGAAATCAGTTGCTCGCCAAAGTTTTCAATCTGACAGAATCAACACTTCACCAACGCCATCGGTTTGCCTTTCACTCAACTCACTCATCTCTCAGTTCGAACATTTCTTGATTTGGTAAGTCTTTTCTTGATTAACCTCATAACATCTTGGCCATGTTTTTTTTACGAGTAGATACTATGATTATAGTCCAAAATGGGGCAATCATTAACGATCTGTGATGATAACGATGTACGTTATTTTCGATGAATGGCTTACTGTCACTTTTTAAATTGTCCCTGCTCTCTAATGATATGAAATTACGAAATAAACTTGTGACATATTACATAATATAGTCACATGATAGTGGTAGGGTGAGCTTATGTTTAGGCGTAGGTTTAGTATTTCTGCCCGATGTGAAACTAGATTATCTTGATTTGTAATTTGCAAAAGGAGATGAAAGCTTTTTATCAAAATTCATAATGTTCCCCAATTGTGCACGTGTGCTGGTACGGAGCTTATGTAGCTATGTTGGTTCACATCGGTCGTAATTTGAATGTATATAGAGTCGAATGTGTTATAAGTACTACACCGCCCAGGACCAAATGCAAGTTGAAACCATATAGAAACCCGTTTGGTTTCAACTAGTTTCAATTAGTTTCAATTGGAACCAGTTAATATCTGTATTGGTGCTAATGCACACGTCCGTATCATCAAGCTTATACTCCTCTGATTTAATCCATGTGCTTTATAAGAATGGTTACTTAAATTAAGCAAGCCAGTGTCGGATCGGTCAGAGAAGCGGTTTGACTTTTTCCAATCCGGTGTGCCACGAAGCAATACAAAACATAAGAAATCTCAGGATTGACAAACGTCTCATGAAAAGATCTTAATTTTTTACGTTCTTGAAATGTATTCTTGCCACTCTTGATTGTTTTCTTTTTGTGAGATAGGAATTAACAGCTCGTGATTTCATTCGTAGTTTTGTTGACGGCTACTATGACATTCGCATCCTAACACCTCCCTGGTGGTCCATAGGTTAGCCATGCCAGCGCGCTTGCAGTACACCTTACAGTACAGTACACAAACCCGCAAATGCACGTACACCAATGGGTGCGGCCGCGGCAGTTTTTTCGCTTGACAAGATAGCTAATGAATATTCATATTCGAAAACGAAAACGAAGATCGATTAGATAGCTAACATATTATCAAGCAAAATAACCATTCACAGAGACCGTCTCATGAAGAAAATGCGTGAAAGGGGGGGGGGGGGGGAATTGTGTACAAAGTGTACGGGGGAAAAGGAGTTGACACCCCTATTTCTGACAGCCCTAATCTGACGATTAGGGCTGTCAGAAATAGGGGTGTCACCTTTTGCAAACACCCTTTCAGGCCCCTTGAATGAGCATCCATCAGGATTTTCTGTATACATTATGTTAAAAAAAACACGTTCAGGTATGAATGTAACATTCGTATAGCACTTGTATGATGATTTCAATACTGATTTTACTGGTTTTATGCTAATGTTATTTAATACCAATGTTATTTAACCTAATTAAATAATTAATCTTTTTGTATGACTTTCAGAACAACATGGCGCGCTATTTGGTCATGACATCGTGTCTGGTTCAGCTGTTGGTCTGTGTATGCGTCTGCTCCTCGGAGATGGCGCATAGAAATGGGAGACCTATAGATTGTTTCCCAGATTTATTTCCAGGGCCCAAAAAACCGGAAAGACCCAAAAGTCCTTGGGATAGAATCCGGTAAGCAGACAAACAATTTGAACTAAGCAGACTGAACACCCTCAGGAATATATTGTATCAGCCACATATAAAGCGCCTCGAGATATGGTAGTGAAATATATGAGCATGGATGATATACCTAAACTACGGTATGTTGCGTGGGGAAACGCGCGACAAATCTACATCTATTTTCTTTATTTATTAAGCTAAATTCCGTGTAACAATAAGAAAGTTTGATTATAACTGTAGATTTTATTGGTATCTCATATTTTTAAATTTCTTTTAAATCACAGATAACAGAATTTGTGCCGATATTTTTAAGTTGGTTTGTCAATTTATATTCAATATAATTCTTAATTACGCCTGATGCAATGAGCTTCTTGTTAATCACTTCTGTAATCGTATACATTAATTTATCCGAATTGATGTCATGATTTATCTTCTGTTTATATGTTTTGTAAATATTGAAAAATAGTACTGATCAATGTCATTGTAAATTGCAAATTTATTCACTTTCACAGTCTTAATTATGCAACTCAGCTTTCCGTAAGTCACTATTGTTCTTAAGGATCGCCCGATCGAGAACAATAGATATGACAGGGTCCGAGCAGTTCCAGCATTTAGAGCTGAGGTTAGAGTTGTAACAGCTTCGAGAATCAACTCAGTGCTAACTGACGGAGTTAGAGCTGAGGTTAGAATTGTCATCGTGTCGAGAAACGCGCCCCTGATCAATACAATTGTAAAACAGACATGATTATCTCCAATACCTAACAACAATACCTAAAACAGCATAAACACAAAAAAATAAATGATTGATACGATAAATGGAAGACTTATAGGAAATATGAACGTAATTGAAACTGATATGTGGTATTTTCAACAATTAATTAAGACAAATACAAAAACATTCGCGAACTTTGGCATAAACTTGGACATATGCAAGCATTTAGTCTTTCTATGCCATGTCAATAATTGAGTTCATGGCTGCAATGTGCGCATGAGCAGATTATTACTGGTACGAATGACCTCGGGCCAATTGTACCTCTCACAAAATGGAGTAAAATGGAAATTCCGTAGATAGTGGAGCACGTTTATACCCATTATAATGCAGATATGACAACAGTGATTCAGCTCTGAGAAGGTAGTGAAAGAACATTCCACCATGTGCACCTTCTTCTATTGTTGGTATGGGCACGCTGTAAAATAGGGACCTTTCGATTGGGTGAAGGAGAGTGATGTGACGCCCGGCGGCAGGCGTATGTCAACGCCTTTACTCCCTAAGTTGAGCCGCTCCTGAAATGCGTTTCGATTTCAGGCGTCACGTCTAGTCAACGTAGTGACGTCATGGCCCCTGTGAAAAGCGCGCGCGCCATCATCGGTGGATAGAGGTCAGTGGGTGGCCCGCGTGGCAATCACTGATCTCCCCACTGGTGGCAATTCGTATACGGGCGCGGTTAAAATGTATATGTGGGACTGAAGTGTGCATTTGCAACTTGTCAGACGACAGAGCAAACAGGTACCTAGCTGGTACGTCAGTGGTGCTCATGTTAAGTGAGAAGAAGATGAACTTTCTGGTAATATAGCTATTTATATTTTGTTTAAAAAAATAAAAGGAAAATAGCTGAACTTCCCACTGATTTGCTGTAACTCAGCATAATCTTCCTCCGGCACCGTCCATGTCGAGAGGAGTATGACGTCATACACAGCACAAGATGAGCCCGGCGCGAGTGAATTGGGTGGTCGGTGAAAACCCGGGTGAACGCTTTGAGCCGAGGGGTCGACGTTGACGCATGCGCGGTGCGTAAAAGTGACGTCATTCACGGTGACGCCTGGCGGCACGTCCAAATCGAAAGGTCCCTAATAACACACCTACACAGCTTGATGAATAAATCTCTAGTCGTTCTTAATTCAGTGGAATGTCCAACCATGATGTAACTATGAACTGGCTTATATCACTTTATATTCCACATACTAAGAATGTTGCTATTATGATTGGTCAAGAGTTGATCACGTGATGAAGCGTAGTTTTTCCCATCTGATCACCTGAGAAGTTAAGTTCGTTACACTCTAGGTGATAGTACTTTTTGGTTTCGCTGATCTCTTCACTCTTCACAGTCCTCACGCGTGATCAATATTTTGAGTACGCGCGAAATAAAGTGCGTTACACTCGGACTATCAATTGTAGCTCGGCGCAGACGACGCCGCGGTGCGCGGTAATTACAAATTTGTGGTTATAGCGCGCTGCGCCGGGCGTGTGTACGTATGTACACGTACGTACAAGCAGTGCAAGCCTTCCATTTGCCCACACAGTATTCCACCAAAACATCAAGGATGCAATTCTCTATCACCTCGTACCAAAAGAATTATTATATTAGAATTATTTCACTTTCCTGTATTTTATAGGAATTATGAAGGGTTTTCTCGGAGGATCTATTTTCTCACCGATACCACACAGGTAAGCGAATTTCGATTACTTCTTGCTTTTCCGTCAAGATCTTACGAATTAGCGTCACTGTGGCTAGGTGTTGGTTGGAATTTGTAGAGTCTATATCGCAACGTGCACAAAGGCGTGTGTACGTATGTACACATGAGTACAAGTAAGCACAGGTAAGCAAATTTCGAGTACTTCTTGCTTTTCCGTCAAAATCTTACGAATTAGTGTAACTATGGCATCGTGTTAGTTAGAATTTGTAGAGTGTATATCGCAACGTGCACAAAGTCAATTTGCTTCCGGGTTTTGGAGCGCCGCGTGAATATGCATGAAATTGCAGAGTTTGGATAATTTTCGATTGATACCGGAGCGATCCGATCACGAACCCAGAACATTTCTTGCGTACACAACATAACTGGATATCGTTATCGCTATCGATACTTCCACACGCAGTCCGAAGGAATTATTTTGGCGACCACGTGGTCATGACGTGATCTGCGCGATTGACCAATCAGCGGTCTCCGAATCGTTGTGCGGAGACGAGCTATCCATTGTACACAGCTTAGGACAATTGTTCGTTGTGCAGGTAGAGAGCATGCGCAGTAGTGCCAAGGAAGAAACCAAAAAGTACGATCACGTAGCCGCATCGACCCGAACGCTTTTGTACTTTAAATTGTCATTTTTGTGTATAGATAGTTGATTTGGAATGTGGAATATATAGCAAATAATCAACTTTTGGTTTCAGGCAATAAGACGAACTATCACTTCCTCGGCGAGCTGAATGTATACGGTATCTTTCCTCAGCTGCGCTTCGGAAAGATAGCTACATCCAAATCGCCTTGGAAGTGATAGTTCGTCCCATTACCTTCACCAATGTTGATTATTTGTTTACTATCAGACTTGTTTGTGTTAGTCATGGCAATTTGTGACAGTCACATATAAAAAATACAATGAGTTAATTCCTTATGTGTCATGTCAAATATTACTCTACAGAATGTGTGCTTTTCATTACTAAATGCAATGTGTGACAGACATATTCATTGATTTCATCAAGGTTAATATTTCATATGATTTCATCGTCCTCATTCTAAATCGTGTCTGTCGCCCTCTTGTGTTACGCACGGTCAGAGGCATACGGAGCATTGAGCACGAGACCTCAGACACGATCCATCGAGAGTTGTTCATCTTGCTGGACTCAAACAAGGACGGCCAACTCGATGAAGAGGAGTGGAACGGGGAGGGCGCCAAAGTCTTGTCCTTTGCATCCCTGATCGTTGATCACGACCAAGATAGTGAGTCTTCTTCTCCCTTGCATACACCTACTTTTTGTGGAAGTCACACTCTCTTTGTAACAAAGATCGACGTAATAAACACTTAACATTATATTTAATTATATTCTGGCCTATATTTGAAATAACTATGTTGTATGTATTAATATGTGTATTTTACCCTCCGCCCCCCTTCTCATGTCATCTGTTCATGACATATTGCTAACCATCCCCTCTTCTCTCTCCTTCTGTCTCCATTCCATCGCCCCCCCCCCCCTCCTCTCTTTATCTCACCCCCTTCCCCCCCACCCCACCCCCCTCTTTCTTTCTCTCTCTCTCTCTCTCTCTCTCCCTCTCACCCTATCTCTCGATCTCGATTGATTTTCCCCATCCCTAACCCACTCCAGCCCATCCCTACCCACTCCACCCCATCCCTAACCCACTGCACCCCATCCCTAACCCACTCCACCCCATCCCTAACCTACTCCACTCCATCCCTAACCTCCTCCACCCCACCCCTACCTACTCCACCCCATACCTAACCTACCCCACCCCAACCCTAACCTCCCGATTGATTTTCCCTTTCTCTTTCTTTTTCTCTCCACTCAATTTGCCCCCCCCCCCGCAAACCTCTCTTTCTCTCGACTGCGTTTCATTATCTCGCTACCCCATTCGTACTCTTCCCGAACTCACTCTACCCAATCCCTAACCCACTCCACCCCATCACTAACCCACTCCACCCCATTCCTAACCCACTCCACCCCATCCCTAACCCACTCCACCCCATCCCTTACCCACTCCGCCCCATCCCTAACCCACTCCACCCCATCCCTTACCCACTCCTCCCCATCCCTACCCACTCCGCCCCATCCCTAACCCACTCCGCCCCATCCCTTACCCACTCCACCCCATCCCTAATCCACTCCACCCCATTCCTAACCCACTCCACCCCATCCCTACCCACTCCACCCCATCCCTAATCCACTCCACCCCATCCCTAACCCACTCCACCCCACCCCTACCCACTCCACCCCATCCCTAACCCACTCCACCCCACCCCTACCCACTCCACCCCATCCCTAACCCACTCCTCCCCATCCCTACCCACTCCACCCCATCCCTAACCCACTCCACCCTATCCCTTATTCACTCCACACCATCCTTAACCCACTCCACCCCATCCCTAACCCACTCCACTCCACCCCATCCCTAACCCACTCCACCCTATCCCTACCCACTCCACCCCATCCCTAACCCACTCCACCCCATCCCTAACCTACTCCACCCCACCCCTACCTACTCCACCCCATCCCTAATCCACTCCACCCCATCCCTACCCACTCCACCCCATCCCGAACCTACTCCATCCCAACCCTAACCTACTCTACCCCACCCCTACCCACTCCACCTCATGACTGCCTATCCCTTCTCACCTGACCCACAGAGGATGGGAAGATCTCTATGGCCGAGTTTCAGCAGACCCGCATCCTGGATCGCCTGGACAGCTCCAAGAGCAACGACAATGACGAATAGACGGAACAGCTCTTCTCAAAAGACGTTTTTACCCGCTTTCCATTATATTCAAGAATGCATCAAACTCTATCCAACAGGATTATTTAGATAGTAAGCAAATAATCAGCGTTAGTGAGGGTGATGGGACGAACTATCACTTCCGAGGCGATCTGGATGTAGCTATCTTTCCGAAGCGCAGCTGAGGAAAGATAGCGTATACATTCAGATCGCCGAGGAAGTGATAGCTCGTCTCATTGCTTGAAACCAAAAGTTGATTATTTGCTTTATATTCCACATTTGAAACCAACTATCTATACCAAAAATTACAATTTGACGTAAAAAGGTAATGTTTACTTATCTCCATAACCCCGAGCCGCTGCCATGGGGAACACGCGTTAGGACGCGCATTAGGACGCGCATTAGGACGCGCGTTAGGACGCGCGTTAGGACGCGTTTGATGTCAAGTGATAGTCCGAGTGTAACGCACTTTTATTTCGCGCGTACTCAAAATATTAATCACGCATTAGGACTGTGAGGAGTGAAGAGATCAGCGAAACCAAAAAGTACTATCACCTAGAGTGTACCGAACTTTTATTCCCAGGTGATCTGATAGGAAAAACTACGCCTCATCACGTGATCAACTCTTGACCAATCATAGAGCAACATTCTTAGTATGTGGAATATAATAGCAGATATATTACAGCAGACATATTGGTGGATGTGTAACAAAAGTTTTACGAACTTTGAATTTGTTGAAATACTAGCCCTGAATCATGGAGCATGAAACACCATCGGTCCATGCATGACGCACTACGTAGACGCATTATTGTTCTTGTGCACAATGGATAAACAATGCAATGTCAACTAGCGCCACATGTTCACAGTGTTTGAAGTATTAATGATTATGATTTTAGACACATAACTTTCCCGTAATTGTCAAAGTTTTAAAAAAGTGGACACTGGTCTGCTTCTCAGATTTGTTTAACCCTCCGTGCGCCAGACAATGCTGACATATGAGATGATGTATATTGCTTCTGTGAAAATGCATCAATGGCATAATTAATGTTTATGTACATTATAACACAACTTTCTGTTGCACAATTTGGCTAAAAGAAATATACACACTTTCACAGGCATTGTCTACTTCTTTCTTCTGTTTTTTCAAACAAATGTAATATGTTACGTTGTTTTTCGCTGCATCGTTCTGATGAGTAAAGCATTATATTTTTTGTTTTAAGCAAGTTCTTACTGATAAATTATTGTTTGTTGTGTCAGGTATAAACGAAAAGGAGAGGGAAAGATCCGTTTTAAGAAAGACAGGGGGTAGAGTTAGTTGGTTAGTTGGTTGGTTGGTTGGTTGTTGGTTAGTTGGTTGGTTGGCTGGTTGGTTGGTTAGTTGGTTGGTTGGTTGGTTGGTTGGTTGGTTGGTTGGTCGGTTGGTAGGTTGGTTGGTTGGTTGGCTGGGTGGGTGGTTACTTGGTTGGTTGGTTGGTTGGTTGGTTGGTTGGTTGTTGGTTAGTTGGTTGGTTGGCTGGTTGGTTGGTTAGTTGGTTGGTTGGTTGGTTGGTTGGTAGGTAGGTAGGTTGGTAGGTTGGTTGGTTGGTTGGTTGGCTGTTTGGGTGGTTACTTGGTTGGTTGGTTGGTTGGTTGGTAGGTTGGTTGGTTGGTTGGTTGTTAGTTAGTTGATTGGTTGATTGGTTGGTTGGTTGGTTGGTTGGTTGGTTGGTTGGTTGGTTGGTTGGTTGGCTGGTTGGTTGGCTGGCTGGTTGGTTGTTTGGTTGGTTAGTTGGCTGGTTGATTGCTTGCTTGCTTGGATGATTATGTGTTTGCTTGGTTGCTTGGTTGGTTAGTTGGATGATTGGTCGGTTGGACAGTATGTTTTACCCTACCACACGTGAGTAGTAGGGAGTAAGAGTAGTAAGAGAGACGAGTCGGGGCAGACAAAGGGACCACCTACGTACCCTTCCCAACAACCACGTATTTTTCAAAGAATTTCATCGGCTCTTAAAATCGTCTACCGGCAAAAGAAACTGAAATTAGCTGTGCCGGCAAAAGTTGCAAATTATCTGTTTTTACAGATACTCTGACACTTCGTAGTTGCGTTTATTGTTCAATAACTCAACAAAGGAATTAAAACAGAATGTTGATTTTACCACAAAAGGGTAATTGTAAGGTACATCTTTCGTTGGAGTAGCGTGGAATGGGTCTGCCTTACCAATCGAGTGCGGTGAAATTTGTAGAATATAAACAGTTAATAGCACATACGTACATCCTATTTTGACCGTATTGATCAGATTGAGTGCTTTGGTCAATGCAATGCCGTAGAAACGAATCTGATTATAAAGGTTAACGATTTAAGTGTTAATGGAGGTGATACACTGTATTCGCATCTATCATTTTTTGTCGCACAATCAAGTTCTTTGCCCGCATACATTAATTCAAATGAAGCATAAATCAAGTCGGGTATTATTCCGGGTCTTTAACCTTTAACACTTATTTTAGCACGTTTGTCGGCGGAACTGGTTTTACTCTCTTTAGCCGGTAAAACTGTTGTCGTGCTGACAATATCCTCTGGATGATACATTGTTGTGATGGTGAGAGGTGTGCGTGGCCTCTTTGCTGCCCCCGTACCGTCCCCCTTCTATTTTTAAAATAAAGCAGGGCGAAATCAACTAACCAAATGATAAAATAACGAGCTCAACCAACCAGTCAACTAATGAATCAACAAATTAACTGACTAATACATCTTTCAACCAACAATAACAAAACAAATACGGCCATCCAATCAACAAACCACTCAACTAGGCAGTCAACAAGTCAAACAATCATTCAACAAACAAACAAACCAACTAATCAATCAAGTAAACACACAACCAACAATCCAATCATCCTACTAATTTACTCACCAGCAACAAAATAAATGAACCAATCACACAAATCTTACAAATCAACCAATCAATGAAAAAAATAACGATGCAATCAGCCAAACAACCAACCAACTAATGGACCAGCCAGCCAACCAATGAAGCAATCAATAAATTATCCAACAGACCAATCAATCAATTAAATAAACAAACAAACCAGCAATTCAATAATCAATTAAAAAAAAACAGCCAGCCAACCAACCAATTGATTAATCAATCATCTAACAACCAATCTTCTTAACCAACCAACCAAACAAACAAAAAAGCAAAAAAAATACGAATCATCCATCCAACTTACCACCCACCCAACTGGTCAATCATCCAACCAACTATCAACCCACCCAACTTGTCAATCATCCAAACAACTATCAACCCACCCATCCGGTCAATCATCCAAACAACCATCCAACCACTCAACCGGTCAATCATCCAAAGAACCATCCAACCACCCAACTGGTCAATCATCCAACCAACTATCAGCCCACCCAACCGGTCAATCATCCAAACAACCATCCAACCACCCAACTGGTCAATCATCCAAACAACCATCAACTCACCCAACCGGTCAATCATCCAACCAACCATCCAACCACCCAACTGGTCAATCATCCAACCAACTATCAACCCACCCAACCGGTCAATCATCCAAACAACCATCCAACCACCCAACCGGTCAATCATCCAAACAACCATCCAACCACCTAACTGGTCAATCATCCAAACAACTATCAACCCACCCAACCTGTCAATCATCCAACCAACCATCCAACCACCTAACTGGTCAATCATCCAAACAACTATCAACCCACCCAACCGGTCAATCATCCAACCAACCATCCAACCACCCAACTGGTCAATCATCCAACCAACCATCCAACCACCCAACTGGTCAATCATCCAAACAACTATCAACCCACCCAACCGGTCAATCATCCAAACAACTATCCAACCACCTAACTGGTCAATCATCCAAACAACTATCAACCCACCCAACCTGTCAATCATCCAACCAACCATCCAACCACCTAACTGGTCAATCATCCAAACAACTATCAACCCACCCAACCGGTCAATCATCCAACCAACCATCCAACCACCCAACTGGTCAATCATCCAACCAACCATCCAACCACCCAACTGGTCAATCATCCAAACAACTATCAACCCACCCAACTGGTCAATCATCCAACCAACTATCAGCCCACCCAACCGGTCAATCATCCAAACAACCATCCAACCACCCAACCGGTCAATCATCCAACCAACTATCAACCCACCCAACCGGTCAATCATCCAAACAACCATCCAACCACCCAACCGGTCAATCATCCAAACAACCATCCAACCACCCAACTGGTCAATCATCCAACCAACTATCAACCCACCCAACCGGTCAATCATCCAAACAACCATCCAACCATCCGGTCAATCATCCAAACAAGTATCAACCCACCCAACCGGTCAATCATCCAAACGACCATCCAACCACCCAACTGGTCAATCATCCAACCAACTATCAACCCACCCAACCGGTCAATCATCCAACCAACTATCCAACCATCCGGTCAATCATCCAACCAACTATCAACCCACCCAACCTGTCAATCATCCAACCAACTATCAGCCCACCCAACTGGTCAATCATCCAAACAACCATCCAACCACCCAACCGGTCAATCATCCAAACAACCATCCAACCACCCAACCGGTCAATCATCCAAACAACCATCCAACCACCCAACCGGTCAAACATCCAACCAACTATCAACCCACCCAACCTGTCAATCATTCAACCAACCAACCATCCAACCTACCAACCTGTCAATCATCCAACCAACTATCAACCCACCCAACCGGTCAATCATCCAACCAACTATCAACCCACCCAACCGGTCAATCATCCAAACAACCATCCAACCACCCAACTGGTCAATCATCCAACCAACTATCAACCCACCCAACCTGTCAATCATTCAACTGACTAAAACAATCACCCCTACCTCCCTTGCTGGACATGTATCTCTCCCTTTTCTTCGCGTTTATATCAGACACAAAGAACACCTCAATTTCTTAATAATACAGTTCTTAATCAGTTGTGTTTATTATCTAAAACAATCAAACAATGCAGCGTATAAGAACATAACACATTTATTTAGTGGGAAAGATAAGCATAGGAACAATGCTTTAATAGTGTGTTTATTTTTGGAGAGCCAAATTGTGTCATTTTGGATCAGACGGTGGTCTGGTGAAGGGTTACAAAATTCAGAGGACAATGCTAGTATCCAATTTTGACAGAATTTGAACAACAGTGATTATAATCACTAGCACAGCAATCTCACTCTGCCTATAAAAGATTGTGAACACGTGACATTCTTTAACATTGTCTTGTTTATGCATTGTGCACAACAACAATGACTCGGCCATGTACTACGTCACGCATGGACCACACATGGGGTTTCAGGATTTACAATTCAGGGGTAATGTTTAAAATCATGACCTTTAAACAATTTTGTCCAACTTGCAGACATCAACGACCACCCTTGCTTAGCAAAATTGACCACATTCTGAATGCACCATTTCTATTCAGTTAACCCTATTTCATAAAGCTAAGTTCTGATTTGAATTTGGGGGAAAGTGGGTATAAGTGTCTTTTGAGAAGAGCCGTGTTGTTTATTCTTCTTGATCTTTGCTCAGGAAGGAGTCCAGGCGATCCAGGATCATTCTCAGACCGGGCTGGATCCGGGTTTGCTGAAACTCGGCCAAAGAGATCTTCTCATTCTCTGTGGGTGGGGTGTGTAGGGGTGGGGTAATAATGTGGTGGGGTGGAAAAGGGTGGAATGAGAGGGAATGGAGCGGGTTAGGTGTGAGTAGGAATGTGTGCATGGAGTGGGTTAGGTGTGAGTAGGGATGGGTGGAGTGAGTAAGGTGTCAGTAGGGATTGGTGGAGTGGGTTAGGGGTGAGTAGGGATGGTGGAGTGGGTTAGGGGTGTGCAGGAATGGGTGGAGTGGGTTAGGTGTGAGTAGGGATGGTGGAGTGGGTTAGGTGTGAGTAGGGATGGTGGAGTGGGTTAGGGGTGAGTAAGGATGGGTGGAGTGAGTTAGGGGTTAGTAGGGATGGTGGAGTGGGTTAGGGGTGAGTAGGGATGGTGGAGTGGGTTAGGGGTGTGCAGGAATGGGTGGAGTGGGTTAGGTGTGAGTAGGGATGGTGGAGTGGGTTAGGTGTGAGTAGGGATGGTGGAGTGGGTTAGGTGTGAGTAGGGATGGGTGGAGTGGGTTAGGTGTGAGTAGGGATGGGTGGAGTGAGTAAGGTGTCAGTAGGGATTGGTGGAGTGGGTTAGGGGTGAGTAGGGATGGTGGAGTGGGTTAGGGGTGTGCAGGAATGGGTGGAGTGGGTTAGGTGTGAGTAGGGATGGTGGAGTGGGTTAGGTGTGAGTAGGGATGGTGGAGTGGGTTAGGGGTGTGCAGGAATGGGTGGAGTGGGTTAGGGGTGTGTAGGGGTGGGTGGAGTGGGTTAGGGGTGTGTAGGGATGGTTGAGTAGGTTAGGGGTGAAGGGATGGTGGAATGGGTTAGGTGTGTGTAGGGATGGGTGGAGTGGGGTAGGTGTGAGTAGGGATGGGTGGAGTGGGTTAGGTGTGAGTAGGGATGGGTGGAGTGGGTTAAGTGTGAGTAGGGATGGGTGGAGTGGGTTAGGGGTGTGTAGGGATGGGTGGAGTGGGGTAGGTGTGAGTAGGGATGGGTGGAGTCGATAAGGGTGGGGTACGAAACAGGTGACGAGATCATTAAATGCAGCGAAGAGAGAGCAAGAGGAAGAAAGGCAGATGGAGTGGAAAAGAAAGAGGAAAAGATAGTGAAGGTTTGGAGAGAGGGAAGGGGTGGTCAGGACAGGGAGTATCATAATTTGAGTGAAGGTGGGGGAGGGACGTAGAAAAGGGTAAAACAAACATTAAAATATATGTAATAAATATAATTATAAGTGTTTAATAACAAATAACAACATTTAATAACAATAATTGCATATTGTGATAATATACTTTGTCGCTTTGGTTCGACAAAGAAACTGTGCCTTCCAAATATTTAGGTGTAAAGGCCAGGATATAACAAAATACCATTATGTTGTCAGTGTTTCCCTATAAATACATTCATGAAATTGCACACTAATTTTGTCGCTCTTTTTGAAGAAAAAAAGAGAAACGGTGCCTTCCAAAATATGAAAGTGTATAGGCCACGATAAAAAAATAATTATAAAGACAATTATGAAATTGCATATAAATGGTAAACATATATTATGTCGATTGAAAAGGTGTGGGTGTATTCATGGGGAAAGAAAACTTACTATCTTGGTCGTGATCAACGATCAGGGATGCGAAAGACAAGACTTTGCCGCCCTCTTCGCTCCACTCCACGACATCGAGTTGGCCGTCCTTGTTAGAGTCCAGCACGCTGAACAGCTCTCTATGGATCGCGTCTGCGGTCGCGTTCTCAATGCTCCGTTTGAACCTACGTACCACAAGAGGGCGACAGACAAGAATTAGAACGATGACAAGTAAATTATATACATGAAAATGTTAACATTGATGAAATCAATCAATATTTTTGTCAGATATTTGCATCAGAAATACACAAATATGCTTAAGAGTGATATTTCACATGTCACAGGAGTGAATACTTACTTGATATTTACGCCGACGCCCACGGCTGGGTTTCCGCCCAGGTCTGTTCCTACGTGACCGTTCACTCTCACCCCGTCGGAGGGCCTGGACGAGAGGAGAGACAACAACATAGCTAAAGATTAGCTAATATAAATATTCATGAGTATGTCTGTCATGGAAGGTTGAGGATTTACATTAACATTATACTTTGTATAAAATAAATGTGAAATATATGTGATTCGGTAATAAAATGATTCTTTATAATTTCGTTAATGATGTTCCTCGACTTTAATGTATCTCCTAAACTGTATTATCTTTTCTTTGAAGTTGATTCTTCCTCCTCGTTTTGTTTGTCTGCTTACCGATGTTCCACGCCGACTCCGACAGTGCCGAAATCGGGGTTGTAATCGGGATACACCTCGGTATTTTCGTTGATGTCCACGCCTAAAGGTCTGCCTGAGTTCGAGCGGGGAAGATCCCAATTACCGCTGGATCTGCCCCCTCCGCTAGACCCGCCGCCAGAAGAGCAGGCGCATGCGCAGACCAGTAGCTGAACCAGACACAATGCCGAGATATAGCGCGCCATACTGTTCTGAAAGTTACACACAAATATGATTTATATATATATGACATGGGTGTAGGTGTAGAATGAAATTTGTGCCAAAGTTATACAATTTTTCTGCTCTAACAACAAACACACATAATCTCTCTAATTTCATTTAATGAGCTGATTCAGTCAAAATGATAGAACTGCCTTAGATTAAATCAACCAGGTTTAGTAAGATTTTGATAATACGGACCAGCGTTTGCATGGCAAGCAGCTCAATGTCGTACACTCGACTCATGCGACTCTGCACGCGATATACATTTGAAATGTTTGAGTTATGAATGCGGTGAAACAGGGTGGGGACATAAGCAAAGAAAACCAAGTAATTAGTTCACAACATCGACGCTCCTGCCCCACTTCGTACAGCGGATGGCACAGAGCTCCACAGAACTCAGGATTTTAAGTACCTTGGAGGTTGGGTAGATAGCGCAGACAAGGACATCAGTGCGAGGAAAGCGCAGGTCTGGAAAGCACTGAACGGAATGTCCAAAGTATGGAAATCAAACATTTAGAGGGAACTCAATATTAGGTTATTCATCGCCACTATCGAGTCAATTCTGTTGTATGGCTGCGAAACCTGGTCTCTGACAGAAGCTCACGACAAATCACTGAATGGCACCTATACCCGCATGATCCGCAAGGCCCTCAATGTACAATGGGCAAGTCACACAACAAATCAAGAACTGTACCGTAAAATCCCACTGGTTAGTGACAAGATAGCGTCTAGAAGACTGCAGCTTGCCGGACATTGCGTCCGCCATCAAGAACTGAGCACCCGGAGACTGCTATTATGGGAGCCGACTCACGGCAAGTGAGGACGCGGTAGACCCAAAACCTCCTACACCGATACACTAAAGAGGGACACCGGTGCTACCAACACTCAAGAGCTTGCGACCCTGATGACAGATCGGGAGGTGTGGCGAAGATTAGTGTTTGATCGGCAAGAGCCGATCAAGTGAGTGAGTCAAGTGACGCTAAGACCTTCATCCAGCAGTCAGAAGACAGCTGAAGAAGAAGAAGAAGAAGAAGAAGAAGAAGAAGAAGAAGAAGAAGAAGAAGAAGAAGAAGAAGAAGAAGAAGAAGAAGAAGAAGAAGAAGAAGAAGAAGAAGAAGAAGAAGAAAGAAGAAGGAGAAGAAGAAGAAAAAAGAAGAAGAAGAAGGAGAAGAAGAAAAAGAAGAAGAAGAAAAAAAGAAGAAGAAGAAGAAGAAGAAGAAGAAGAAGAAGAAGAAGAAGAAGAAGAAGAAGATGAAGAAGAATAGTGAATTATTTTCCCCTTTTCATGATATTAGACTACAATCACGTGTCGTAACAAACATGAAGTTAATCAAGAGAACACTTACCAAATAAAAGTGACGTTCGATTTGAGAGATTGAAAGGCAAGCCGGAGCGTTGGTGAAGCTATGATTCCGTCAGGTTGGAAACTCTGGTGAGCAACTGATTTCTGCATCATTTGCTTCCCTATTTATTTGGTTTTGCCCAACAAGACTTATTTCGATTTTCTGGTAAAAAATAAATCAGTCAATGTAAATGGGGACAACAAAAGGGTCAAAATGGTTTGACCACGTATAGAACATGTAGAAAAGAGACTGGTTATGGGTTGTGCTGGGCAGGGCTTGTGCGGTCACGACTCGTCGATTGGCTGATTCATTCGACACCACAGTCTGATGTCACACCAAGGCGTCCAATCACACGTCAGGAGCGAGTTCATGGTGAGCCGGTGATGTAGCTAGATGACATCATGGTTGGTAGAGGGGAAAGTACCTCGATGTCACCGTCTTACTGAGATTTTTATATTGGGACGGAAAAGAAAAACAAGAGGTTTCGCTGACAGGGAAAACACCACACAAACACCCAAATAGCCAAGACTGACAAACGATCCCTCTTCAACATATCACTAATTGTAAATTGTGTTCAGTAAATAGGAGCGAATGAAAATAATACAGTAAACTCTGATTAAAATAAAAAAATAATTGTTAATCATATTTACAGCTATTTGATAAACATATTTCGTATGATCTCGTCATCAACCCTTGACAGTCTAAAAACATAATGCTGTTTGAAATGTAAGTGGGGCAAAAACATAGTCAGTATGCTTCTACTGAGATTTAATCATATATTTACATCATGAATTATTTACTATTTAGCGTCCTTCAACAATGGTCTTCCTTTTTGGTACTTATTTTGAATGAGTATTTTAATGTCTATACATGAAATATGTCACTATTTTTTTTGTTCATGATGATAACAACCATGATTTACTGATAATGTACGCATTCGATTTCATGTTATTAGATGTTATGATATAAACTGTGTATATTTAATCTTATTTCTATATACAGTGTGTATTATTACGATCTCAATATTTAAACTGTAAATGACTATGCAATTCAGTTACAGCTACAAACAAGTCATTTTACTAAACTTTTATTTAATTTGATCGAAGTATATGATGTTTTCGCCTCTCTCTTATCTCCTCGTGATCGTGACTGTGAATTCCTCACGCCACAAGACTAGAATGGATGCTTCGAAATATATCTTTTGCATGATCATTCCAATATTGTAGGACTGATCAATATACTGTTATCTCTGAATTCTCTCGTACACTGAACCACCATTGGCCTAAAATATTGGCTGCAATTGAGTGGTATAACAGATATATTGCATTCATCAGTATGAATATTGCACGAGTCGAATGTAATATATCTGATATACCACGAAGGAAATCCAATATTAGTACTATCATACATACAAATCACTTTCCACGACAACACCAATCGGTTCAATTTAAACAAAAAGAAAACAGGGGTTTACTCACATGTATCAAATCTGCCTCGCACATGTTAAAAAATGCGCGCGCGCAATCAAACCCACGCGCAATTGTCATGGCGAGAGTTAATCATTCTCCCCATTGATACTGGTAACATAAAATACATAGGATCCTAGGACAGCTAATATGCTACCAATATTGCATGCCAGCAAGAAACCTCTGGAAGGATAATTAATACAAGGTTTTATTGTATCGAAAAAGTGGCTTGTATGTGTAATAATATGTAGTATCAAATCTGATTCCTAACCCCCTCATTTGCTCAGGTTTGTGGAATATGTATGATGGGTGGGCCATTCTCGCCGCACTTACGATTTGAGACGAAAGCAAATGCGTATTTCTATATACTCTTACACTAAATCACACTTACTTTCATGCTTTATATCTTCAAAATCATATGACAGAAACATTTTGAATAAGCACTTACGAATAAATGTATTTTCAGTGCAAAACTGTTAGCCTGTCAAAATTTGTCGACGATAAAGTTGTGGCCCTTAAACGCCGCACCGTTTACGTGTAATGTCAATGGGCTTTTCCTGATCGATTATGTGTTCGATTTTATGGTGCCTTGGTGATTTAAATAAAAAAGAAAAAAAAAGAAATTTGTAGTTTGCTTGTTCATGTGATTTACGTTTGAAGTGAGCTATTGATAGAAGAATTCTATTTTCTTCAAGGCTACCTTAGATGTTTAATGGAACGAGGTCCGAAAAAAGAGACTGCTATAATACGAGAGTCTTCGCGTTTCGACCGCATTTTCTCGGAACACGCATGATGTAGTGCCGAAGGCATGCGCATAACATCACGATCACACTGACTTCTCCGTTCGTCTACCGAAGCGATCGCGGGGCGGGTGCACGGCAAGAATTTTGGAAAAAACGGACTTTCTTGTCGGCAGATAATTTTGACATTTACCGAATAATGTGATTTTTTGTAGCTTAAAATTTCAAAATACGATAATTAGATGAAACTTGCGTTTTTTGACTCGTAATTGCGTAGCATGACAGAAACTGTTGTGCCGACGGTGATTCTGTAGTCTCACGCGTGATACGCTTACCATTTTGTTCTAATACGCATTTTTGCTAGTGCGTCGATTAAGGGCCCTGCGGTGAGAATGGGCCACTGGCCATATACAAATCATAGCCGCGGACGTCCAGTTTTGAAAAATGTCTTCATTCTTATACCTGTACCATATTATACTCGAAATATTAATGTGCAGGTCTGTAGTAATGATGTTAGTATTCATAAGATTATAAGAACAATACTTTCCGTACATTACTGGTTTCAATGTTTTGGTTTGTGTGTGCAATTTTGCCATAGCAAGGATGCCTATGAGTGCCTGATAATGACATGGATAGAAAATGTATAAACGTTTAAAAGTCGCTGCTAATGATTTTCTGCTTGTAAGGGGTTGGTCTTGCGCTGCGCAGTGCTCTACGTCTTTGCTCATGGTCGACTTCGTCGAGCCTGCGAGTTGACTGGTACCCCCCCCCCCCCCCCCCCAAGGTACAAACATTCTGTTGTTGTTGTTGTTGTTATTGCAAGTTTTTGTCAAAATCAAAAGGAAGCCTGTAAAATTACGAGGGAATCCATGTCAACTCGCGCCCCGACCAACTCGCACCACGACTAACTCGCCCCAAATTTGGTCAAGTCGTCCCACATTTTGGTCAAGTCGCCCCACTTTTTCTTCACAGGAATTCTCACAATTGTTTAGCTTTTAACCTGATTTTCCTTCATAAATGGTTTGAAAATGTATAATTCACATTATGTTTTATCAAAGAATTAGGAAAAACTCGAATAAATGAGATAAAAAAGGTCCATTTCTGATCGTACACGTTTCCCATGTTCACGGCAATCCCGTTCCATTTTTACGAGTCGATTCACTTTTGGGTCATGCCGCACAAGTTTTTTCTTGACATGAATTCTTCGTGATTTTTTGCTTAAGTCCTCTATTTCTTCCATCATTAATTTGGGAAATGTATATATATGACTATATTTCCTAAGAAATAAAAAGGAATGAGTAAATATGAGCTTATTCGCTCAAAATCTGATCGTATAACTCTCCGAAATCCCGACAACGAAGGACTGTGTCTTCCGCGTCCGCCGCATTTCATCGGAAATAAATCCCCCGCTTTTTTGACGATATTTCTCATGATTTCTTGCTGAAATTATTAATCAAACTCATCATGACTTGTTCCTTTTCATTTCGGTGTATATCATATTGGTTGATTGCTGGTGCAGTTTGTATTGCTAACATAATTCAGTTACGTTTTACCGGTAAACAAAAACAAGAAAAAACAACGATCGATGTTTTGCAAAGTACGAACCAACACAGCTCGTCCCGGTAATTAAATAGCGCTAGCTCTTCGCCTGAGCTGCGTCGCGGCGCGTCCGGGCGCCGCTTAAGCGGCGGCTAGTTAGGCTAATACCTCTGCGCTGCTCTGCCAAAAGTAGTCATATGAACAGTTGAATTGGAAGAAAGGGATGAAACAAACTTTGTAAGCATGGTATGCTTGTCTAATCTTATAACCAGAATTGAAGTGTGATTCAAATTTCCATAGTTTCTTTTCTATATGTCATGTGCCTGAAAGATTTGTTATTATGTTCAGGAATTCCTGTGTCTTATGTTTATTTCTTGGGATATACAGGTGTGATGTTTAATGTTGATTAAAGATGGGGTAGCGTGGTCTCTCAGCGAGACTCTTAACTAATACAGATGAAGCAGACAACATGGGACGACAGAGACGATGAATATTAAAGTTCACGATCCTTTAGTGAACGGATCTGTAAGATATATGAATGGTATACAATGATACGGTACTGAACAGCTATATTGTAAAGAGGGATATGATGTATCAAGTAAGCTGTAGTACAATCGTTATGAGATAGAAGTAGTACAGAGTAGTAGTCGAGTATCTAGCAGTTGAATATAATACGAAGATGTGACGTATCTATAACTGTGCTCCCTAGCTCTGTGGAATATCATTTTGAACCTACATGAGGCAGCTATATAAAAGAGAGATGCGTTCTATACTGATGGTGATATAGCAGAGTCCTTTATTCTGGACTGGGTGTGGAGTACAGGGAGGAATTCAAGGGAGGAATCTGGTGTAAAGAGAGCATTGTTCATAAGGAGCTAACCCCAGGGGAGACCATTAGGGAGGAGAGAGCGAGAATGAGGATGGAGTAAGACAGAAAGTGTATGGTCATTATCTCCTTGGCTTTAATGGCCTGACTGGTGATGTTATGTGTGACTCATGTGTTAGGATTGTTTGGGAAGAATTTGGTTCTTACACAGGTATGTTTGACAAGTGCAGCTGAAAAACTTCATGTTTGGTCACTTCATTGCGCCAACTTACTCTCGGGGTGATGGGCATTGAAGGAAGGGACTAAGAATATAATAACAGTCACAATGCTTATTTAGACTGATTATAGTGACTGATGATGCTGAAATAAATATGTAACAGATTTGATTAAGTTGTTGTTGTTGTTGTTAACTGGTCCGAAAAACGAAATTCCACTTACACCATTAGAGAACACCAGTTACAACTGGTCTAGATGAACCAGTTGAATCAGTAGGCAACCTAGCTAAAAATTAGAATGGGATTACTGGTCTAGTTGAAAAAAAAAAGTTAAACACCAGTTGATTGCAACTGGCCCAGGTGAATCAAAAGGCAACCCAGGAAATAAAAATAGGATTACTGGTCCAGTTGGAAAAACCATTTGGAAACCAGTTGAGCACCAGTTGGAAAAACCAGTTAAACCAGTTGAGCACCAGTTAGAAAAAACAGTTGAATCAAAAGGCAACAATGGAAATTGAAATGGGATTACTGGCCCAGTTGGAAAAACCAGTTGGAGAATCAGAATCCTAGTTAAACACCAGTTGAATGAAAAGGCAACAATGGAAATGGAAATGGGATTACTGGTCTAGTTTGAAAACCAGTTTAACCAGTTGAGCACCAGTTGCAAAAAACAGTTAAATCAGTTGAGCACCAGTTGGAAAAACCAGTTAAATCAAAAGGCAACAATGGAAATTGAAATGGGATTACTGGCCCAGTTGGAAAAACCAATTGGGAAAACCAGTTAAACCAGTTGAACACCAGTTGGAAAAACCAGTTGAATGAAAAGGCAACAATAGAAATGGAAATGGGATTACTGGCCCAGTTGGAAAAACCAGTTAAACCAGTTGAGCACCAGTTGCAAAAACCAGTTGAACCAGTTGAAAACACCAGTTGTAACTGGTCCGGTTGAACCAGTTGAATCAAAAGGCAACACTGGAAATTGAAATGGGATTACTGGTCCAGTTGGAAAAACCAGTTAAACCAGTTGAACACCAGTTGGAAAAACCAGATAGACCAGTTGAACACTAGTTGGAAAAACTAGTTAAACCAGTTGAACACCAGTTGGAAAAAAACAGTTGAATGAAAAGGCAACAATGGAAATGGAAATGGGATTACTGGACCAGTTGGAAAACCAGTTAAACCAGTTGAGCACCAGTTGCAAAAACCAGTTGAACCAGTTGAAAACACCAGTTGCAACTGGTCCGGTTGAACCAGATGAATCAAAAGGCAACACTGGAAAAACACTGGGATTACTGGCCCAGTTGGAAAAACCAGTTAAACCAGTTGAACACCAGTTGGAAAAACCAGTTAAACCAGCTGAGCACCAGTTGGAAAAAACAGTTGAATCAAAAGGCAACAATGGAAATTGAAATGGGATTACTGGCCCAGTTGGAAAAACCAGTTGGAAAAATCAGTTAAACCAGTTGGAAAAAACAGTTGAATGAAAAGGCAACAATGGAAATGGAAATGGGATTACTGGTCCAGTTTAAAAACCAGTTAAACCAGTTGAGCACCAGTTGCAAAAACCAGTTAAATCAGTTGAGCACCAGTTGGAAAAAACAGTTGAATCAAAAGGCAACAATGGAAATTGAAATGGGATTACTGGCCCAGTTGGAAAAACCAATTGGGAAAACCAGTTAAACCAGTTGAACACTAGATGGAAAAACCAGTTGAATGAAAAGGCAACAATGGAAATTTAAATGGGATTACTGGCCCAGTTGGAAAACCAGTTAAAACAGTTGAGAACCAGTTGCAAAAACCAGTTAAATCAGTTGAGCACCAGTTGCAAAAACCAGTTGAACCAGTTGAAAACATCAGTTGCAACTGGTCCGGTTGAACCAGTTGAATCAAAAGGCAACACTGGAAATTGAAATGGGATTACTGGTCCAGTTGGAAAAAACAGTTAAACCAGTTGAACACCAGTTGGAAAAAAACATTTAAACCAGTTGAACACCAGTTAGAAAAAACAGTTAGACCAGTTGAACACCACATTGAAAAAACCTTATTAACTTAATCCTAGATAATCTGGTATGACGTAATTCTTATTTTGTCTAGTCCTAGGTATATCTTTAGGATAACCCTAATAACTATGAATTCAAGCTATCGCTAATTATTAACCCAATTAATGACATTGTTCCAGTAGATACCCATATTGCTACCGGGGATGCTTATGAATATTCATGCTTGTGTAACATTCATCAAATTGTGGCATAATTTTGGACTTCTGAATCAATAACTCCAATATATACGATATGATATATTTTATTTCAATAAATGTTTACAAGTGTAAACATTCAAAAGTGAACTCCATTTCAAAGAACCAGGGCAATATACGAAATTCTGATCAATCTGCATTTACAAACCATTACTTTGTTTACTACACAAAAGGTACTACTATATGATTTGAAGGCGCTCCACAGAAGAGTCTAATAGTTCGTAGTTGCTGAAAGAAATTTGATTGGACTTAGGTTAGGTTGTGCCTAGGATAGAACACACTTGAAGAAATTCCGATATAAATCAAAAAGTGTTAGGATAAGATTATCATAAGGTAAGATTACATTAGGATTAAGCTCTCGATTTCATTTTAATCTGTTTTTCCAACCAGTCCAACTGGTCAAATCCCAGTTGGATTTAACTGGTCTAACTGGTCAAATCCCAGTTGGATGTAACTGGTCTAACTGGTCAAATCCCATTTCAATTACCAGTTGGATTTAAATGGTCTAACTGGTCTAGTCGCAACTGGTTTTTCCTTCTGGGTATGAAGAAGACATATGGTTGAACATCATGTTATAACAATAAATCAATTCCAGCAATACTAAAACAATTTCGTACATCCAAAAAACTGTAGAAGGGAATTGTTGTTTGTTTGATATAGCACATCTTTTGCCCTTTTTTTCAAAATGGCAATCCCAAATACCTTTGTAAAGCCTAGAATTAATCTACAGATGATTATCTATCTGTAGCGGCTAATGTTTTAAGGACCAACAAGTTCCAATTCCTGCTTTCTTGAATTACATGTCCGGACCCCACACGGGTGACATTTAACGGAACAAATTCTCTTTGTTCTTGCGGCAAGAGTGATACTTAACAGAACACCCTTTATCTGTTCTTGCGGCGAGAGTCCGGAAAAACTCTTTCCGGTGATTTTACCGAACTCACGCAGTTGTTATGCCAAAACAGCGGGAAATTCTGACCAATCAGGATTCATAATTTACATCGTGGATTTCTCGAGATGTTGGGGCATCTCCTCATCACTTTACATCTCCTCATCACTTCTCCTCGCAACCACCGAAACACTCGGACATACTCAACACAAACTCTCCAGCAGGAATAACACTTTCTAGCTCTGGACTTTTCAACTTGGAACATACGTCTACTACTACGCGATACCTTTTTCAAAAGGAAGTAACATCGCGTAACTTGTATCGTTCCAACCTTTTTATTTGCGTTAATACTTCATCAACTTTTGTGCAAACAGTGTGCAAACAAACATTTGGCATGTATGCCTCTTGAACATATTACATGAACTACATCAGTGCCTAGCTCCCCGATGCAGCGCCGATCCAAGCATCATCAGCACTGTGACACATATTATATAAGTAGAAGCATATATCTCATAACAACGATTTCTACATATCAAAATCGATAAAATTGTTTCCCCTCTTTGTCTCCCCTCCCTAGCCCCCCCCCCCCCCCCCTCTCTGTCTCTCTCTCTCTCTGTCTCTCTCTCCCTTTCTCTCTCTCTCTCTCTCTCTCTCTTTCTCTCTCTGTCTTTCTCTCTCTCTCTCCTTCTCTCTCTCTCTCTTTCTCGTTCTCTTTCTCTCTCTTTCTCTCTCTCTCTCTCTCTCTCTCTCTCTCTCCCTCTCTCTTGGAGTTAGGCTGACCATGGACATGGGCTGACATTATCATTCATTTGCTTTTTATGCACTGTGAATATTTTGCTTTCATCGCTTAATATTGCCAACTTTTACTTGTTTTAAATATAGGTCACTTCATAAACAGTATAAATAAATATAGTCATATATATATACATTTCCCAAATCAATGATGGAAGAAGTAGAGAACTAAAGCAAAAAATCACGAAGAATTTATGTCAAGAAAAAACGTGTGCGGCATGACCCAAAAGTGGGTCGACTCGTAAAAATGGAACAGGATTGCCGTGAACATGGGAAATGTGTACGATCAGAAATGAAACATTTTTTCTCTCATTAATTCGAGTTTTTCCTACTTCTTTGGTATACATGATGTGAAATATACATTTTTCAAATCATTTATGGAGGAAAACCAGGTTTAAAGCTAAACAATTGTGAGAATTCCTGTGAAGAACAAGTGGGGCGACTTGACCAAAAAAGTGGGACGACTTGTCCAAAAAGTGGGGCGACTTGACCAAAATGTGGGACGACTTGACCAAATTTGGGGCGAGTTGGTCGTGGTGCGAGTTGGTCGTGGTGCGATTTGGTCGTGGTGCGAGTTGACCACTGATCTCTGGCCATGGGGAGATCAGTGGAGTTGACTAGTACTGGCATTCCATATTTTCATCCGCGAATTCTACATCGATGTTGGCTTGTTTCCCGTCAATTAGGCTTTAGATTCACTGCTTTGCGCAGGCGCGCGTACGGACCCGGTACGGTACTTTATTTAGGCAACGTTTTATCTTCCAATTTCGGAGGGCCGCAAGTGACTTTCTGAGGTATGTATCCGAAATGTTAAAGTTATGCTACGTTACCTTATCCTTACCTTACTTAACCCCCTAAAACCCAGGAGTACCAATCATTCTAGCCCCTGCTGGGCATTATGTGTTAAGTGAATGCGAAGATTGGCGGCGCAATGGGTAAGGCGATGTTTTAAGAACGTGAGGCTCCCGGTTCGAATCCTCGTGTGGGTATGGTCAGTTTTTCATTCCTTTCGCAATGTTTATTTTGCGACCTTCTTCTGTTCAATCCCTCACATCATCATTTTCTTTGAGATTTTCTTTCCCATTTTTTTTCATTTAATTACACGTTGTTAGCACATGTACATGTATACATGTGCCCATTTAGGCAAGTCTTTCGTGTGTGCTGCCTTTGATTTCTAATGTGCATTTACCATCCAATGTCTGTGTAAGAATTTGCCATACAAACCACCTTAAGGCGGATTCACACTGCATCCGACATCCGACATTCCGACGTACGACACGACATACGACACGACATTTCAGTTCACACTGACAACGACTTTCCAAAATGTCGTGCAAAAAGTCGGATGACACGATATTTGCTGTCGGTCAATCAATTAACAAGTTCTTTATGCAATAACCAAGCATAAACACAAGAAAAATATTGATCTGAGAAGGACGAGAAGCAGGAGGAGGGCGGTGAAGAAGGAAGGAGGAGGAAGGAAAGGCCTTATGGTGAAGGCAGGAGAATAGGGAGGAGGAAATTGGAGCGGTAGAAGACGGAACAAAGTTAAAAGGAAGAGATGAAAAAGGTGGAAGGGAATTTAAAACGAGGGGAGAGGGAAGAAAACGGGAGAAAGGGAACAAGGGAGGGGGTGGGAGAGGGTGGATTGATGGTGAGGAATGGAGGAGAATAGGAGGAGCAATACGGCAAGGAAGGAAGGAGAAAAGGGGGGGGGGGGTAGGGAAAAGAATCAAGTGAGATTGACTAGAAGAAAGAAGGGTGAATGAGGAGGAGAAACAAAAGACGAAAGACAAGATGATCATCGTCTTCCTCCTTCTCCACCATCTCCCTCCTCCTCCACGCATTCGCTTCCCTCTCTTTCTTCTCCTTCCCTCTACTCTTATGTCTCCTTGTTCATTCTCATGCTCTTGCCTCAATACTAGATCAAGTTACAGATACGTACTTATCCAAAATAGAGGAAAACCAGCATCAATATTTCGTGTTGGGAAGTTGGCATAATCACACTCACCCTAATCCTTCTTTACAACGGTGAAGAGAAAGAACTTACGATATTACAGCAATCATAATAATAGTCCATTATAAGAGGGGTAGGTTATGTCTTTATCTAGTTCATTCGCTATGCCTATGTTAAGGCATGTTTTTTTTTTTTTTTTATGCCAGACATATGCAGTATAAATCATATCAGCAACATGACATTGTATACGTTTAGGCCTACAATATAGTTTGCAGGTACCTCGATTCCTCAAATAGAAATATAAAATTATTCAATTATGTGTGTCCTGTTCAAACTAAGTCCATCTGTTCGATTGTGCTTTGACAAATCTGCATCAACACAACAAAATTACCCCACCCCCCCCCCCATCCCCTCCTCTCTTTCATGAACACAGCAAAGGCATATATACCCCACTCAGCACCAAACTCCCCTAATGTAGGATACATCTGTACATATTTGTTTCAGCCTTAACCCCCCTTCTTAATTTTCCTTTCACAGATTCGATCATTTATGCTATATAGACGGTTGAAATACACGGTGAGAACTTTCTTCATAGAGATCGAGAATTAACATTCTCCTACGAAGCTATATCGGAACATTATCATACGAAGCTACATCGGAAGGGGGGCACCCCCCCCCCCCCCCCCCCCTCTTCTCAGACATCCTTCTCCCGCACCCTCGAAATGGCATCTTTCCCTAAAAAAAAAAAAAAAAAAAAAAACTTTACATGTTTACGCCAGTGTGCCTGATTCAAGAAAAGTATCAAATAAAACATTATGAACAGTTGAACAGGCCTATTCTTGATATTGAATTCATTTAAATCTATGCAAAGAAATTTTGAATATTGGTACATTCTTTTTAGGAACATCCCGCATATCTACAGCCATTCTACATACATCATTTAACTGACGAATTAAATCATTCCACCAAAAGTGACTCTGCAAGAAAAAATAGTTACACTTCTTATTTTTTTTAGTCTACAAACTAACGTTAAGAAGTTTTGACGTTAAGAAAACTGCCACCATTCCCTGACAAACAAATATGAATCTACATTAGCTCCTCATGTAAACTTAGTTGAGAGTCTTCTAAACCCGAAAGAAAAGTTACTTAAACCCATGAATACAGGCCAATTCATCTCTTTTTTCGTTAGTCAGATCTCACTAAAATTAAGGTTTGGTTATGTAGACTTTAGACGAGCAGATAACTTGCTGTGATTGAAGTAGACTCTACTTGATGATATTGATAGATGGCTGACTAGTACGAATTCTAACTAAACAAGGAAATCTGAGTGTAGCAAATTATCTATTCTAGTTCTAGAGGTAGACTGCATACATTTATAGTACGAACCAACGTCAGACATATATCTAACAGTCAATTCATTTCTTTACTAAAACTAGTATCTATCTAATACGAGTATTCACTCCGTGGACCTAGATCTATTCGCATGAGCACGCCCGGCCGGTCGGCCGGCTGGCTAGATTCATCATAACAACAAGATAGACCTACTGGCTACCCATGGTAGGTACGGTCGAGTCCAGATCCCGAGTCCAGATTTAAAAGAAAACGTGAGTAGTAGACTAGCTGCTGAAGAAACTTGTTTGGATCTGGGAAATCTACACTCTAATTAATAAACCTAAACCCTCTAGATATCTGTGTTGTTATGAGTTGGTGTATCTGTAGCCCCGGGACTGCTCCCGCGTAGCGGGAGCGTGAGCGGGCTGGTCGCAGTATAAAGTGTACCTGGATCAATGATACGTTTGTCGTTAGATCTCACTTCGATCTCATGACATTTTAAGGCCTTTAACAGCCATGTTGACCTCGAGGCCGTAGACCTGTAACTTCACATTAGATCCAACGTATAAATTAGATCTAGATGTATCTATTAAAACTCTGATATTCGAACAGAGTAAATACAGAACAAACTACAATTAACTGCAGTACCGTTTAGACGCGTATTACGGATGTTTATGTTGAACTGTTGGTTATGCAACAGCTTTCTAGTAGTAGATCTAGACTAGAGACCAATCCGAGTATAAACAGGTTTACTCAATTGATATCGTTCAATACCAGTCTAGACCTCTAAAACTAGATATATTTATGTTGCATGTACATGTCCAGGCCTTTCAAAGTTAAAGTGCGATTTAGATCTCACAAGACTTTCAAGTTTAGAATGATGACATTTATGCAGGTAGATAATACACCATCATCAATCATCGTTGACTTTTTACATGTAGACCCTGGCCTTGGCCTTGGGTCTGTATAATTTTTAACGTTTTATACGACTACGTACTGCGTAGAACTACTCGAACGTAAACATTAGACTTGTCTCGAGTCGAGTCTTTAAAACTCAATTACCACTGAATACCGAGATTAACTCGCTATTAGCTGACATTAATAGACATTGATTAACTTACCGCCAATAAGGAATCACATTCTTGACCACCTTTCTTTACAAACGATGGCAAAATGCTTCACCAAAACATGATAAAGATATGATGCGTAGGGAAACATTGTCCAACATACATTTTAGTAGATGGGACTGAAGTGGGGCCGTCGCAGAGATTTTCCGCGAAGCAAAAGTCTTTTGACGAGCTAAACTTATGAAGTGACGTCATAGGAATCCGCCGTTGTGATTGGTCTCCAACTAAATGTCGGATTGTCGTGCTTGAAAAATCGCTACATGATCTGATTTTTTAATACGACAAAACGTGTCGGACACGACTTATTTTGTCGTGTTCCCTCAGTGTGAATGGACACATTGGATTTGCACTGTTTCGATTTTTATTTTGTCGGATCAAATGTCGGAAAGTCGTATGTCGTGTCGTATGTCGGAATGTCGGATGCAGTGTGAATCCGCCTTTATACTGTACTTGTCCACAAGTAGAGGTCTATGTCTCGTTTTCACTTAGACTATTTTTTTTTTTTTTTTTACATGCAAGCCTGTGATTATTTGCCAAGAATTTTCATAAACGCGCTTGCGAAGAGTCTATTAGTATTAAACTGCCGCTCCACTGCCTTGCGAGTAAGGGCAAGGTATAGATCTAGTAGTAGTAGTAGGCCTATGTGATCTGATGCATATACTGTGTATATTTTGATTTAGGCCTACTGGCTGTGTGATTGAGTTTTTTTTCTATATAAACATTTTAAAAAGTTTTTCTACTCTTTGTCGATCAATATGAAATGCAAAAGATACGGTATGCAAGTTGCCACATACGATACGGTACTGCGTACAAAATTAAAAATCGCAATGAAAATACGGTAGCCGGGCAGAGGCCGGGGATGTACAGTGAGTCCCGGCGTAGGTGGGCCCGGGCGTATGCGGGTATTATCACATTGTACCCCTGCTAGCTGCTAGAGGGGGCGGGGACATAGCGGGGGATGTACTGAAAATGAGTGCCCGGCAGGGCCGGGATTTCTAGTTATTGTAGCGGGAATGTAGGCGGGGATGTCACACAGGCAAAACGTACAGTCCCCGCTATGTCCCAGGACCCCCAGGGCCGGGAATGTAATTGACAAGAGTAATTGCTTTGATATCAGTTTGATATCAGGGAAGGGGGGGGGGGGAGAATAGGGGATGGGGGATGGAGTACTCCATGGGGGGGAGGCGGAGTGGCTTCATCTTCATCTTCATCCCCGCCCCACCCCCACCCCCTCATTAACATTAGTAAATGTGTACTTGTAAATAAGAGAAAAAGACCAACCCTTTAAAAAACGCTAGCTCAGCAATTATAATTACATTCATATATATATTCATGTTTTAAAATCTCTTTCCTTTAATTCACTAGCTCTTTCTTGTAACCTCTCTCTCCCTTCCTTTTGTTTTCTTACATGCTACCAGGGGGGTGTCCCTTACACCTCCCTAGTGCTACGTAGTTCATTTTCTACAACTGCTTTTCTATTTGTGCGAGGTACTAGTATGACTGTAGCAGTGTACAATGGACTTCTGCAGGCCTACGGTGGTGAGCATGATTTGCAGTGCATGCAAACACACTGATGATGAAACATCGCTCGTCGAGTGAGCGTAGACGCACACCGAGCGGTTTCATTGAATTAAATAGCAAAAAAACACAGGCTTGCGTGTGAAAAAAAAAAATATGCGTCCCGGGGCAAGTGTGAGTAGACTGCTCTGCACAGTCAGTACAGGACTATGTTACTGTGGTCGAATTACCGTGTGTGTGAATGTGAGTGAAGTATGTGACAGTGAATAAATGTGACGTTTTCCACATGTACACTAGTCTTAGTCTAGACTGGACTAGAGAGACTATAGACTCGACTATAGACTATAGACTCGACTGTAGACAGAATGACAACTCTAAGTCTAACCTCAGCTCTAACTCCAATAGTTAGCACTTAGGTGATTCTCGAATACAACTCTAACCTCAGCTCTAAATGCTGGAACTGCACGGACCCTGTCGCATCTATTGTTCTCAATCGGACGATCCTTTAGAACAATAGTGGCTTTTGGAAAGCTGAGTTGTGTAATTAGGACTGTGAAAAGTAAATAAATTAGTATTACACGTTCTATGATAACGTTTCGGTGCTAGTTCACAAGTGTATCCACGGCAGCCTACGCGACTAGTCACGGATAGCTAGCCGTGGAGCGGTCCCAGTCTAGGCCAGCTAGGATAGGGCCCAGCTAAAGTAAACGGGCACTAATGGAGACCGAGATTTCACTTTTTTTGGACCATTCAATGGCAAAGAAGTTATCTAGGGTTAGGGTCAGAGTTAGGCTTAGAATTAGGTTACCCCGGTAAGGGTTCAAATTCATAAAATAAGTGCCAAAGTATATGGATACACTTACATGTATGAACTATCGCCAACATTTCTGCTGCATTTTGTCAGAATTCGCTACACATAAAATCAGCAGTGGCTGGGAAAGGGGTTTGCTCACTACTCTGAAGGCGAGATTCATGAAAAAGTTTAACAAATATTTCAAAATGTTGAGTATCATTTGAGCATTCCATAGATCAGATGGCTAGTCTAAGCAATCCAACATTTTGAGCACTGTTTAATGTTGAAAATTCACTCGTGTTCGCTTATTTATTTTTTAATGATTAAGTCAACGTGTGATTGAGATTTTTTGCATCAGTTGCGAATATCAACACATGCATGTGATGACCCCTTTCTTCAGTATTCAGACATTTATTTTAAGAATGGCATGTTTGCGTAGACTTTGTTTGACATGGTATCTTTCAACACAAATATGACCAAAATGGAAAGCAATGCATTAAAGAAATTTGATGAATTGATTTAACAGAAGAAAATGAGAGATGGATAGCACACCAATCTTCATGAAAATGATGCGTTATACATCAAGCCATAGACTAATAAATTTATTAAACAGTACTTCGCCCCATCTTGAACAAAATCATAATTATTTCAACCTGATATTTTATCAATTATTGCAGAGTTTTGTGAGAAAGGCTATCAATTTGTCTGAAAAATCTGATCCGTTATCGATGCACGACATGTCACTGATATCTGACTTATCATTCTCTTCGAGAATTGGTTTAGCATCATTGGCGTTAACGTAAATTCTAAATCAGATGTCGCTGGCACTGTAATGCACAAACAGGCCCCGGTTGTTATGATGATTGAGCCTGGCCTTGGCCTTGCCGGCCTAAATATTTTTATTGGTGCATCTTTAGGTGGTCTGTTGTAATCGACAGATCACCTTTTGATTTCGTCAGAATCTTCTATCTTTTGATTTTTATTCCATCCCCTCCACTTTTTTGTGGCATTTATATCTCAACAATGCACATGTCATGTTTCATCAAATTTTCATCGTATGTAACATGTGAACAGGTTCAACAATTCCAAGGTCATTACATAATTGGAACGTTATCTACGAGCAATTTAATGAAAATCGATTGAACCGATCATTTATATGTTATGATATGACATGCATAAAATTAATGATAGGACGATTAATTTCAATAACTAAAAACACATGCGTATGCGTACGTTAATTTGAAAATGCTCCAAATCAACTAAAAATTGCTTTGCATTTGTTTCAGGTCATTTCAAGCATTTCAAAAATTTCCACGCGTGTGCACGCGTTCGCGCATTTTTTTTATGCGTAACGCGTATGCAGCATCAATTTTACCTTACTTATGGGTGATTTCAATATTTTCAATATTTTCCTCAACATCTTCATTCACAAGAAATCCAACTCCATTGCAACTTTTGTTTGTTGCTGATGTTGTGAACAGTGTATGTCCACACTTTGATAACTTGATGAGATTCGCTAGTCTCCTAGTTTCCGCTATTAAGTGTCCAGCATTTGTTAGCCACAAGATTTGGTCACACTGACTTTGCTCTAAACAAAACCATGGCAACACGTACATCTACTTTTTCCCATAGGTGACATTGGAAGGCAGTGCAAGATGTCTATGAGAGATCGAGACCATGATCGTCATGGAGACCATAGCCGTGACCGCGACCGTGATCGTGTTGGCAGAGAGGCCGACCGGGACCGCCAACGAGACCGGAAAGACCGCGACCGTGACAGAGACCGGGAGAGAGATAGGGACAGGGGGGAGAAAGACCGGGATCGTGATCGGGACAAGGATCGTCATCGGGATCGAGATCGCGACAGGAAGAAAGATCGCTCAAGGAGGTCGAGATCGCCAAGTAATAAATCTAAGAGGTGAGGTTGTTTTTACTCAATCTTTGGGTTAAAAATCCTTCCTATCTTATAACCCATTTTTTTCACAAAACCATTCAAACTGCTTTTGTAGGGCTTCGACAAAAAGATCTATATCTTCCTGAGATCCATTCATCATCCATGATCCATGATTATCAATATTTGGTTTTGAAATTTCAGATGTGGATTTGTTTCTGTTTTAAATGAAATTGTTGGTTCTTGGCTTGGTTCTTTTTATGTATTGGATTAGGTACATTTAAAGATAATACACAAGACGCGAACAGAGAGCAAGAGTGACTTGTCTGCTTGATGTATAAACTACAAGTGTCTTTATTCTGGAATACTTAGCATAACACAAAGATACATGTAATATGGATGTGCAATATATCTCATAGCAATCATGTAGTTCAATTCACTACATTTCCTCCCTCCCTAAATAGTACTTACTCTACTTTATAAATGCGTGTACAAAAATCTTTAATACAGTATGACAAAATTATTTCTACTATTCTAATTTCAATTCCTGGAGCAATTTGAAAATCCTCATATTCTGACTGTATCACCACAAAACAAATGTGAGGTGCATTGATATCAACATCATCATATACATTTGTGAATTTTCATCACAACTTCAATTTGGTCCATATGACTTTTGATTTTAATGGTAGACCTATAGTCTGTTTAATTTCTAGTCTGCGGTGTCCAAGGGATTACATTCACAATTCATCTCTATCAATTAGGGTCAATAATTGTGAAAGAATAATATTTTAATGTGCAATTGGGAAGCCATAGCGCTGTGGTGGTTTCCGATCGCGAGCCGGATAGGCATGTCTAGTCTCGCTAGTTTGGCCTGGTTGGCGAGGTCGTTCGGCGCTAGGATCAGGTGGCAATGATTGGGCCGGACCTTCAGCGATATTAGGCGGGGAGCTGGGCCCACTATGATCGTCGCCAATGTCGCTTTCGACGACTCATAGGGCTGTGCATGACGATGCGGATTGTGTTGACGTGGAGGAGAATACTGGGGTGTGGTTGGCTGAAACCTTTTTCAAGTGTTTGAATGAAGGGAGTGCTGTTTTAGGCTCCGAGGCTAACAGTGGTGAGCTGTTTAGTACATGTAAGTCTATCTTGGTTCATGCACAACAGGCAGACATGGAATGGAAGGGCATGTTCTGAGCCTGAGGCTGTTAATGTCCCTGAGTGCTATTATGTCAAAGATTTTGATCATTGCCCATGAGTTACCTGTTGATGGCCATTTAGGTGTCAGAAAGACAAAAGATCGAATCATGAGGCATTTCTATTGGCCGAAGTTGAGTCGAGATGTAGCTGAGTTTTGTAAAACTTGTCACACATGTCAGGTGGTTGTTAAACCACAGCCGTCGATCAAGCCGGCACCATTGATTCCAATTCCCGCATTTGATGAACCGTTCACTCGGGTTCTAGTTGGCTGTGTTGGCCCTTTGCCTAGAACTAGGTCAGGTCATGGGTTCCTCTTGACAATCATTGACATGTCTATCCATTTCCCAGAGGCAATTCCATATTGGGCATATTGTGAGGAGCACCCTGAGGACTGGGATAAGGGCATCCCATGTTTGTTGTTTGCCACTAGGGACTCCCCGGACGAGTCAACGGGATTTAGTCCGTTCGAGTTGGTGTATGGTCATGAGGTTAGGGGCCTTCTTAAGCTCATAAAAGAGAGATTCATGTCCCAGGATGATGATGTAAACCTCCTTGACCACGTGCAAAGTTCCGTGAAAGGTTGTTTAAGGCATGTGAGGTAGCTAGGGGACATCTGAAAACATCCCAAGAAAGCATGAAAAGCATGAAAGCATGAAAAAGCATGAAAAAGAAAGCATGCTAAAGTGCGGATTTTCAAGCCTGGTGAAAAAGTACTTGTGTTGCTACCATTGCAGGGTGAGCCGTTGAAGGCCAAGTTCAGTGGACCATACTGTGTCAAAAAGAAATTGAATGATGTCAAAGGGTGTGTCATGTCAACATGTTTAAAGAATACTTTGAGTGAGAGGCTAGCCAGCCAGTTGGTGTGATACAGGTGGTAAACGATGAGGAAGTAGATGTGGTGGACATGTCTGAATCAGATGTAAACATGAGTGAGCCACCCAGTGTCAGGCTGTCTAACACGGAGGTGTTGAGTTACCTCCCCGAAGATCAGAGGAAAGATATACTGTAACTGATTTGTTGCATGAATTTGGGGACGTTTGCAAAGACAAAGTAAGTTGCACCCTACTGACTGTGCATGATGTTGATGTTGGAGATGCCAGCCTAATCAAACAACACCCATGTCGGTCAAACCGGCGAAGGTTAGGGAGGAGGTTCGATTCATGTTAGAAAATGACATAATTAGAACCAAGTCAGAGTAGTTGGAGTTCCCCTATCGTCATGGTACCAAAACAGATTCTGTATTTATTAGCGGAAAGTAAATGCTGTGAGTAAGTTCATTTCCAATTCCCAGATTGGAGGACTGTATTGATAGGGTGGGTAACTCTGCCTTCGTCAGTAAGATAGACTTGCTTAAGGGCTACTGGCAAGTGCCAATGACCAACCGTGCAAAAGAAGTATCTGCCTTTGCGACCCCAGAACTGGGTATGGCTGGGTTCTACAGAAAATTCATGCCAAATTTCAGAACTGTAGTGTGCCCACTCACAAACGTGCTGAAAGGTAAAGTCAAGTACATCTGGTCAGACGAGTGCCAAAACGCTTTCGTGAAGTTGAAATCCATCTTGGCAAATGACACGATGTTGGCTGCACCCAATTTCTCCAAGCCCTTCAAAGTGGCTATTGATACAGTAAATGGGAGACAATACTGTACACAGACCACAATTCCCTTGTCTTCCTGGATCGGTTCAAAACCAAGAACAGTAGAATATTCAGATGGAGTCTGCTGATTCAGCCTTATGCACTCAAAATTGTGCATGTACACTGTAGCAGGCAAAAAGAATGTGATAGCTGGTGCATTGTCCAGTGTGAGAAAGGGAAAACAATAACAAAGTAATGATAAGTTTTTTTCGCAAGGTATTGTGATCATGTGTACATATGTTATTGAATCAGTATGGTGACAAATGAAAATTGCCATATCCAAAAGACTTAAGCAAAAGGCATTTTCATGTGTTTATTTTCATGTGGAAACATTCCGTGCAAGTAAGTGCCTTGTTGGTTGATTATGGTACATTTTGTTTGTTAATTAAGAAACTATAGTATGGATAATACATGTCATCAGAAAGATTTTATAAGAAATTCAAAGTAACAAAAATATCCAAGACAAGTTGTCAGGGTTAAAGTATGAGTTGTCATAAATAAAACATGACAATATGAATTGTAAGTGTTCAAACATAAAATTATGATTGTTCATAATGCAGTGAAGGTGAACATCTTTATTCAGGTAACTTTAAATGTTTGAAAATGTAAAAGAAAAATTTGCTACGGCAATTTTTTTTTTTTTTCATGGGGGGAAGTGTTATAAATTTGTGTAAGTTATAGCTATACATGTAGCCATTAAATGAGGTACAGTCTATGTGCTTGCGCAATTCCTCCTTGGTGAAATAAACAATGTGCAATGTGCAAAATTATTCAACCCCCTATTTTACACGCAAGAAATTAATGCACAAATAATGACAATGTAAAAGCCAGTGCATATATTCTGAGGTGAATGCTGATTTTATCCTCAACCTGAAAATGGAACCTTTATGCACAACTAACAAGTTGTAACATGATTCAACCCAGAGGGGTGTGTCTTTCAGTACTTTGTGCAACATCCATTTGCTGCAATGACCTCCTGCAGACGAGATGAATAGCCTCTCACAAGCTTCTCACAACACTCCTTGGGGATTTTGACCCATTCCTCTTGCGCAATGGTCTAAAGGTAAGCGATGCTTGTAGGTCTACGTGCTGCAGCAGCTTTCTTCAGATCCCACCACAAAATTCTCTATTGGGTCTAGGTCTGGAGACTGTGATGGCCACTCAAGGTGTGCAAGAGGAATGGGCCAACATCCCAAAGAAGCATTGTAAGAAGCTTGTGAGAGGCTATTCATCTCATCTGCAGGAGGTCATTGCAGCAAATGGATGTTGCATAAAGTACTGAAAGACACACCCATTTGCTGCAAACTTGTTAGTTGTGCATATAAAGGCTCCATTTTCAGGTTGAAGATATATAAAATCAGCATTCACCTCAGAATATATGCACTGGCTTTTACATTGTCATTATTTGTGCATTCATTTCTTGCATGTAAAATAAGGGGTTGAATAATTTTGCAACATGCTTTTTGGGCGCAAATTGCAATTTCAGATGAACTATGAAGTAAAATTTGTTTTTTTTTTCTGCGGTATTCTTTAGTAATTAACTGTTATTCATCATCATTATTCATCATCATTGGAATGTGGGAATAAGAGGAGAACTGAGAGTTTGAGACAGAGCGAAGTACAAAGTGAAAGTGTTACATGCAAGGCATAGTTGAAACTTAGAGGAGCATCACACAAAGATACATGTAATATGGATGTGCAATATATCTCATAGCAATCATATAGTTCAATACACTACAGCTCTAGACTTAAAGAAAACCTTACAAAATTAATAAAGTAAATGGAAGCATGACGGTCAATATACTTAAGATAAAATCTATTGTCAACGTGTGTATTGTGAGGCCTGTTTTTAAGTTCATGAACTCATTTTGAGCTTCAGTTAGTAACCAGGGATGACATATTCCAGAATTATGGAATGAGTTGCATAACACACCATCTTGTTGAAGTTGTGGACCAGTGTTCATTGTTTTATATAAGAGTCTTATTGCAGTGAGTTGATCATTGTTTGTTTTAAATATGTTTGTGCCACTGTTGCATCTTTGTACAAATGATACCGCCAGTTCCCATAAAGAAGTCCATAATCTGGCACAGAAAGAGTTTAATTGCTGACTTTCTACTTTGTCTTTGTCTTTGTCGTTACCAGCGTGAAGAAAGAGGAAGAAGAGGAGGAGAAGGAAGTTAAGAAGCAACCCATCTCTCTGGAAGAGATGATCGCCAAGAAGAATGCAGAGCAGGAAGCCTTGGCCAAGGTAAGACCAGGTCAAAGGTCATGTTCCAGATTTGATCTCAATTTCAGCCGTATTCTTCTCTTCCTTTTGGCTGGAGAAAAATCATGCAAATGAGGTACAGAATGCATGATCGACATTCAATACTGGAGGTTGTTCTTTACCAGCCCATCTGCCTTACAGAGCATTGTATAGAGTACTGAAGTGTGACGTCATATGAGCATGTTGTCAAGACGTGTGGTTCAAACTATGTGGGTGTAGCAAACAGCAGTGATCTTAGCAGGGTCTCTCAATGAGATGTCTAGACACTACATGTATACTACAATGGGTTAAACAACACAACTTCTGTACTCTATTCTGATATTTTAATTACTGTTCGTCAGCCAAAGTTCCTGATGGAGGGGGGGGGGGGGGGGGGCGAGTGAAAAACAGTGCTAGAATTTGTTTTTCCTCGACAGCAATGCAAAGATGATGATCATCTTTGTTGTTCTGCTTCATAAAACAGAAGCGTACTGAGCGTAAACAAATGACTATATTTGTTTGCTCTTGTTTGTCAGCCTAAATTCCTGATGAAGGAAAAGCAAGCAAAACTAGCATGTGAAGTTTTTGTTCTCAGGCAGCAATTCTGTCTTCCAGAGCTGATTCAAACCAACATAATTTTCATTTTCTTCCAGCTTGTCAGTCAAATTTCAAATGAAGAGGGAGTTGTTCTCAGGCAGAAATCTGCTTTATAAAATGAAGCATACCAAATGGAAATGATCATATTTGCTTGTCATTGTTTGTCTACCAAATTTTATCATGAAAGAGGAGCAGGCTATTTAGTGACAAAACAGAATCAAATTGAGCTTTTAATAAGCTTATTTGTATTACTCTTTAATACCACTTGTCAGCCCAAGCTCCTGATTAAGGAGGAGTGAGTGAAGCTGGCCCTAGTGACAAAACAGAATCAAACTGAGCTTTTCATCATCTGATTTGTATTACTCTTTATTACAATTTTCAGCCTAAGTTCCTGACGAAGGAGGAGTTAGCGAAGCTGGCACAAGTCAAAACACAGAATCAAACTGAGCTTTTGATGATCTTATTCATATTATTCTTTATGACCATTTTCAGCCCAAGTTCCTGACGAAGGAGGAGCGAGCGAAGCTGGCTCTTGAGAGGCGACAGGCCCAGGTGCAAGCCCAGAAGCAGGCGGTTGAGGAAGCTCGGCAGAAACAGATGAGCTTTGAGAAGGAGGCTCAGCAATCCTCTGGTATGTAATCTGAGGCACAGATCAAATGAAACCACCCAGCACGAAACCCACAAAAAGTTGCGGGGTATGATTTTCTGTAAATAGACCAAAATATGTCATTTTGGTTGACCACATCAAATTTTTGAGGTTTTGTCCTGTCTGAAAGAGTGAACATTCCTCTACCTGCTGTCAAAATTTTATGGCATAAAATGAAAACGAAACTGAGATATTAGCAGTTATTGGATGATAACGCGGTCAACTGCTTCTGGGCTACTTAATAGCTCTTTATCGATTAGGCGGGCGGGTCCTTGTAGAGCTACATGCATGCGTGCATAAAGCAAATCGTAATTGTTTAAGACTTTGAACAGAATTGTTCACTTGCCGAATAAACAGAATCTTGAATTAAAATACCCTTCTAAAAAAAACGTTCACTGATTACAAGAACCTGCAAGTAATTCATGTCCACATTTTGAAAAGAAGAGAATCGAACTCTACCAGCCTACCAGACAGTCAGAATGGTTAGGAAAGATAACAGCAAGGGCCGCGCATGATACCCGCTTGCTTTGGCAGGATGCTGTGAATAGTGAATAAACCTCAGTGAATAAACAATTTCAAAAGAACGACAACCTGCCGAAAACAGGATCTTACATTAAAATACCCACGTTAATGATAATGAAGTGTTCTCTTTATTTGTTGTTAGTAAGAATATCCGCAGTGCACTGCGCAGTGCAGACTATACTTAAAGGGCATATACTGTACTGGGAAGGCTAAAAAGCCTTCAAAAGGTAATTGTTAGCAATCTTCTTGCCAATGGTCTTAAATTCATGTATTGTCCATTTTAGAAGCTTGCTGAAAGTTATTTGCCCTGAAATGATCTACATATGGAGTAATGAGTGATTAAACCACAAATCCTTTAAGACCATTGGCAAGAAGATTGCTAACAATTACCTTTTGAAGGCTTTTTTGCCTTCCCAGTACAGTATATGCCCTTGAATTTACTTACTCTGTTATGTACGGTAATTTATGTACGGTAAATATCCATTTCGATTAATAATATAAAAAATTATGCCATTTCAAATGCACATTAAAATATATTTGCTATCTTAACATATGATGACATATTTGGTGCCCCGGGGGTACCAAAAGAAAAATCACCATTTTGTTGAATTATTTATTTTATTTTTTGCAATGTACCCTGGGTTACCAAAAAATGTGTAGAAGTAATTTTTAGTGTTTTGTACAGATTTTATTTTCTTGTTTGTGATCTTATCTAACAATAATGCATGCAAATGATAACTTTATTTTTATTTTCATGTTCTGTTCTAATCTCCTTTGTTCAATAATGATACCTGTAGTTCAGGGATGCCAACCTTTCAGAGCATATATCAGTAATCATAAGACTAAAAATCAGTAATTTGGAGACAAAATCAGTAACTTTCTGCACGCAGGCAAGCTCGGCTCCCGCAAATTACATGTTATCAAATTTAAAAAGGTAATTTCATTCAACTAAAAATAAGGGTATCGATATTCGGTTAAAACAAAATCTGAAATTCCGTTTCATCTTGCCTGGAAAGAAAAAAGTTTGTTTAGCCATAGACTGGTAACACAAGAAAAGTGACAATTCCATTTTGTACAGTCATAAATATGTCGTTTTTTTGCTGGGCAATCAACACTAAAATGATGAAGGTAGCAAGTCTAAGCCTGTGACTAAACAAATATTATCCAGTCGAACCGAATACTAAATAGATCTACTCAATTGCCAACAGTCGGCAGCTAGTGTAGTAGCACTGCAGGCAGCCACATAGACCAGCCCGCTCACTGCTCCTGCTACGCAGCCACATTGCACCGTCACACTATGAGCATAAGTCTAGCTTTCCTTCCCCAGAGTTCTGGGGGAAAACTCAGCTATTGGTAGGGGTTAAACAATCATAAATTTTCTGCTTTTTTCTTCTTTCAAATGAAATGGAAATGTTCTTAAAACAACATGACTATGATTATAATGCACCATAAATGATATTCTAGTGTTATACACTTGCATTCCAGATCTCAGTTTCTTCCTATCTAGCAGTAATTTGAGGCGAATTTCTGCTAGCGAAGCTCTCTTTCTCTGCTGGGCATACATGTATGCATACACGTACAATACACACAGTCAGAATACACAGACACACGCACGATAGTGATCACCATATATAACTGTACACTATTACGACATGAGATGGCGCTGTACAACGCTGTACCCCGGGGTACAACGGAACCCTGGTGTACCGCGTGGTGCATCATATCTTATTTAATCGAGAAATATTCTTTATCATGTCTTTTCAAATATTTTTGCCTCATTATTTTCCGAGCGGGAGTTGACCGAAGTAAGCATCTTACCATAGGCATATAAATGAGTACAGCCGAGTTGTGTGCTTGCAAGCACCGAAGAACTGCACGTTGCTGCCAGTTTGTCTGCATAATGATATTGCGGATCCAGATTGGTCTGGGCATGGGCGGAGGGCGGGAGCCGGGCTGGCCACGGGGCCGGGGATCCGGGGTATTATTCATCACAACAATAAAAGCGAATGGGGGATGCTGAGATGCACTAAAAAAATTTTTTTTAAATGCGGGACATCAGGATTTTGATTGATTAAGGGTAATCATTGATTACCGGTAAGGGTAATCATTGTTTACCGGTAAGGGTAATCAAGTGAAGATCCTGCTTTTTGTTTGGTCTTCTACAAGTTTCATACAATTGGAGAATGAGTGAAAGAGCTGTATTGCGTCATGCAGCTAGAAAGCGGGCTTTTCACGGCCGTTTAGCTTAAGTCGCATCGCAAAAAGCCAACTTTCCACGCTAATAGGGACAGGTGATTTCAAAATCTCCCTTTTCTGTGAAACTGCAGCTCCAAAATCTCTTTCATGCTAATCACTTTTTGATTCAGTTACGATGGTCCAATTTTGACAAGTTATATACCCTGTATCATTTTAAAGCTTAGAACTTACTCTTTAAAACTATGTCAAAAAGTGAAAATTCATTTTGGACGACTTTTTGTGGGTTTCGAGCTGGGCGGTCACAAATGTGATGCTATTGGACAAGTAGGATTTGATCACATTTAGTACAATATCAGTTCCAACAAAATTATTTTTCTCAGTGAAAGACAACTCCCATGCCTACCCATTCCCTTCTTTTCTATTTCATCTCGTTTAATTTTTATTTTAATACTGAACACTAAAGGTTAGAAACATTCTTTCCCTTTAACATCCCAGAATTGGGTCAAATATCCTGAAAAAAAATGCAACCACATAGTGTTTCCAAAAGTGTTACTATTGTAATAGTATTTATTTGAACACCCTCACCATGGGTACTTCTGAAGAACATTTAAGAGACAATTTTTAAAACATGGTAAGTCTAATAAATTGTTAAAACTTCCCGAGCCTCAAGTGTGCTCGTAAAAATGATCATGTATGTTTTTCAAATGCTAAAATTGGTGTTGATATAAGTGTTTTTTTTCCCACAAAATATGGTTACGGTAGTGGCTATTGGGCCGATTGCCTCTGTTTTTGATATCTTTGTTTGATTCTTCAGAGGATCCCCGAGAGAAGGAGCGGAGGACGAGGAGGGAGCGGAGACTGAGAGATGAGCCGCAGGATGAAGAGAAGTCAACCCGAGACCAAATCAAAGAGAAACAGGCAATCAAGGTGCGTTTAATCCTTGCTGTGCCAGAAACCCAAACAGAGCTGCCAAGTCTCCCTGATTTTGCAGGAGACTCCCTGTTATTAGAACAATATTACTGCACTGGATTTCATCACTTTCCCTGATTATTGATAGATTATTGTCATTAGGTTGTATGCATTGGATAGACACCTCCCTGATTTCTGACAAAGTTTCCCCAAATTTTCCTGATTGTTGAAATTCAATGTTGGTAGTTCTAGATAAACTGCAGCTAACTTAACTGCAGCTCTATGTCACTTGTGTGTATAACTTGTGAAAAAGGGGCACACATGGTGCACAATAAGTCAATAATGAATGACCATTCTGATAGGCTTTGGGATAATTTCACAGACACATAGACATTAACCCTCAAGAGTGTGTGTGTGTGTGTGTGCCTGTGTATGTGGAGGAATGGGTGGATGTGGAGGGTGCGTTTGAGGGATAGGCGCACTTGTAAGCACTCACTTCAAGGGGCATTTCAGAATCGGGGCATTTGAAAGAGGGAACGTCCCTGGTCGTAAAACCTAGAGCTAACGACTTAGCAACGTGTAAAGGTAACTATGTGAGTGATGGATGCAGTATATGAGTCTGATGTGCGTGTTTATATGTGTACGTATGGAGGCTGTGTGTGTTTGTTTGTGTGTCCGTGCCTGTGGGGAGAATGAGGGCTTTGATTTAAGGATAGGTGTATGTACAGTTGGCAGCAAAATTATTCAACCCCCCTCTCATTTTTGACATTCTGTCATAATGAATAATATTGCAGCAGCAGATTGCTACTAAACCATTAAGATAGTTAGCAGACAGTTAATTACTAAAGAATACCAGAGAAAAAATCAAATTCTACTGCATAGGTCATCTGAAATTGCAATTTGCGCCCAAAAAGCATGGTGCAAAATTATTCAACCCCCTATTTTACACACAAGACCATATATTATTTCCCTTGAAAAATATTTTCTCTCTAAAACCTGTATTTAAGTAATCTGTTCGTAAAGACCACATTGTTTTACTCCTTTGAGTGGGCTTTATGTACAATTTTCACTGTATAATGAAACGTTGTGTGAACCAGATTGTTGATATTTTTCTTTCTGTTGGTGTGTTTTTAGGATCGGTATTTGGGAGTCGTGAAGAAAAAGAGGCGAGTCCGTCGTCTGAATGACAGGAAGTTCGTCTTTGACTGGGATGCTGGAGAAGACACATCAGCAGACTTCAACCCTTTGTGAGAATCTGTCATCTTTCTCATCTTATTAGGGTGTTTATGCTCAAGAAGAGGCAATTGATGGGACTCAAAGACAGGGCAACCTTTTACAAGAGTCATTAGACTCGTCATGGATTAGCAGTATACTCTAATGATAATCTCTCTGTCTTTATAGCTTCACAACCTTTTCAGGAGCAGTAGAAAATATCTTTGGTTCCATTTGATTTGACATTACATCTACATTTGAAGCTTCACATTTTTCCACAGCAATTATCCTTCCTTATCGTGTCTTTAATGTCATCTAAGCTAGTTACTATCTTTCTTTTACATGTAGGTACAAGCAGCTTTGCAATATTCTGCACTCTTGGCGAGACAACATTGCAAGCTTAGAAAAGGACCAAAAAGAAATTGATTTGTAAGGCTAACATTCACTTCCTGAGTAATCAAATTCAACAACAACAACAACTTCGATTTGTAAATTGCAGGTACAAGCAGCATCATGAGATCCAGCTGTTTGGCCGAGGCAGCATTGCAGGCATCGACATCAAAGCCCAGAAGAAGCAGTCCAAGTTCTACCAAGAGGTTCTAGACCATCGGCGCACTGAGCAGGAGAAGGACCAAGAGAAGTGCGTAACTAATCCTGGTCACTTTCTTTAACCCTTTCTGTGCCAGACAAAATACATCTCTTTAAGATTGATGTGCAGTACTGGTTACAAAATACACACATGGCACATAGGGAGTTAAGTCATTTAATCAAGCAATCAGTCAATAGATGAGTTAATCGGTTACTTCAATCACCAATCACATAATCATTTCTTTAATTAATCATTCATCCAACCAGTGTGGTAAGTCAACTATCCAACTGAATAATTGTGTACCAGATAAATTCATGCACTCATGGAATTGTGTGTTTTGTGAATTTCTCATGCATTTGTTTATTTAGTGTGTTTTATTTTTTTTTTGTTATTGGAAATCATAACACAACATTATTCACCTTTAAAAAGACCAAAATCAATTAATTTAAATGATTAGAGTGAAAAATGATTGTGTTTTTTTGTGACTTGTATAAAAAAAGACACTTTTCATTGGGGTTGTACACAAAATCACAAAATGAGCCAAATCTGGGATGACATCATCTGGCGGAAATGAAGCGATGTCCGGAGGGTATGCCCAGTCGTCACGATTTTGGTCTTGAAAGTTGCACAAGGCTACAAAGAGAAAGGTCATGAAATCTCGCAGTGATCTTTTTACATTTCAGAATGATAGCATGAAATGTGGGGGGGGGGGGGGGGGAGGGGGAGGCATAATGCCCCCTTCAGCCTGATGAGCAAGCAAGTAATAAAATCTATCTGTGTTTGACATCCAGGAGCCGTTTGAAGAAGCAGAAGAAGAAGGAAGACAAACAGAAGTGGGACGAGCGGCACTGGAAGCAGAAGAAGCTGACTGAGATGCAGGACAGAGACTGGAGAATCTTCCGAGAAGACTTCAACATCTCCACCAAGGGGGGTCACATCCCTCATCCAATTCGTGTCTGGGAGGAGTATGGACTGCCCAAACACATTCTGGACATCATCAACGAAGTCGGCTACAAGGTATGTTTGTGTAAAGGTGTTTTGTGTCGGGATCAACTCGACATCTTCATTGTTGCTGAATTCTGATACTGTTGGTCAATGATGGAGGACCCGGTGACCAAATGTGTAGGAGTGCAATGTAGAACTATTTTCAAATACACCCCTCTTCATCAATAAAGTCGGCTACAAGGTATGGAGGTGTAATGGACTTTCAATCTGGATCAACTGTGTATCTGTAGCGTTGCTGAATTACAAACTGTGAACACGGTATATTTTGCATACAGATATTTTTGCGAATTGCGGCAACGCCCCCCATTTCACAAGCACTGCATTTCACCGCCGGCCTATATCCCAGGCCCAACACATAGGCCTCCAAAAGACAAGGTGGGAAAGTCAAAATGCATCGTACTAGTACACTGACAAGAGGTGCAATGTGCCTTGAGCTGTATGAAGTTAGCTTACGATGATGGCTGTGCTTAAATATTCAGCACATAGTAGGATGCCTATTTTGTAGTGTGTTGTAGGTAGCAGCAACAGAGCGTATGCTCGCAGTCCTGGATAGCGCAATAAAGAATTTTCAAAATGTTTGATTGTTTTTATTTTCGCTGTATGAAAAATTATTCAAATAGGTTTGAATGCCACAAAATATACTACGTTTACAGTAGGCCATGAAGGAGGACTTGAACACTAAATGTGCTTTAGTTCAATAAACATTGATTTCTTGCTAAGTTCTTACAACTTAGCGATAACTCTATGGTGATATGGTTGTAATATCAATTGTATATATCACTGATAAATGGTTCTTATGTCAATTGCATAGATCAGTGACATGTGGTTCTGATGTAAGGAAAGCCTTTGAGATGGTAAAGAAAGCATTCGTTCTTTTGTATTGCAGGAACCGACCCCTATTCAGCGACAGGCCATCCCTATTGGCCTACAGAACCGTGATGTCATTGGTGTTGCTGAGACTGGTTCTGGTAAGACGGCAGCCTTCCTCATCCCCCTCCTGGTCTGGATCACAACGCTGCCCAAGATCGAGAGGTAGTGTAGGCAGGAAGCGTGGCATGGTTGTCTGGAAATTGTCTTATCTTTTGTCTTATCTTTTGTTGTGTCTTTCTTAGATAGTAGAGGACTAATAATGCTACAACTTGTTATATTCCACATACTAAGAATGTTGCTATATGATAAAGCATAGTTTTGCCCATCTGATCACCTGAGAAGAAAAGTTTGTTACACTCTAGGTGTTACACTCTTGGGTTCACTGATCTCTTCACTTCTCACAGTCCTAACGCGTGTACAATATTTTGAGTACGCAGGAAATAAAAGTGTGTTACACCCAGACTATCAATTGACTAACAGTAGACGCGTCCTTACGCGCATCCTAACGCGTGTTCCCCATGGCAGCGGCTCGGGGTTAGGTAGAGAAGTAAACATTACTTTTGAACGTCAAATTGTCATATTTGGTATAGATAGTTGGTTTCAGATGTGGAATATGAAGCAGATAATCAACTTTTGGTTTCAGGAAATGAGACAAACTATCCCTTCCTCCGCGATCTGAATGTATACGCTATCTTTCCTTAGCTGCACTTCGGAAAGATAGCTACATCCAGATTGCCTTGGAAGTGATAGTTCATCCCATCACCATCACCATCACCAACGTTGATTATTTGCTTAATATTTTGAAAATTGTTGTATCTCTCTAGGTACATGTACTGCCTCTGTATTATTTTCACATCCAATTTCCTATTATGTGGTCAGAAGCAAGGATGCAGGTTATTTCAACATCTTTCAAATGGTGCTTCTTTCATTAGAAATGAATCAAGGGAGACCAAAAATGGGTATGATATCAATAATCGTTTCCTTTTCTGTGATCAGAGATGAATTGTGATTCCAACAATTATCTTTAAATCCGTGGGCAGAGACGAGGATGCCGACCAAGGGCCTTATGCCATCATTCTAGCTCCAACCCGTGAGCTGGCCCAGCAGATCGAGGAAGAGACCATCAAGTTTGGCAAGCCCCTCAACATCCGCACGGTCTCCATCATCGGCGGTATCTCCCGAGAGGATCAGGGCTTCAAGCTCCGCCTCGGCTGCGAGATCGTCATAGCAACGCCAGGTCGTCTCATCGATGTCCTAGAGAACAGATATCTGGTTCTGGCACAGTGCACCTACGTGGTTCTGGATGAGGTAGGTCTCTACTGTACAGAGGGTTTGTTCTCCATAGCTTGCATCCAGTGCAACAACCAGCATTAAGATGATTTGCTGAAGACAACTTCATGTTTTCTCTGTAAAATCAATAGTGGCAAATGTTGTTGGGCTTTATATGATATATGTTTTCTCAGTTCTGGGAATGTAACAGAATTTGCCCCAACCCAATGGAATTCCCCCAGTATTAGAGCTTGCAGGACATGTAATGATGACATCATCGTTCTACCCTAACCACAGTCCCATTCTGGTTTTATTGCTAGTTCAGGAGATATAATCGTCTCCAAATGATTTATGTGTTGAAATTGGGACCCATGATGTCTTCAAAAAAATTCTGCCATGATTACACTCATGACCTTTACCACTGATATCCATAACCTTGGCAATTTTACTGCAAACACAAAAACATATCTTTAATTATGCATCTACAAAAAGTGTCTGAAAGGAATTTTGTTCTGGATTTGTCCACTTTTCTCTCTGTCCATTTAGTCACTATCTTCAAATGTCATATTATTGTCGCTTTGCGCTAGTTTTGATCATGTAACATCAAGATCAGAGTTCAGAATGAGAAGATATTTATTATTTGTATGTCTGTCTGTCAAATCATTTAATTTTTTTGTTCATACTCCATCAAGCGATGACCAGGGGCATTATATATTTGGGTTGTCATCCAGTACCTTCTAGATTATCTTGTGTATTCAATAACTCGAGACATATTTGTTTGTCTTTGACCTTTAGGCTGACCGTATGATTGACATGGGTTTCGAGCCCGATGTGCAGAAGATTCTGGAGTACCTGCCAGTCAACAACCAGAAGCCGGACAGTGAGGAGGCTGAAGATTCAGCCAAGCTCCTGGCAAACTTTGCTTCCAAGAAGAAATACAGACAGGTGAGAGCTTTTTCCCCTTATCGTCATTTAACCCTTAAACCGCCGGGGGGTGGGGTTGAATCAACCACCCCCCCCCCTAGACGTCTCGCGCAATAATGCTCCAACACGAGAACACCTTGTTGCGACACTTCTTGACTTTTTTCTTTCAAATCTTGCGCAAATTCGCAACATCCACGCATACTATTACAGAGCCACGCCCATTTTTGTCTCGCCCACCGGAGGTGAAGGCGAGACTAAGGGATCCAAATGGCGTCCGTCCGTCGTCCGTCCGTCGTCCGTCCGTCGTCCGTCCGTCGTCCGTCGTCCGTCGTCCGTCGTCCGTCGTCCGTCACAAATGTTAAAGTTTACCTGCAAGACTCTCTTATGATCCATAACTTCACATAGGTTGCTTGGATTACAACCTAACTTGGGTCATAGATGCACTGGGGGTACCTTCATGTTATGGTGGCGTTGGAGGTCACAGGATAAGGTCAAAGGTCATTTGAGGTCATACGTTAAAGTTTACCTGCAAGACTCTCTTTTGACAAATAACTTCACATGGGTTGCTTGGATTACAACCTAACTTGGGTCATAGATGCACTGGGGGTACCTTCATGTTATGGTGGCGTTGGAGGTCACAGGATAAGGTCAAAGGTCATTTGAGGTCATACTTTAAAGTTTACCTGCAAGACTCTCTTTTGACAAATAACTTCACATGGGTTGCTTGGATTACAACCTAACTTGGGTCATAGATGCACTGGGGGTACCCTCATGTTATGGTACCATTGGAGGTCACAGGATAAGGTCAAAGGTCATTTGAGGTCATACGTTAAAGTTTACCTGCAAGACTCTCTTTTGACAAATAACTTCACATGGGTTGCTTGGATTACAACCTGACTTGGGTCATAGATGCACTGGGGGTACCTTCATGTTATGGTGGCGTTGGAGGTCACAGGATAAGGTCAAAGGTCATTTGAGGTCATACGTTAAAGTTTACCTGCAAGACTCTCTTTTGACAAATAACTTCACATGGGTTGCTTGGATTACAACCTAACTTGGGTCATAGATGCACTGGGGGTACCTACATGTTATGGTGCTGTTGGAGGTCACAGGATAAGGTCAAAGGTCATTTGAGGTCATACGTTAAAGTTTACCTGCAAGACTCTCTTTTGACAAATAACTTCACATAGGTTGCTTGGATTACAACCTAACTTGGGTCATAGATGCACTGGGGGTACCTTCATGTTATGGTACCGTTGGAGGTCACAGGATAAGGTCAAAGGTCATTTGAGGTCATACGTTAAAGTTTACTTGCAAGACTCTCTTATCACACATAACTCATCACATGTTGCTACAATGGCAATCAAACTTGGATGATGGATGCACTGGGGGCACCTGCATGTTATTGTGCTGTAAGAGGTCACATGATAAGGTCAAAGGTCATTTGAGGTCATACATTAAAGTTTACTTGCAAGACTCTTGGTGAAGGCTTCCTAACTTGTGCACAGAATTGTGTGAGCATGTGTGAGCATTACTGATGTAGATTTAGGCAAACATTACTCATGCACATTTATGCAAATTTATTCAAAGTCACTATTTTGCACCTGATTTTGATGTTGTCTGTTTAAAGTTGCTTATTTGTTTGTTTCAGTGTTCTTTTGCGTAGCAACGGAGATCGCGATATTTCTGGTTATTTTCGCAAGTGGGCGAGACACAATATTGCTAATGCCTTGTTGTAAACGCATGTCATCCCAAAACGTGTACAATTTTGTGTGCATATCCTATGGAAAACAGTGCTCTTTCATAAAACTCGTAAAAGCCTAATTATTTTTCCATTTAAAAGTTGAAAAGTGGTCAGTGACAATTTTCAATAAAAAACAAAGAAAAACAAAAGTAAAAAAAACAAAGAATTACATAAAAATTTCCAAAAACACTGAAATACATAAGAATTAAAATGAATTTTCAATTTTTTTTTGATGACCACCTGTTAAACATATCATAACAGACATACAAACCAAATATTAGACTCTAAATGTTTTTAATTAGTGTTTTATATAATTGTGGGCTAAATTTGCATAATGAATTAATGAAAATTGGAAATTAACCATTTTAAAAAATTTAACAAATTAATCTTGTAGATTATGACACAGGTGTTGTGCGTGCCAAGTTTTGTCCCAATCGTGCGACCGACGGCAGACCTCTCAAGGGGGGTTGAATCAACCCCCCCCCCCCCCCACCCCGGTCACAGAACAGTTAAAAAGTCCTTAGGGTTAAGACTGTAAAAATCAATACTGTACTGTGATGTACATGGCCACCATGCCACAAATTACCTCTGTGTGATTGTACTTGACACACAAGATGATTTAACATTTTTTATCCAACCGCTTTTTGTATTGATGTTTCAAACATCTTTGAAATTAAACGTTTGCACATTCATTACAGTAATTGCTCACTTTCTTTTACCTATCTTTATCTAATTTCAGTGCTTCATAAGAGCTATCATTATTATTATTAAATCTCTCCTTTTTTCTGCCAGACAATGATGTGTACAGGGGCAATGTTGTATTTTTAGTCCAACTTCTTTTTGTAATGAATGGCTGTAAGTGAAAAAAAACATCTCCTACTGTTACCCACCAGACGGTGATGTTCACAGCTACCATGCCGACGGCGGTGGAGCGTGTGGCGCGGTCGTACCTGCGCCGGCCGGCCGTGGTATACATCGGATCGATCGGCAAGCCCGTGGAGAGCGTCCACCAGTCCGTCTACATGACCACCAACCAGGAGAAGCGCCACAAGCTGATCCAGCTCCTGGAGAAGGGCATCGACCCCCCTGTTCTCATCTTTGTCAACCAGAAGAAGGGTGTTGATGTCCTCGCAAAGTCCCTCGAGAAGATGGGGGTGAGTGCACACTCACAAGAGATTTCATTTGATAAGATTTATTTAATTTGTGCTCTCACAGATATAATAGGCCAACATTTAAGTGATCATAATATTGCTAACGAAAACATTTCTTGTGGAGGTGAGTGTATCTTTAACAGGGATATAATTTGATTGGATTTATATAATTTGTCCTCTTGGATACAAGAATTTCAAGAAGGGAATGATATTAAATACTACAATGAACATGATATTGCAAACGGTAGTTAATCAATGAATACAGTGCGTACAAGTACTACGATATCATCATAAACTAACATTACATATTTGCAATATATTGGTTAACTCATTGTGGGGGGATGCAAGTCCTTTGGTAAAAGCCTGCATTCTTGCCATACCATGTTAAATGTTGGATAACAGGTCAAAAGTATTTTTATGCCTCCGCCACGATAAATCCAATAACTCCAAGTCCGACGGCGCAATTCCCACCAAACATAGTGAAAAGATTGATCACTACTTGGGGGTACACTGGTGACACTTTGCAAAAATTTATATCTTTCACCATAAACCCAAATCCAAATCCAATAGTGCAATTCTAACCAAACATGGTACAGAGATGTATAACTTCATGGAGGTACACTGGTGAAAGTTTGGGTAAAATTTGTGAAAGTTGAAAGGTCAAGGTCAATGAACTTTGCTAAAAAATTAGCTTAAAATTGCCCCCAAGGTGATATTTTTCAAAATAAATCCAAATCCAATCATGTAATGCCAACCAAACACAGTGCAAAGATGGATCACTGCTTGGGGGTAGACTGATGACATTTCTGGTGAAATCTCTCAAAGGTCAGAAATCAATGGTACATTGCCAACCAAACATACACATTTTCTGAGAATTTATCTAAATAGAGCTAGTAAAGAGGCAGAGGCATATTTATTGACTGCGTGGCAGTCGAATTGCTCAAGTTGTTCATGCACTAGTTGTATCCTAAATCACTGAAATATATACTGTAAACAAGCTGGACCTTTAACACTCTTGGTATGCAATGTTTGACTGTATTTGATGTCTGCTGAATGGACACACATTCTTTTAAAGCATTAACGTCGCTTGTGTTTTCCTGTGTATCGCCCTCTCAGTTCAACGCGGTGACGCTCCACGGAGGCAAGAGCCAAGAGCAGCGTGAGTACGCCCTCGCTGCTCTCAAGGCAGGGCTCAAGGATATCCTGGTTGCCACGGACGTTGCCGGGCGTGGTATCGACATCCAAAACGTCTCCCTCGTTATCAACTTTGACATGGCCAAGAATATTGAAGGTACATTTTTAAGTTAGTGCTTATTGCACAAACTCTTACTATAGTAATCTTGAATGTGATAATGAATCACAAATGAGTAGAGCCAGCTTACTTTGACCTAGCTTAGAGTCTTGTATGTAAACTCCTCATGTAACTTAATGCATGGAATCACAAATTAAATTCAGATGTATTTCATTAATGTAGAAAAAAAATGAGAATCATAACAGTGCTAATCACAGATAAAGATGTAGAGAAACTCACATTAGACTTTGTCGAAATGAGTGAGAACGTAACAGAAGAAATGGATGAGTTTCTTTTCTCTACCCAAATGACAGGGACTAGCCAAAAAGACAAGTTGTGATGCAGGATAGATGCACAGTGATACTTATCAATATTTTATGAAAGAGGAAAGTATCTCTCCTTGCTTAGGGTAGATATAAAGTAGTTTTATGTTACACATGATTTCATGTACTAATCCCATGTTGTATTCCTCCTCTCAGACTACACCCATCGTATCGGGCGTACAGGACGTGCAGGAAAGACTGGTAAGGCCGTGACGTTCCTGACGCAAGACGACAGCTCGGTCTTCTACGACCTGAAGCAGGTGCTGCTGTCCAGTACCACGTCATCGTGTCCTCCAGAGCTGGCTAGCCACCCCGAGGCCCAGAACAAGCCTGGCACCATCATGCAGCGCAAGAGGAAGGACGAAAAGATCTTTGTCTCGTAGAACTCGGCCCATAAGATCTCCGTCTCATAGAACTTACTTTCTGTGACTGTGCACTCCATGGTGGAAAGATAGGGGAACGTAAAATCTCCATCTCGTTAAACTTGCCTTCTGTGACTGTGTGCGACATGGCCATAGAGAGGGGACCTTAAGGTTTTCACCTTGAAGAACTTGCTATATGTGACTGTACCTCGGGTCGGTAGAAAGTGGACCTAAACATCTCAGTCTCATGGACTTATTCTTTGACAATACCTCCATGGCAGTAGAGATGGGACCTTAATATCTTTGTCATGTTGAACTGGCTTTCTCTGACTGTGCCTGAGTTGGTAGAGAGTGAAGTGGAAGCTCATTGACTTGTGATGGTATTTATTAGTGACAGTAGGAAACAGTGATGGAGAACAAAAAACATGGAACGATCATCAGAGAAACTGAAAGGATGAAAGAGATTTCATCTCAGAAATTTAAGCAGCAGTAGATAGAGCACTGCATATCAGCAGCAATGTGGTAGCGTGTGGAGAGCAGTCCATGCAGAGATGCAAAACACGCTGGTAGCAATTTCGCTGAGGAAACAGAAGAATAAGGACAACTTTTTTGTTTCAAAAATCTTGCTTCTCTACACTAAGTAATGCATGGTGTTCCATGAATCTCATTGTTTACTTGTTTAGATGACTTGATTTGATTCCCTTCAGATTTTTTCTGAAAGCATATTGACCCTAAACCCTTTATAGCCCGGGCTATTTTGAAATCGCATAGCCGAGGGGGGAGTAAAAACGGCCTCCCTAACATCTCGACCATTGTTCGCGCAATCACGATGAAAATTGGCACATACGTCACCGATGACGTCATCCCCACAATTCAATTGTCAATTGCACCAAAATTATTCAAATTTATTTATTAATTGATTATGCTAATGAATGCATAAAATCATAATTTGGTTGTAAATCTTTAAGTATTGCCCCAAAATTGATAAATTTCAGTCCAGACACTCTTCTTAGGATTATTATCAAATTAGGATTTAAAAAAGTGGCAATATAAATTTTTTTCTTATGTTTTTTATTGTTTTTTTTTAATTTCTTATGTATTGCTTTGATTTTTCAGTGGAAATTACTGGCAACACTATTTCAGTCATAAATAACATGAAAGCTATTGTTTTTCATCAATAAAATTAAAAATGGTGATACATTCATAAATTTTGGCTAGATACAGAATTTGCATTGGATTTGTACATGAAATCGCATTTTTGAGCAATTTTTGGTCTGACATGCCCAGGCTAGATAGGGTTAAACCCAACAGGCATTTTTAATAACTAACACATAGTGTCCCATGAATCTATTGGATACATTGTATTGGTGACTCAATTTGATTCTCTTCAGAGCACTTTGCATGTAAATGCACCTGGCTTTCAAGGCTACATTTTCTGTTCCCTATGGGGTGGTCTTTGTAGAAGAGCTGGACTGTATACATTGCTTTCCCAAGAGCAGACTTATCAGGAGAATGTGTAAATTTGTTGTTGTTTTTTTTAATTACTGTAATCAGAGTGAAATGGTGATTCTTACCTGTAAAGACAACTGATAACTTTTTCTTCTAAAATTCAATGTGTAAGATTTTTCATCACTGTGGCTCACTACCCAAATAAGAGGTATTGAAATAAAGTGTCATAATTAACGCCTTTATTTGTGGCATGATATAAGCATACCATCTGTGCAAGTAAGTATACAGTGTAGTCGGGAATATTCATTGAGCTATGTTCGGCAAAAAGTACATTTATGCGCAGATGAAGTAAGCATAAAAAGGACCTCTGTGTTTAATAGGTTTGGGTTAGAGGGTTCATAGGTAGTTTACTACTTCATGCTGTATCGACAAATGAAGGCCATGGTCGACGTTATGATTTTAACAGTCAATCGTCTCAGCAAACTGTACTATGTAAACGAATGATGGGGCTGCAGCCATTTTCGCGGATGACACCCAGCATTTGCGCCATATAATGCATGCACTTCTATTGGGCCTGCTATAATGTGTACACAAGCAAATGGGAGAAAACAAGCTGTCCTTGCACATGTAAGCTGCAAGCTGTGCTAGCATTTAGTATGCGGTACTAATATGGTACCCGTAACCCATCGTGAGATCGACAGTGCTGGTACATGTACATGCGCAGCAACGTGAGGTGCATGTGCTTAGCGATCAAGATTACTTGGCAATATTTTCGCGTACAGTTAAATTCGCGACCCTCCAGCGATTTGTGAAATTTGTGAAAATAAAACCCTTGCAAAAGCTCATACAGTAACGTATGTACGTCCGTACGTACGTATGTCCGTCCGTCCGTCCGTCCCGAATCTGTTTCGGCAATATCTTGAGAACGGTGAACCAGATTTACTTCAAACTTGGTACATGTGTGTATTGCATAGAACCAATGAAGTGTGTAAAATTGGGGTCAAATCTGATTGATCTGACCTGAAATTGCCCAAACCTTGAACCTTGAAGAATTACTCTCCCAAAAGCGTGAACGCTGTCCTGGAGAGGGCTGTGCTGTGGTGCGTGCTGTTGGTGATGTGCTGCTGGTGAAGTGATGGTGGTTGTTCGCCGTGCACTATGTACAATGTGCAGGGTGCAGTGTGCAGGTGGTGCAGGTGTGTCCCTCGTTACAACATCTTCAGGGGCAGGGGCGGTGCCATAGTCTGTATGACGTTTAGTGCCCCTCCCCTAAAGCCCTGGATGGTGGTTGCAGTGACAGCGTTGCTTGGGAGAGCGTTCCAGACACGGACTGCCCTGGGAAACATGCTGTACATGCAGCAGTTAACTCGACAAAATGGTTGAGTAAATCGGAGGTTGTGGCTGTGATGTTGTGCTCGTTGTGGTCTGGTGATGCCGGAGATGAGCCGGATTTCAGGAGGCAGAGAGATCTGAACAAGATTGTGGTGTATTTTGAAGAGCATCTCGCATTGATTGAGCAAGCGGCGGTGTTGAAGTGTGTCCCAGCCAAGAGATGACAGCATGGTGGTGACACTAGATTCTCTTTTGTAATCATGTAGGACGAATCTGGCAGCTTGTCTCTGTATGCCCTCTATGAGTTTGATCTCTTTCTGTGTGTGTGGATTCCATGCACTTGAGGCATATTCCAGCTGCGGTCACACAAGTTGCTTATATGCAATGTCCTTGACTTTCTGGTCACATTTCCCAAGGGCTCGACGAACAACTCCAAGAGTTCTTGCAGCTTTAGCTTGAATCTTCTGTGCATGGGTATTCCAGCTGAGGTTGTCAGTCACTGTGACTCCAAGGTATTTATAGGAGGTAGTTTTGGGAACTGCTTTCCCATTGATGTTCATGTCAAAGGTCAAGGGATTCCGCTTCAAGGAGATGCACATGTGGGCACATTTCTTGACATTGAATGACATATCCCACAGGTCTGCCCATTCTGCCAGTGTGGAAAGATCTCGCTGTAAGGCTATGTGGTCATCTCTCATGTGGATGCTGCGGTACAAGACACAGTCATCTGCAAACAATCTTATTGATGATGATACGTTGTCGCATATGTCATTGATGTACATGAGAAATAATGCTGGACCAAGGACTGATCCCTGAGGGACCCCAGAGAGGACATCCGCTGATGGTGATGTGGCTCCATTTACCGACACAGTTTGGGATCGGCCAGTCAGGAAACCCTGGATCCAGTTAATAGTTGGTCCTTGGATGCCGTAGTACTTCAGCTTGTGAACTAGCTTTCGATGTGACACCCTGTCAAATGCCTTGCTGAAATCAAGGAAGATCACGTCAGTTTGGTGCTGCTGGTTGATGTTGCTAGCCCAATCATTAACGGCTTCCACAAGCTGGGTTTTGCAAGAACGTCCTTGCCGGAATCCATGTTGATTGGGAGTGAGGATGTCATTTTTTGCCAAAAACTTGGACATGTGGCTCAAAACGATGTGCTCAAGGATCTTGCAGCAGATGCATGTGAGGGACACAGGTGTATAATTAGATGGGTCACTTTTGTCTCCTGCTTTATATATGCCTGCTACCCTAGCTCTCAACCAATCCTCTGGTTGGACTCCACTATCATAGGACTGTTGGTAGAGGTGGGTAAGAAGAGGTGTAATCTCATCTGCGTAGTCCCTCAGCATTCTGGCTGGCAGCTCATCAGGACCAGTAGCCTTGTTTATCTTGAGTCCCTGAAGTTGTTTATTGACACCTGGGTTGCTAATGAGAAGGTTCTCAATTGGCTCGTACGGTGAGTGGCCCTTGTCAGGTAGTGCTGATGTGTTATTGTCGTGCGTGAAGACTGATGAGAACTGATTATTCAAGGCATTCGCTTTATCTTCATTGGTGGAGTACATTTGACCTTCAACCTTGAGTGTTGGAATTCCAGCAGATTCTCTTCTCTGGGCCTTTACATATCTCCAGAATTTCTTGGGATCAGACATAAGGCTTTCCCCCACCAAATCATTCAGATATTCGCTGTGAGCCAGTTCTTTCATTCTCTGGACAGAGTTTCTTTTCGTCTTGTATGTTTCCCAGTCATGTTCTGATCTTGTCCGAATTGCTTTTTTGTACAGCCTATCCCTCTTGTCCATCTCTCTGGTAATCCTCTTGGTGATGTACGGATGGCTGACCTTGGACTTCGAGCTCCGGTGAGGAATGTGGGTCATGATTGAGAGCATGTTAGTCTTGAAAAAAAGCCAGTTCTCCTCTACTGTGAACTCATCTGGTTTCCTTTCAAAGTAAGATGCAGTCATTTGAGAACATCGCGTCATTATGTCTTGTTTGTTTGCTTTGTCATACTGGTAAATTGTCCGAACAGGTTTCCTCTGAAGTTCAGGACGCATATCAATGTCAAAAAGAACAATATGGTGATCACTAATCCCTGGTGTTGTTTGTGTATTGCGCACAATTGCAGGTGTAGTTGTAAGGATGAGGTCCAGGATATTTCCAGATGATGGTCTTGTTGGCTCCTTGCTCAGTTGGGTGAGGCTACATCCATTTACGAAGTTCAGGAAATGTGAGTGAACAGCTTGTGTTCTAGGATTGGATGTGGTGAGATCATTCCAGTTGATGTCAGGAAGATTAAAATCTCCAGCCAGAAGGATGGTAGGAAGTTTCCTGTGCTTTTGCATGATGGCATTGATGCTACTTTGCAGTTCATCAATAACTTCACTGTTAGCACCCGGGGGTCTGTAGCAGCTGCCTACATATAGTGATCCATTTCTCGCAAAGTTAATGGAAGCCCAGGTTACTTCAGAGGTGCAATCAAATTCAGGTAGCATTACTGAAACAAGGTCCATCTTTACAGCAACAAACACCCCTCCACCAAAAGCATTGCGATCTTTCCTATAGACTTCGTAGTTATCTGGGAAGATTGAGTAAGTGGGAATACCATCATCAAGCTTTGATTCGCAGCCAAAAATGATGTCTGGATTGTGCTGTACAATAGCTGCCTGGAAATCTATTCTGCTCTTGTCAGATTTCAGGCCGTTACAGTTGATCTGCATTCCTCTCAGCTTAGAACGATTCGATCCTTTCTTCTTCTTCTCCTTCTTTTCATTGGTCCTTCTTGGCGTTGATGTTGACGTTGGTAAGAAGGAAGACTGGGAGATGTTCGCTGAGCCTGTGGTGTCACAGTTCCCTGAAGCCTGAGCATCTTCAATACTTCCGAGAGGAGTGAACGAGTTTGATATCTCAGTGGAGTTGTAGGTATTGAACGATCCATGTGTGAAGTTAGGAAACCCACAGTTACATATCCAGGATATGTTAGAATTATTACATAGAAGATTGTAGTGGCTATCTGTCATTCCAACACAATGGCAGTGGAACCAGACGTTGCAAGTGTCACATGCTACGCCAGCATCAGTGCCTCTCACTTCACATCCACAGTGTCCACATGGAAAGGGGACAGAGTCAGGGCCAGGATTGAGTTCCAGTCCGCCATTAAGAAGCAAGGACAAGATGACTAGTCGTCTGCTTCTTGCTGTCAAGTTTCCAGAGCTCTTGGTTGTTGCCAGGCATTCACAGCCAGGCAATGTGGTGTTCCTTTTCCAGTAGCTCCCAGTAGAAAATGGGGTGGTTGATACAATGTTAGTAATAGTCTGTTCAGTGTCAGACTCCAGACAGAATGATTTGTAAATATGACGGAGTAAATTGACCTTTTTCACATTAAATCCAAATCCAAGGATACAATTATCATCAAACATGGTACAAAGATGGATCACTACTTGGCGGTTGACTGGTGATATTTTGGGTAAAATTCCTGAAAGGTTTGAGGTCAAAGGTCAATGAACTTTGTGAAAAATTGCAAAAATTTGACCTTTTTCACAATAAATCCAAGTCCAAGGATGTAGTTCTCATTCAACATGGTACACGGATGGATCACTACTTGGGGATAGACTGATGAAATTTTTGGTAAAATTCCTGAAAGGTCAGAGGTCAAAGGTCAATGAACTTTGCCAAAATTGGCTAAAAACTGCCCCAAACTTTATATTTTTCACAATAAATCCAAATTCAATATTACATTACCAACTAAACATGGTGCAAAGATGGGTCACTACTTGGGGCTAGACTGGTGACATTTTTGGTGAAATTTCTCAAAGGTCAGAGGTCAAAGGTCAACACACTTTGCCAAAATTGGCTTTTCACAATAAATCCAAATCCAATGGTACATTACTAAATAAGCATGGTACAAAGATGGATCACTACTCGGGGCTAGACTGGTGACATTTTTGGTGAAATTTCTCACAGGTCAGAGGTCTAAGGTCAATGAACTTTGCCAAAAATTACCTAAAAATTGCCCGCAAAGTGATATTTTTCAAAGTAAATCCAAATCCAATGGTACATTACCAATTAAACATGGTGCAAAGATGGATCACTACTTGGGGGTAGACTGATAACATTTTTGGTGAAATTTCTCAAAGGTCAGAGGTCAAAGGTCAACGCACTTTTACCAAAATTGGCTATTTTTCGCATTGAATCCAAATCTAAAGATTCAATTCAAACAAACATGGTACAGAGATGTGTCACTTCATGAAGGTAGACTGGTGAAAGTTTGGGTTAAATTCCTGAAAGGTCAGAGGTCAAAGGTTTATGAATTGCCCCCAAATTGATACTTCTCACAATAAATCCCAATCCAATTATGCATTTCAAGAAAACATGGTACAAGAATGGATTTATACAGACTGGTTAGATTGGAAGTCAAAGAAGTAAGAGATCAAAGGTCAAATGAACATTGCCAAACTTCGCTAAACATGGAAAAACAGAATAAATGGTATTTTCATTTCACATAGGAATTCACTGGAACATTCCCAGCCAAACAAACAGATTTTCTGAAAATAATCTAAATAGAGCTAGCAAAGAGGCGGAGGCATATTTATCGACTGCGTGGCAGTCGAATTGCTCTAGTTTTAATCTTGCTTGTATCTAGACCAAATTTAAAAGTTGTTGGCCATTTTGGAAATGGAAAGAGACTGGCCATCTTGTGAGAGGGGATGATTAGCTTGTACAGTGTATGTGGACATTCCATTATTGGGTAGTTTCATGTGTAAATTACATGGATTGTAAACTCATACAAAATGTAATGAATACATTTCTTAATAAAAATGAAAAAATGTGTGTGTATGTTTGTGTTGAATGATGTATATACAACTCACTTCTCATGTTGCGTATTGAATCATCCACACTGTTTTTGTGATTAGTGATAAGCACAAACTAATGAGTGCTTTGTATTTCATTCTATGTCCATTCCATAGAACTCCCAACTTTTCACAGATAAACAAAATGAAATCCTAATGGTGACAAGCCGTCTACTATTGTTCCTTATAGTACACCTGTAATGAAAAGGACCTCAAAATCCCTGCTGTTTACGCTTCATTAGGAAAAATGTTGTATTCCTTAGAAGTTCCCTCCCAGAACTACTCCCCCTCCCTCCTCCCCCATATACTTATGAGCAGGTGCGCCGGAACCCTTCCAAGGTTTAACGAGAAGAGGGGCAAACATCACAAGGGGGGGGGGGGGGGGGGTGCGTCGTATAATTATTCAAAAATGAATTTTTGACCCCCAGTCCGTGGCCTCAGCCCTGGCCCCACACATTCATGACATTCATGTTCGGTTTCTTGCACGCTTTTTCTGTATGCGAGCGGCGAGCTTGAAGCATACAATTTATGGGGATGCGATAATCAAACATTGCCTATTTAGAGTGAGGGTGAACACATAATTATAATCATCATTTTTCATTTGCACTTCTCTTTTGCACCTTATTTTCGTACACTAATGAATTCTTTTTGCGAGCGTCGGAGCAGCTCTAAAGAATAATTATTCGATTAGTGAAGCGCGAAAAACATTTTAGGCCTACACCTAATTGTATTATGCCATAAACTGTGCGTGTATGTGTGTGTATGTGTGTGTGTGTATGTGGGTGTATGTGTATGTGTGTATATGTGTATTTTTGCAAGTTTATTTATATGTATGTTAATCTGTGAAGTAAACTGTACCATCATTGTAGAAATTGAAAGAGGAGAAATAAATGAATTGAATTGAATGTGTGTGTGTGTGTGTGTGTGTGTGTATGTAGAAATTATGCATGAGCTAAATAAAATGTACACATTTTAGCTCCAATCACTCATTCCATCGAAGTACCCTTGTTCTCAAGGTAACTTTGCCCATTCAAGATGTCACAGATGAACCGGTTGAAAAGAGACCTTTATTGTTATGGTAGAAAACTGATCATACGGTTTGATACCCTTTGGCGAGTGAGTGACCAAAACATTTCAAAGGCTCAGCCAGATAAGATAGATAGATTAGCAGATAGATAAAATTAGCAGGGAGGTGTGAGAAAGGAGAAGAAACTCGAGCATAAGACATTCCAAGACATCTGCATGGATACTAAAAGCATGCTAATGAATGTCAATAAACATTCCACAATCAATGCTTTGATGTCCCATGCTCATCACCTGACGTTTAGCTTGAAAAGAAAGAATGTTTTTTTCTCTCTAGAATCTTTGTTCTTTATCACATTTATTTTTGGTTGCAAATTTCAAGGAAATTAAGGGCAAAACTATATAACAGATCCTTGGGGTATTTCATGAAAGTTGTCAGCACTGACAAGTTGTCTTTCTCCGACAGTTACCATATCAACAGTCAGTGGCTAGTACCTCTCAGCCAATCAAAACCGAGGATTTCACTGAAATTGTCAGCACTGACAATAGTGTACTACTGTACTCTGCTTTTTTACTCAAAAAGTAATTAGGAATCATTCAAAAATCAGACGTACAGTGTATTACTTGGGATTTATTTCTTTACTTCCCGACATCCTGCGAAATTGTGGGATTTACAATTATTAATCGTCAAAATGAAATCTTAAGCTGTGTATTATATTTTACAGTGTTTGCGGGCTTTTGCGTGTAGCTGAGATATTTTTCTTGATTTTTTTGTTTCGTGATGTCTGTTATGCAGCTAAGCTCACGGAAGTATTGGGGCGCGTTTCTCGACATGATGACAACTCTAACCTCAGTTCTAACTCTGACAGTTAGCACTGAGGTGATTCTCAAAGCTATTACAACTCTAACCTCAGCTCTAAATGCTGGAACTGCTCGGACCCTGTCGCACCTATTGTTCTTGATCGGACGATCCTTGAGAACAATAGTGGCTTAAGGAAAGCTGAGTTGCGTGTGATTAAAAGTTTTGCATCAGTTGTGAATATCAACACATACATTTGATTATCCCTTACTTCAATATTCAGACATTTATTTTAAGAATGGCATGTTTGCGTATACTTTCATTTACATGGTATCTTTCTACAAAAAATATGACCAAAATGGAAAGCATTGAAGAAAATCGATGATTTGATTTAAAGGGCATATGTACTGGGAAGGCAAAAATGCCTTTAAAATGTAATTGTTAGCAATCTTCTTGCCAATTGTCTTAAATTCATGTATTGTCTATTTTAGAAGCTTGCTGAAAGTTATTTGCCCTCAAATGATCCACATATGGAGTAATTAATGATAAATGATTAAATCCTCAAAATGTTCGGCCCGAACAATTTGTGATTTGTGATTTAATCACTCATTACTCCAAATGTAGATCATTTCAGGGCATCAAGCATCAAGCTCAACTTGACATTTACATTTACCGAGTTCTTGGACATTTAATGTTTACGGCATTATTGACCTATACTTTCTTCGTAAATCCCTACTCTCTATTCCAGAAGGCATGAAACTGAGTATGACCTCTTCTACGTCACAGCTCTGGTCAAGCTTGTCCTTGGGTGCGGAGTACATTTTATGACCCAGCAATAAACCATTTCTCTATTGACTCTATTGGCCACTTAGTCGGCATTGGGGGTAGCGCTATGCGTAGCCCACAACATTTGAGTAATGCGACTCTGTGGCTTGATCCAAGACTAAGTGAGGAGACGCGAGTGCGTATCAACGCGATAGACCACGCCTACTTCTGACGTCACCGCGTGGGGGGTCGCGCTTGAAATGACGTCATTTTAGGGTTTTTCCCCACGCACTCCGAGGTGCTCAGTGTGATTGCTTTTAAAAAAATTTCAAAAAATCAGAAAAAATCTACTCTTTCTCCTAGTACCAGGTATATAAAAAAAAAATGTTTAAAAAAAATTTTATAAAGTTTTTACGGTTTATTTTCACAATGAAAAGGTGTTTTTTTTAGTCCCAATAACTAGCATTTGTCTGCGATCGAGATCTGTCGTTTGTGACATCATTCATATTTTTAGACTAACGCACGCCGGAGTGCTCTCGTTGTAATGGTCAAGAAGGGTTAGGGCGCCGCTGTCCACTTCTGAGCAGCACGTACGGATTTTGCATGTACAAATGTTCGCGCGGAGCCCGAATTTTCCTACACGATTTCCAATACAAAATTCCATACGCTGTGGTTCAGGTAGCTGCGACATCAGACGGGAAACGGAGGAAATGGGACGAAATTGACACTTTGGACACTACAAAGAGGTAAGCCACTCTACTAGTTTTATTAAGTAATTATTAAATATAATGAAAATTGACCTCCTGGGGTCTAGATAGCTCAATTATTCACACACTTACGTGATTTGAGCCCGGTGTCAGCTGGTGATTGCAGTCGATGTTGGCCCACTCGAATTTGACGAGCGCACGAACGCGCACACTGAACCCAGTTTTACGTGTAAATTTATTTCCCTCAAATCCGGAGCTGTTGGTACCCAGGTCGAAATTCCCATAGAAACCAGTAGAAACCAGTAGAGACCGTCTACTGGTTTCTACTGGTCCAGTAGAGTCTACTGGTCTGAAGAGGAACTACGAAATCAAACCAGTAGAAACCAGTAGAAACCAGTAGAGTCTAATGTGTTGAAGACCAGTAGAAACCAATAGAAACCAGTGAGATCTAATGGTTTGAGAAGGAGTGTGAAAAAAACAAAGTCAAACCAGTAGAAACCATTAGAGACCAGTGGATTCTAATGGTATTGAAGACCAGTAGAAACCATTAGAATCCACTGGTCTCTAATGGTTTCTACTGGTTTGACTTTGTTTTTTTCACACTCCTTCTCAAACCACTAGATCTCACTGGTTTCTATTGGTTTCTACTGGTCTTCAATACCATTAGAATCCACTGCTCTCTAATGGTTTCTACTGGTTTGACTTTGTTTTTTTTCACACTCCTTCTCAACCATTAGATCTCACTGGTTTCTATTGGTTTCTACTGGTCTCCACTACCATTGGAATCCACTGGTCTCTAATGGTTTCTACTGGTTTGACCTTGTTTTTTTCACACTCCTTCTCTAACCATTAGATCTCACTGGTTTCTATTGTTTCTACTGGTCTTCAATACCATTTGAATCCACTGGTCTCTAATGGTTTCTACTGGTTTGACTTTGTTTTTTCACACTAATAGAAACTAGTGAGATATAATGTTTTGAAAAGGAGTGTGAAAAATTCAAAGTCTAACCAGGAGAAACCATTAGAGACCAGTGAAACTTAATGGTTTGAAAAGGAGTGTGAAAAATACAGAGTTAAACCAGTAGAAACCATTAGAGACCAGTGAATTCTACTGGTGGAGACCAGTATAAACCAATAGAAACCAGTAAGACCTAATGGTTTGAAAAGGAGTGTCAAAAATTCAAAGTCAAACCAGTGGAAACCTATAGAAACCAGTGAGATCTAATGGTTTGAAAAGGAGTGTTAAAAATACAAAGTCAAACCAGTAGAAACCATTAGAGACCAGTGAATTCTCCTGGTATTGGAGATCAGTAGAAACCAATAGAAACTAGTGAGATATAATCTTTGGAAAAGGAGTATGAAAAATACAAAGTCAAACCAGTATAAACCAATAGAAACCAGTGAGATCTAATGGTTTGAAAAGGAGTGTGAAAAATACTAAGTCAAACCAGTAGAAAACATTAGAGACCGGTGAATTCTACTGGTAATAGAGACCAGTAGAAACCAATAGAAACCAATAGAAATAGAGATGCTCATGAATATTCATGCATGTATTTACGTGTCCTAATTTTGTACTTTTAAATAGATAACCTCCACCTAACCAGATAAAAGGAATTTTACCAAGTAATGATTTCAAGTTTAAAGATAAAATAGTGAATGTCACCTACTTAAGTGAAGACAATAATGATAACAACAACAAAAATGATCTTCTTAAATGTAAGTTAGAGTAACCAATATCTTATGAACCTTATAACCGTACTGCTATATATATGAAAGTCTGTGAAGGAAAGAGTAGGAATTAGGATAGGTATAGGATAGAATAGGATAGAATAGGAATAAATATAGGATAGGATAGGATTAGGTTAAAACGATAAGGAAATATGCCATAATTCGGATTATCATATACTAAATTTAAATCAATATTTCATCAATATTTTTAATTTTGATTCCTATTGGTCTCCTGATGGCTCCAGTAGGTATTCTACTAGTTTCTACTGGTATTCTGATGGATCCAGGAGAAATTGCTACTGGTTTCTACTGGCACTCTACTGGTATTTTTCTAATGGTTTATACTGGAAATCATTTCACTTTCCATATTCAAACCAGCAGAAAAATTCCAGTAGAAACCAGTAGGAAGCTCTATTGGATCCAGTAGAGATTCCTACTGGTTTCTACTGGTCTTCTATTGGATCCAGTAGAGATTCCTACTGGTTTCTACTGGTATTCTACTGGCATTTTTCTAATGGTTTCTACTGGAAATCATTTCACTTTCCATATTCAAACCAGTAGAAAAATTCCAGTAGAAACCAGTAGGAAGCTCTATTGGATCCAGTAGAGATTCCTACTGGTTTCTACTGGTCTTCTATTGGATCCAGTAGAGATTCCTACTGGTTTCTACTGGTATTCTACTGGTCTTCTATTGGTCTTGTATTGGATCCAGTAGAGATTTCTACTGGTTTCTACTGGTATTCTACTGGCATTTTTCTAATGGTTTCTACTGGAAATCATTTCACTTTCCATATTCAAACCAGTAGAAAATTTCCAGTAGAAACCAGTAGAGATTCTAATGGTTTTTCTCTACTGGTTTCTACTGGTTTTTCGTCCTGGGTAACCCTCCCCCTCTATTAAATCTACGGAATGCTCGAATGATACTCCACATTTTGAAATATTTTTTAACCTTTTTCATGAATTTCGCCTTCAATGGAGTAATGTTAAACAAGCAAACCCCTTTCCCTGCCACAGCTGATTTTATGCTTAGCGAATTCTGACAAAATGCAGCAGAAATGTTATCATAAAACGCGTAATGCAAATTTATTCACTTTTCACAGTCCTAATTACGCAACTCAGCTTTCCATAAGTCACTATTGTTCTCAAGGATCGTCCGATCGAGAACAATAGATATGACAGGGTCCGAACAGTTCCAGCAGTTAGAGCTGAGGTTAGAGTTGTAATACAGTAGCTTCAAGAATCACCTCAGCGCTAACTATTATGCTTTTCACACTGGCAAAAATTTCCTTAGCCCCGTACTATAGGTGGGGCTAAGGGGGGGCCTAAGCCCCACCTATAGTACGGGGCTAAGCTTAGACCACTTTCTGTTCACATTGGTTTTTACCAAAGTAGGCTAGCCCCACCAATAATCCGGGATTATTTGGCCCTGCAAAAAAGCAGGGCTAACACCGCAATTGCAGGGCCAAGCCGAATAGTCCGGGGCTAAGAGCGCCAGTGTGAACAGAAACGAAAAATAGTACGGGGCTAAGGAAATGCGTTGTCAGCTCTCAAGGCCGAAACGCCGAGACCAATCAGATAAGGCCCGACGGGCGAGTGACCTTGATGCGGAGTGGTAAAGAGCCGATGTGCAAGACGTACACTCATAAATATTCATAAGCTGTCGAGAAAGTACGGGGCTAACGATTTCGAGTGAGAACAGTGTGAAAAGCTAGTCGGGCTTAAGAAATAGTACGGGGCTAAGAAATGCCAGTGTGAAAAGCTTCAAAAAATAGTACGGGGCTAGGGATAGTACGGGGCTAAGGATAGTACGGGGCTAATTTTTGCCAGTGTGAAAAGCATATATGGGAGTTAGAGATGAGGTTAGAGTTGTCATCGTGTCGAGAAACACGCCACAAGGCTTTTTCAGCTTTAAATTGTTGATATTGCATAATAAGGAACTATTTTGCAAGTGAGCAATGTGAATTGTACAGTGGTGATGACTGATGTATGTGACTGCTTTTCGCTATAATTTGTTGTTATTTGTGTTTTTCAGATTTCCGTGATATTAAAGCATTTTTCTTTTCTTTTTTTTTTTTTTTTTTTTTTGGGGGGGGGGGGGGGGAGGGGAGTACTCATTTGCACACCTTGAAGAATAAATTATCCAATTTTTCTTGTCTCAGTGAAAACTAGTTAGATTCTCATTTATTCTATGGTAGTTAGACTATAGTACCTCTGACCTTAAACTTTCACAGTTGGTATCCCAAAGATACGTGCTAACTTTAATGAAGTTTGCAGATGTTTGTAAAAGGGACAGGCCATCTTTAAGCTAAGAACAACTTTATTCATAACTGGGTATCCTTTCTTGTGCTAAATGAGAAAGCCCAGTTTGTTCCTGTTTTAGCATAGTGAGAATTAATTTCCAACAAAACTACTGGTAATCTAATTTGATGAATTATAGAATTTGTAATCAGATGCTTGTTAACAATGAGAATTTTAATTTTCAAAGATCAGATTTTAATAGGAATTAAAATCATTAAGAATATGATTTAGCAGAAGAAAGGGTCACCAGTCGTGCATAAAATCATTCTTAGCTTAAGAAGCACTTGGTGAAACACTCCCAGAACACAATTGTCTTTGTTGGTTGGGTAAAAGAGCTACCCTTTACTTAAATATTCTTCAACTTCAACTCTATTGCCATAGATACTGGTTAAATGCAAACATAAGAGAGCAACATCAAACATTATGGGTACGAGAACCATCAAGCAGATGGCCGGGAACTTGAACGCTCTAGACCAGATGCAGAGTGACCGTGATTGGGAAGTGCTGATGCCTTGTGGGACTGAGGTCAAAGGTCGACTCGCTTTTGAAAGGAGGGGCGGGAAGAACCAACCAGATTCCTATGGCCACTACAAGACGCACGCCTCCGATTTGTTCTTTACTTATCCAGTAAGTATTCTTGGAAGTCAGTGTATATTGGACATATGCACTTTGGTGACCCCTCCCAGTGGCTGACAATATACAGCACAAAGAGTTGACATGTACGTACTGTACTGTATGACCTGATATTCTTTTTTTCACGAATCGCTGTCGGGTTGCGAATTTAACAACAGGCGAAAATATTGTCACAATAATCCTGATCAGTAAGCGCGTGCACCTCATGCTGCTGCACGCCAGGGAAAGATTTTGGGGGGCTACTCTTTGAGCACATTGGGCATTTGACTTCAATTTTACATTGTGTCTGTATGGAAATTTTGGGGGCCTTTTAACATTTTCCAGGGCTCTTTAAAGCATTTTGGGGGCAAAATCGCCACGGCCCCAAGCCCCATTCCTTTTTTTTACCTGCTACGCGCATATATGTAGAAGCGCTGTAGATCTCGTGATAGGTTACAGGGTACTGCATAGTACTACTGGTGGTGCATGCAGTCACGCGCTAGCTAGCACAATCGAGCGTTGCAATAACATGTGCAAGCAGTTTGTTTTCTCCCATTTGTATGTGTACATATGATAGCAGGCCGGGGAGCAGTGTATGGATATCGTGCCCAGCACAACAACCCGCGGAAAATGTCTGCAACTTGTTCATTGGTGAAAATATCTATACGTGAAAATAGTTCAGTATAGAATTGATAGACTGGCAACAGTTTGAGCAATATGAGATACATAAGTCTGAAGGTTTTGTGTTTCCAGAGATGGTAATCACTGAAGCCTTGTAGTGTTGCTCCGTAAATCCAAGGTAGACGAGTGATGTCTTGTTTACACATAGTACATAGATACAATAAATGCAAAGAAAAGTAAATGTACATGTATGTCACTAGGGAGGCATAGAGTTGCCCATGAAGGAAACGGATCAGAATTCAGTGTTAGGAATCGTGATTTTTGAGAAATTGACAACTTCCTTTATCCCATTAATTCAATCAATTCAACTTCGTAACAAGGTTTCATTCTCTCTGTCTGTGATAGGAAAAGTCAAGTGTGCATTCCAGCTCATTCATCTTTCAGAAAAAAGTTCCTAACCAGTGCTTTCTGGGGCTCAAATATATATATGCTTCAAATGCATCCTATCTCCTCCACCTACCCATCTCTGTCATTTGTACATTACAGAAGTTATGATTAAGTGTTAAGTCAATACTATTAGATTTTAGTGAAGGGCTTTCTGGGGTAATTTCAATTTTACAAAGAAATTTTAAAAAATTAAAAGATACCTTTCATTCATTTACAGGATGGAGCATGCTATCGTACTAAAAATTTCTTTGTAACATACATGTATTGTTTTAAATTCTGGAGTGTATTGATTTTCACCAGTGTGCATTCCATTTATTTAGAGATGACCTGTAATTGATACAGCAATACAAATTTTATAGATCCCCAGTCACCAGCCGGTCTTCCATACATAAAGTATTTCCACTTTCTTGAATACATTACAAAATTTTGATACTGGAACTCTCATTACAGCTATGATGCTCCAAAAAATGTAGATGTTTTTATAATAATTGGAATTAAATATTAGATTGTTTTTCATAATGTAAAAGTGGGGAAGGTATTGCTCTTATACCACCACTCGTGTTATTTATCATGTCATCCCCTCAGCTAAAGTGAGTGCTTCCATTGTGTACCATTGGCCTGGCTATCGGGCGTCAGACATTTCTAAACCAAACTGGAAAATATTGTTTCAGTCACTTACTGTATACGCCATACGTTTAGCGAGTCTAATTTTTCGCGAATCATGACTTCTCAATAATTTAGCGAGTGGTTGAATTCGCGATCGTGGAGTACACTGTACTAGTACTAATAGCACATGTGCGTTTGCACGTCGTATTCATATTTTCGCGTGTTGTTAAATTCGGGAAAATAAAAAACTCGCAAAATACATGCTGTATACAGTTATCATTCCCCTCTTTCTTAGTCCGGCGAGATAGAGAAGAAATTGAGAACAATTATTAGTCTACTGCAGCCAAACCCCTTTATTGAATAGCCTGGTACACTGGAAGTACCAGCTGTCGGACGATGAAATCCATGGATTTAACGGGTGATATCTCATTGTTCGAGAATAATTTTTGTATCAAAGTGTGAAATGTATTGATTTTTATCTTTGCACCCCTCTCAGCTCAAATTGATGCTTCCCAAACATGCCAGCTCTTCCAACTGCCAATGGGTCTATCCCATTAATTACGGGGGTGGCATAGTATCAGGGGATAACGTGACACTTAAAATCAATGTGAAGGACACCTGCTGCGTCATGATGACAACACAGTCTTCAACAAAGGTAAGACGGCTGATTTTGCTCCCACTTTGGCTTCAATTTACCAAAACAAAACCTTAGAACCTTCTTGTGTAAGTTTAATATAGATTCACATCTCCAATCCTTTCAATTTTGTTTATTTTTTATATTCCTTCATCCTTTTTTGATACATAGAATTGGTCGATAGTCTAAAATGAGAGTGTTGCTAATTGAAAGTGTCATGAAATCATTCTCTTTTTCAGTGCAAACATGAATTTGCCTCGATTGCTGATGAAAATCTGTCTGTTGTGTTTCTCTAAGGTGTACCACAGTGAAGGTGATTTGACCAGTCAACAAAAACTAGAAGGGGATGTTGGAGCAGAGTGTGTTCTAGCTGTCTTACAGGACCCAGTCACTTGCTATGCTGGTGCCAGATACAAGCAGACACAGGTAAGAGGGAGGGAAGTGAGGGCAAGGGAGGAAGGGAGGGAGGGAGGGAGGGGGAGGGTAAAGGAGGGAGGGAGGGGGGAATGGGGAGGGAGGGGGCATGAGTGAAGGGGAATGGGAGAGGGGTGAATGTTTTTAGGAAAAGGAAGAAATTGAGGGTAGGGAAGGGTGTGTGGGATGGAAGGGAGTAAAAGAAAGATAGAAAGAGAAAGGAAGAGAGAGAGAGAGAGAGAGGCAGACCCAGAGAGACAAGAGAAAAATTAAATTAATTAAGGAGAATTGACAAAAGAAAATAATTGCGAGAAATAGGGAAGAGAAAGTGAGAGACAGACAATTGAGAGTGAACTTAAGGCAGAATGTTTAGCATTTCATACATGATCACCCAGATGGAGAAAGAGAGAGATTGGGGGAGTGAGGCAGAGGGAGGGGGGCCAGACTTGAGAGAAAGAAAGGGAAAGTGGAAGAGATTGAGGAAGGGAGATAGGGAAAGAGATGGAATGGGGAGGTGGTCAAGAGAGAGAGGAGAAACTGAAAGTGTGGCTCAGAAAAAAAAAACAATAAAGGTAGGGAAAAAACAAACTTACGGGGAAAAGGTTGAAGGAACGAGTCACAAATTAGGAAATCAACTTTATATTACTTGTCTGATTTTGTGAAACATTCACCCTCCTGCTTCTCTCATTCTTTGCCCTTAAAATACAAACCACTTTTTAAATACTTGCCTGTGATCGCTTTTTATCTATAACAAGATAATTACTCCCTTTTGTATTACAGTGCTCGACACATGCTTCCATTTCTTTGTTTTCCCCTCTCAGACATTTCACGTTGATCAGGATGGAAGCCTGCTATTTATGGACTGGTTGACAGCTGGCAGAATCGCAAATGGAGAACGGTGGGACTTTGAAAGGTAAAACAATGCTGAAAGGATTAACTTCAATACAGCATTTGCTCTGTCATTATATGTATCTTTTTTTATCTGCCATTTTGCCATTTGGGTAATTTTGATAATCAATAATACATACCTCCCTGGACATCGGGGCTCTGTGTTATAAAGAGTTGCAATTCATCTGAATTGATTTCAAGTCTTTTCCACTACGTACAGTGTACAGATTTACTGCAAGTCTAATTGTCATCAAAGAAAAACCCAACAGTCCTTTTAAAAGACAAATCATAAACGTTTTATTCAGACACTAGGTAACAATAATAGATCGTAAGAATTTTGATATATATACAACAGATTTGAACTGAAGCAGATGGGAATCAAAATCATGGAGAATCTAATTTACCATAACACAAGAAAGGGTCAGCATGGTGAAACACCTCCCAGGTAGTTATGGTTTCAACAGAAGTTTATTCACATTTTTCAGTCATTTGGATGGTGTAACATAGTGTAACAATGTCATAGCTTAGAGCTTATCTCCATCTTTATGAAGTTGTACGAAAAACCAAGTCATTTCCTCAAACCACAGTCCAATGTGCTGCTGTCATGTCACGAAGTCTTCTCTTTCTCTGCTGCAGCTACTCCAGCAGTAACTCTGTCTTCTACAAGAACACCCTGGTCTACAGAGACTCAACCATCCTGGAAGACACCCCCTTGCTCAAGGTACACCAAACCATGCAGCACTACAACGTGATAGCTTCCTGCATGATGCTGGGGCCCAAGTTTAGCGACACGAGTAGCAGCATACTGGACACCTATGGTGCCATGCAGGATTACGGTATATAATACACTTCATTTCAGTTCAATTCAATACAATTTAATTCATTTCAATTCAATTCAATTCAATAAAATTTAAGTCAGTTCAATACAATACAATTTAATTTAATACAATTAATTTAAATCCGGTCAGTTCAGTGCATTACAGTTCATTTCAATTCAATTCAGGTGAGATTTTTTTCACAATAATAACATTTTACAAACAGTGAAACATTAACTGTACATGTGACTGGCTGTGGCAACACCTTGAACTTGGTGCTAGAATAGTAAAACTTTTGGCACAATTTAATTGTCCGTGTTTCTTTTTTTCACTTGATACAAGTTTTGTACTTGGTAACAAAAATGAAGTTATAATTTCTTTCTATAGACAATGTTATGAATTAGTAATTATGTTAAAAGTGTTGTAGCACATTTTAGCGAATGCATCAAGTTTGGGGTTTGGGCAGAATGGGTCTCATATAGAAATAAAAATGGAACAGCAAAAAAAGTATAGGGTATGAAGATGCAGCTCCCTTATGATTAAAATACACATTGATGCACAAATTTTTGCAAGAAATTAGTCAACATGATTGGTTTACAGATAAGAATAAACAAAACAACTGATATAATTCACAAACATGTACATTGTACATCAGCATATGCATTCGCATTTGCTGTGGTTGGAATTTACTGGTAGCAGTCACAATTTATCATGCTTGACAACCAAAGGACACTTCATTACTTTTGCTTTGTTTATGGATGATATCAAACTCATTTTCTTGATAAAGAAATGTTAATTGTTGTTTTATCATTTCAAGGTGATAAATTGTTAAGTAGTTCTTTTTAATCAGTACCGTTACTACACAACTGTAGCTTAATATGAATGGACATGGAAAAGCAATCGCAAATGCATTTCTAAGTGTTGAGATCTGAAAAAAAAATTGAAACCCTCTTTCAAGCCTTTGAATGCAGTTTGGATTTTTCCGTCTTGAAATGAAAGTAAAATATCATGTATACTTAGACTTATCATTGCCTTATTTGACACAGGATCTAAGCCAGATCCAGACTTGATGATTGCTGTGAGTCCCATTAAGAAATCCGTCCAAGGAGATGACGTCTCAGGAGTCGTTGTCAAGTTTGCCAGCTCATCTGTCAGCAAGGTAAGTAGTTAATTGTAAAATTCAAAATGATTGAAATGAATTCAATCAAACTGATTATCATCAATATAAACAAAAACGCATTGTACCTACACCAAATGACAGTGGGAAACTAGGCAGTAATGAGTTATGCATGAAATAAATGTAAATGGTATGAGCCTAGATGTTGAATGTGGTAGCATGGGCATTGCGCTGCGTTTGTTGTTCTCTTCCCCTCCCCCAGCACCCTCACCCCCTTCTCAACCCCTCTACTTCTACCCTCCATTTAAAAACTGAATACATTCATGTAGATATCACAAACTTTCATCTCAAATATTTGTTTTTTCCAGAACCTACAATTCACTGTGAGAAAATAAAATAGTTTATAGTAGTCTGTAACTTTCTATGTACCATGGATGCATTTTTTAACTGGAAATATGAACAAAACCCATGAGGCAGTAAGAAGAGATGCAGCGAAGAAGTTGATGGGTTATAAAGCTAAGATATGGAAATCTGTTATTTTGAAGATTAAAACATAATCAAAATACTGCAAGTTTGAGGAAAACCAGACATTTTTATGCCTCCGCCACGAAGTGGCCGGAGGCATTATGTTTTCGGGTTGTCCATCCGTCCGTCCGTACGTCCGTCCCGAATCCGTTTCGGCAATATCTTGAGAATTGTTAACCAGATTTGCATCAAACTTGGTACATGTGTGTATTGCATGAAACCGATGAAGTGTATAAATTAGGGGTCAATTCTGATGGAGGTCAAAGGTCAAAGATCAATGAACAAATTGACCCAAATTGACCTTTTTCACAATAAAGCAAAATCAAAGGATCCAATTCTCATGAAACATGGTACAAAGATGGATCACTACTTGGGAATAGACTGGTGACATTTTTGATAGAATTCGTGAAAGCTCAGAGGTCAAAGGTCAATGAACTTTGCCAAAATTGGCTAAAAACTGCCCCAAGCTTTATATTTTTCACAATAAATCCAAATCCAAGTATGAAATTCTCATGAAACATGGGACAAAGATGGATCACTACTTGGTAATAGACTGGTGACATTTTTGATAAAATTCCTAAAACTTCAGAGGTCAAAGGTCAATGAACTTTGCCAAAATTGGCTAAAAACTGTCCCAAGCTTTATATTTTTCACAATAAATCCAAATTCAAGAATGCAATTCTCATGAAACATGTTGCAAAGATAGATCACTACTTGGGAATAGACTGGTGACACTTTTGATAAAATTCCTGAAAGTTCAGAGGTCAAAGGTCAATGAACTTTGCCAAAATTGGCTAAAACTGCCCCAAACTTTATATTTTTCACCATAAACCCAAATCCAATGGTGCAACCAAACATGGTACAGAGATGTATCACTTCATGGAGGTAGATTGATGGAAGTTTGGGTAAAATTCCTGAAAGGTCAAAGGTCAATGAACTTTGCCAAAAATTAGCGAAAAAATTGCCCCCAAAGTAATATTTTTTAAAAATAGATCAAGATCCAGTTGTGCAATACCAACCAATCATGGTGCAAAGATGGATCACTACGTGGGGGTAGACTGATGATATTTTGGGTGAAAATTCTCAAAGTTCAATGTCAATGAACTTTGCCAAAATTGGCTAAAAATTGTGCCAAATTTAACATTTTTCACAGTGAATGCAAAACTAATGGTTCAATTTGAACCAAACATGATACAGAGATGTATCACTTTAATGAGGTAGACTGGTGAAAGTGTGGGTAAAATTTCTGAAAGGTCAAAGGTCAATGAACTTTACCCCAAAATTGGCTAATTTTAAACAAACTTGATACAAGGATGGCTTTAGATGGACTGATTAGATTGGAAGTCAAAGGTCAATGAACATTGCCAAACATGGAAAATGGAATATGATATTTTCATTTTACATAGGAATTAAATGGTTCATTGCCCACCAAACAGTTTTTCTGAGAATAAATCTAAATAGAGCTAGTTAAGAGGCGGAGGCATATTTATTCTTTGTTTTCTACCGTATGTCGTATGTGCATAACAAACAAGCATGAAGAGCAGGTCGTCACCTCATTGTTTGTTATTTAGGTACAATGTTTCTTTGACATGTGGGGATTGCTTTGTGATGTCATATTAATTTATTGATTTGTGCCATGCATTTATCAAACAATTATGCTGTTAGTTTATCCCAAATGTCATATATGCACTGTTATAACATGACAGGTTTGAGGAGTACACGGTAAGTCAATTTATATATTTTCCAAAGGCCTTTTTCATGTCTTCTGCAAAAAAAAAAACTGTTAACAAATATGTTGTTTGTCCTTTTAACCTGTTAACTCAACCTTTCTTCTTCTTCCCTGCTCTTCCCCATTCTTTTCCGTTTCATCTGAATGTCTACTTCCCTATTCAATGACTTTCCCATCTTTTCTCTGCTTCTTCATTCCATCTAACTCTCCTCCTTCCATGTTCTTGATTTCTTCGCTCACTGCATAATTCACATCCTTTCATTCCCCTTTGATCACTTTCTACCATTTATCCTATATTTTCTCTCCCCCCCCCCCTTCCCTTTCATCCTCATCTTGCCCCTCTCAATTCCCCTCTTGACTCTCTTTACTCCGTCCTTGCCACATTCACACTCACTCACCCTCTTCTCCCCATTTCACTCTTAATAAACCTCAACCCCCGATACTTCTTTTTTTCATCCCTCACTTCCTTCTCATCCCATCTTTCAATCCGCTCTCTCATCCCCTTTTTTATTTCGCTCTCTCATTCCCTCTTTTAATCCACCCTATCATCCTATCTTGTAATCCGCCCCACACCACCCCTCACTCCATTCCCCTTCACTTCTCTCACCCCTGTTTCCCTATTCTCCCTCTCTCTACCATACCTTCTCCTCTTCCTCTTGCTCATCTGTTCGCTACTTGCCCCATTTCATTCACCCCTCACCTCCTTCACCTCCTCAATGATTCTACCCCCACTCTACCTACCTATCTCCACCCCTCATCTACCCCTCCTCGTGCACCCACTCCCATCCCCGAATCCTCCACCCCTCCACCCCCACTCCTCCCCCTCTCCTCCCCGAATCCTCCCCCACTCCTCCCCCACTCCTCCACACCTCCTCCCCGAATCCTCCACCCCCACTCCTCCCCTCCTCTCCCACTCCTTCCCCATTTGTTCACTCCTCCTCTACCACTCCTCCCCCATCCTCCACCACTCCCCCACCACTCCCCCACCACTCCTCCACCGCTCCTCCACCCCTCCTCCACCCCTCCACCCTTCTCCTCCATCCATCCTCCACCGCTCTTCCCCCACTTCTCCACCCCTCCTTCCCTTCTCACCTTTGCTCCTACTCCTGACTCCCGTCTCCAGGTCTACTCCAAGGTGGAGGAGCTGCTGACCCCTCTGTTTGCCATGCTAGGGGGAAACCCCTTCCAGGACAAACACTGAGCTAGTCTTGCTCCCAGACATGTGACTTTATTCTGCCTTACAACCAGACCGTCTCGTAGTGCCACCGTGGTCGAACAATCAACTGAATCAAATACTTCTAGACTGCAGACTGAGACTTGATCGTGCAGACTTGACTTGAAGTGATACTTCATCTCATTGCCTGAAACCAAGAGTTGATTATTTGCTTTATATTCCACATCTGAAACCAACTATCTGTACCAAAATTGACAATTTGAAGTACAAAAGTAATGTTTACTTCTCGACCTAACCCCGAGCCGCTGCCATGTGGAACACGCGTTAGGACGCGCATTAGGACGCATTAGTAGGAGCTAAGTCAATTGATAGTCCGAGTGTAAAGCACTTTTATTTCGCGGGTACTGTGAGGAATGTGAGGAGTGAAGAGATCAGCAAAACCAAAAGGTACTATCACCTAGAGTGTAACAAACTTTTCTATATATATATAAGACAAATGCAAAAGTATACCAAAGACGCAAGTATTATGAATGGTATCAACGGGGTGTGGATTTAGTTTCATTTTAACAATATTTCAACTTTGAAATAATGCCTCATTTGTCTATTTCGTGAAATCCAAAAAGTCTTGGTCATGCAATAATGGTACTCATTTATGAACACAGAGCCTTCTTTTCTTTCTCAAAAAGACAAATGCAAAAGTCTATCAAAGAAATTGTATTATTATTGTCATCACTGGGATCTGTATTTTGTTTGATTTTAACAATGTTTTGATTTTTATGCCTCCGCCACAAAGTGGCCGGAGGCATTATGTTTTGGGTTGTCCGTCCGTCCGTACCTAAGTCCATCCGTCCCGAATCCGTTTAGGCAATATCTTGAGAACTATTAACCAGATTTGCTTCAAACTTGGTACATGTGTGTATTGCATGAAACCAATGAAGTGTGTAAAATAGGGGTCAAATCTGATTGAGGTCAACGGTCAAAGGTCAATAAACTTTGTGAAAATTTGCCCCAAATTTACCTTTTTTACAATCAATCCAAATCCAAGGATGCAAATCTCATTAAACATAGTACAAAGATGGATCACTACTTGGGGATAGACTTGTGACATTTTTGGTAAAATTCCTGAAAGGTCAGAGGTCAAAGGTCAATGAACTTTTGCCCAGATTGGCTAGAAACTGCTCCAAACTTGAAATCTTTCACAATAAATCCACATCCAATGGTGCAATTCCAACTAAATATAGTGGAACGATAGATCACTTGTTCGGGGTAGACTGGTGACATTGTTGGTGAAATTGCTGGTAGGCCAGAGGTCAAAGGTCAATGAACTTCGCAAAAATTGATATTTTTCACAATAAATCCAAATTCAATGGTGCAGCTCTAACCAAACATGAGACAGAGATGTATCATTTCATGAAGGTAGACTGGCGAAAGTTTGGGTAAAACTTCTGAGAGTTCAAAGGTCAATAAACTTTGCCAAAAGTTAGCTACAAATTGCCCCCAAAGTGATATTTTGCACATTAAATCCAAATCCAATGGTGCAATACCAACTAAACATGGTGCAAAGATGAATCACTAATTGGGGATAGACTGATGACATTTTTGGTGAAATTTCTCAAGGGTCAAAGGTCAATGAACTTTGCCAAAATTGACTGAAAATTGCCCCCAAATAGATATTTTTCACATTGAATCCATTTCAAATCAAACATAGTACAGAGATGTATCACTTCATGAAAGTAGACTGGTTAAGTTCAGGTAAAATTTCTGAAAGGTCAAAGCTCATTAAACTTCACCCAAAATTGGCTAATTTTAAATAAACTTGATACAAGGATGGATTTAGATAGACTGGTTAGATTGGAAGTCAAAGAAGTAGGAGGTCAGAGGTCAATGAACATTGCCAAACTTGGATACAAATGGAAAAACAGAATATGATATTTTCATTTCACATAGGAATTCAATCTTACATTGCCCACCAAACATTCACATTTTCTGAGAATCAATCTAAATAGAGCTAGCAAAGAGGTGGAGGCAGTCGAATTGCTCTAGTTAGATGATGCCTTTCTTGTGTATGTCATAAAGTCCAAGAAACCATAGTCATGAAAGCATGGTACCCAATGGATTGTGGGTCTGTCATTTGTCATTTCTTTCTGCTTTCAAAAAGAAATGTAATGAATGAAATATATTTTGTTACTTAACTTTTGTTTTGTTGACTTTTAGCTACCCTTTATGTACAGTATTTTTTTAAGGAAAGATCTGAAGCTGTTCTGAAATATTTATGCCTTTGCCAACAGATTTCCTTCAGACTTAGTAGCTGTATGTGATTGATGCACCCAGTGAACTTAGGTTTGGGTCAAATCTGAGAAGCAGAACAAAACAAAATCAGGCAATGAGAAAAACAGACGACCACTGGAGGAAAAGTTATGGATGTTTTAATAAAACAAAGACTGATATTTGGCGGAGGTAAATCGGTAACTCAGTTGTGATGCTGTGATGTCACAGGCATACTTTTCTGAGCACTATTTGGGATCCAAATTTTGATATTTCTCTCCAACATATTGATTTCCTTATGGTTTACCCAATTGTTTATTGATGCTAAAGGTTACTGCATGTACTGAATACAGTGTTTCTGTTCATACATGTAGAATCAAAACAATTGTATTTTGTTCATCCATGAATATTATTTGGTCACTGAAATGTTATGTCAGGTTTGTTTACATTTTGGTAACATGGTGACTTCTTTGATAGTACTGTTAGCATGCCAAGACAAAATACTATCTCTAGAAATGGGCATTGGTAAGGAAATCAGTTTCTTGGAGAAGAAAATTCAAATTTAGATTATTTATGCATGCAAAAAATAGCAGGAAATTCGCTTGTGATATCAGAGCCTCACGACTGAGTTGCATGCCAATTCGTCTCCCACCAAGAAGTCAATTTTTCTGTCATTAGAACATTCATAACTTTATTGTTAAATGTCTGATTTTCCTTCTTTTTTTTAATCTGCTTTTATTGAGAGGTACTAATTTTGTGACTAAGGTTCCTCCTTTTTTTGAGCTACCAGCGTAAGAGGTTAGTGCAGTAAGACCAAGTAACACCAAGCTGTTCGTAGCTAAGAATTACGTAACGCATGTCTGGCGATGTCTGGCGTCAGACACCCCAATTTGTTCCTGTTCTAACATAATTAGGAGTTAGTTTCCTACACTTCTAGTCAAATTTGCAAAAAAAATAAACTTTTTATTCAGATGCTTGTTAAAAACAAGAATTGTAATCTAAACTATAGTTGATAGGAATCAAAATCAAGAGTAAGCAAGAATATGTCACTAGTCATTCGTAACTTATGAACAACTTGGTGAAACACCTCTTGTTACTGTTACTGGTCTGGTTGGCTACTCATGATTATTTTCACACAGCTTCATTGATCTACCATAGATGCATGCCGCCAATTCTCAGATATGAAATGGGATATGTGATCCCTTTCTACTGTGCAATTGGCAAAAACATATTTTTGTATCTTGTGGATAGGACATTAAACAAAGGTCCCATTTGTGAATATATAAATATGTGGAGTGAAGACCTGTAAACTGGGTCCTCACGAAACAGTTCTGTAAAACTTTATGTAGTAAGTTCTACCTATATTTACTTAAATATATATTACATGTATTTTAACACTATTTTTGAACGAGTATGTTTCGAGTGGAAGAGGGAGCTAAAGTTGATATTTGAGCAGCTGCAAACTAATTTGGTGAGCATCATCAAAAAAAAAACTATATCTATAACAGAATTATGCTGTATATTATCAGAATAAAAACAAACTGAAAGTGAAACTGAGTTGGATGTGCATTTATTTGTTCTTTACGTAATACATTCTTCAATTTACGTTTTGACAGTATTTTCATATTTACATAGACTAACACAACTGTAGTACTGAAAATGGCAAGTATAACATGAGAATACATGCGGTTTGCACTGCCATTTTCAACTTTACACATTACTGCGTTGGACATCAAGTTGCGTTTGTTTGCTCTCTGCCGGTTATTTCCTTTTTCCTTCTGATTCCCCACTCCTGTATTCTGTCCCCCTGCCTTTTCATCTTGCTCTCTCTCTCTCTCTCTCTCTCTCTCTCTCTCTCTCTCTCCCTCTCTTTCTCCATCCCTCTCTCCATCTCCTTCTCTCTTGCCCCCCTTCCCTCTTTCACCCCCCCCCCACCCCCTCTCTCTCTCTCTCTCTCTCTCTCTCTCTCTCTCCCTCTCTTTCTCCATCCCTCTCTCCATCTCCTTCTCTCTTGCCCCCCTTCCCTCTTTCACCCCCCCCCCCCCCACCCCCTCTCTCTCTCTCTCTCTCTCTCTCGGCCTTACTCTCACCTATCTCTCTCCCCTTTCTCTCTCCCCCCCCCCCCTCTCTCTCTCTCTCTCTCTCTCTCTCTCTCTCTCTCTCCCCATCTATCCTTGCACCCCCACCCCTCTTTCTCTTTTGCCCCCCCCCCCCCTCTCTCTCTCCCTCCCTCTCTTTCTCTCTTGTTGTCCCTCTGCCGGGCTCTCTGTCTCTGTCTCTACCTCCCGGCTCCACCTCTCCCTCTCCATCTCTCTCTCTTATTCGGCCCCTCCATATCTCCAACAATTCAATTTGTCCTTACTTGGTATGTTTGAGACTGTTCTGATAAATACCTGACTGAGGCAAATAGCTATTTGTAAGGAATGTGCATACTTCTTACTCTCTTTTGGAAAGGATACTCGTGGGACTGAAGAATTACATACAAAGTGAGCTAAATCCATATCAAGCGCCCTCTCTCTTCTTCTTCTTGATGGTACATTTTTTTTTCTCTCCAGTACTGTGATTTTTTTTTTCTCTCACTGTAACCATACTCTGTACATAATCTATCCTCTCTCTTTCCCTGTGGAAGTACATTCTGCCAATAACTTGTTTAAACACAACACAGATATATTTAAGAAGTAGATCAGTAACAGTTTGAGCAACATTCAACGGGTAATGAAGAAAATTGCCCACTTGAAGTTTGATCACGCCTTCATTTCCAACACATGTGATATATCACAGGCGATGTCATATCACATTACATAAAAAAAAATATATGAGTTAGAAACATCTCTCATACCCTTTTGAACATAACTCCAATTATGTCAAGAAGACAAGTTCCTTCATAAATGTGAGAACAGCAGCTTGAATGATAAAGTTGTTTTCTAAAGAACACAAATTATAACATTCTCGCACTCAATTCATGAATTAATCCTTCATTTTAAAGACAGCCCGTCCCCTTTTCAGATCACCACAAAACCATCGAAACATTGGCAAAACATATAGACAAGTGTTAGCAAGCTGTATATTCAGAATTTGAAACTGATATGTAGTGCAAAATTCAAATAATGCACGTAAACAACGTCTGATTAATAGTCTTTACCTCAGGCTCTTAGCAGTAATATTTTTTTCGTAGTACGAAAAAAGTCGGTTTGAAATTTAACGGCTGAATTTTTTACATATACAGAAAGCTTCAACATGCTATATTATTAGAAATGGTCTTGAATCACACTTTCTTCAATTTACGATCGTGATAGACGATTTCAAATTTTAAGCTTGCAAAAGGGACGGACAATCTTTAAAGGGATAGTTCACCCTGCAATAAATTTGGCATTGATAAAACAGAAACATGAAAGAAAAAATACAAGTGGAGGTTTGATGAAAATCTGTCAAATGATTAAAAAAAAACACCATTGTTTAACGTTTTCCTTTTTGTGAAAATACGTGTGAGATGCTTTCCCATATGTATTTTTTTGCCAATGCCCATTTTCTCAAAAAGATATACATCATTTTACCTGAGGATCTGACACATCATTAAAAACAGCTCTATGAGAAGAACAAAAATCCATCATTAAACACAGAAAAGGAGTAATTTATGGAATCATCATACTTTAAAATGTCATAAATATCTTATCCTTTGATGGATTTTCAGCAAACAAGATACAAAATACAAGATATCTTATTCAGTCAAAATTCATGGTAATTTGCTTTCCACCAACACAATAACATGATAATTAATGTATAGCGATACAATAGTGGGTATTTGCTTATTTTGCTCTGTAAGCATGGTTTCCGCTTCTGGATCTAAAATAGTGATGATGTCAACTTTACTGTCAGGATGGGGGATGGGAATTCCAGGGAGAGGGGGGGGGGGGGGGGGGGGGGGACATTACTATCGAAATATACTGTCCTTTTCTCACTAAGATCAGCACATAGTACAAAATAATGAATTTCCTCCTATTCTCTCCAAATCAATCAGACAAAGGGGAAATCAATTTTGCCGTATGTTTTGTATCATAATATGAACGACACACATTTTCTATTGTGAGTAAAAACGTGCTTCAAACAAATATAGTTATTTATATAAACGTAGGCAATGCATAGTCCATTGTGTGAGCTGCACGCAAAAGTCGTCACAAGAGTGATACATGACAGGTAGCTGCTACACACTAAGAAATAGAGCTGCAGTTTAAGGTTTAATTTTGCGTTTAGCACCCCAATCTCGACAATATTCCACCTCTGCGGGCTTACTTCGTACGAGCCAGGGTTCAATTTCCAGGAGGGTTCAATTTTAAACCTTTTTGTATGGATTATTAGTCTTGTACAGAAACCTACATAAAAGCGATTATAATTATTCACATGTTACAGCCAGTATCTCTTTAAAAAGTCAATTGATTCAAAGATTATGGGAAGAAAATGGAAGTTAAATTACTAAGTGATCAATATTAATAAATTTGCTACGTATTTCCACGCAAACGAAACATAACGAAACATTCTCCGTAAAAAATAGTAATCATACATAAACTAAGCAGTTAGCCGGTGTTTATCAATTTATGCAAGCGGAGACAAGGCATCAAATAGATCCTTCGTACTCAGATGCTAATGAATATTCATGAATGCATTAGGCCTTTTGACTTGTGTCATATTTGTGTACATTTTGATAGATAAACGACACAAAACTAGATAGAGGAATAGTTAAGCATACATTCCAATAAACATTTAGAAATTTTGACATTAAAACAATAAATGCCACCTAATTGAGTGCTGACAACAGTGGAGGACATTACCGTATATATATGAAAGTGAGCGTGTAAACACGATAGGAGTAGGATAGGATAAGATAGGATAGGATTAATATATTGGGGCAACATTCCACAACTCGTGGGCAAGTCGCGAGAGGTCAAAAAAGTTTTGAACATCTTCAAAAATTGGACCAACTCGGTGCAACTCGTGCTCAACTCGTGACAACTCGGGACAACTCGTGTGTCACTCGCTATGCTCGTGGTGAGCTCGTGTTGCATTCTTTTAAACTCGTAGTAACTCGCAACGTTTGATCTGCCTCGAGTTGTGCCGAGTTGTCACGAGTTGACTCGAGTATGGCACGAGTTAACACGAGCTAACATGAGTATGGCACGAGTTTTGCACAGTTGAGAACGAGTACCGCGATTGCATCGCGAGTTAGCACGAGTTGACCAAGAGTTTTGAACGAGGTTAGAACGAGTATGGCGAGTCATAGCGAGTTTCATAGGAGCCTAACGCGAGTAACAGCGAGTTACGTATGGGCCTACCCCGAACGTATCACTGTGAGTGTAGTCCAATCACCTTACAACATCAGTGCTTTATGTCACCCATGTATTCTATGTCATTCCTTAGTTAGCACACGCATGGACACTTTCGAATACGCAGGAATAGTTCAACCTGAAATTGTTTTTCTTTCAATAAAAGACACATGACGAAAATCCATCAACGGATAAGAAAGTTATGATCTTTTAAAGTTTTGATTTTGTGAAGTCACGTACGAGGTGCTCTCTTATATGTTTAATATATGTATAATGTGCATCTTCTCAAAAAGATGTTACAAATATATCTGTATGAAGAAACAAAAACATTCTGTTGTCAAAAACAGAAAAAGAGCAATGTATGTAATTATATTGTACACAACATATTATAGGAGAGCACCTCGCAAGTGGCGTCAAAAAATAAATTTCATAAGGTCCTAGCTTTTTTATCCTTCGACAAAATTTCGTCAAACTTTCCCTTATATGTTTAATTACTTTTGCGATATGCTGCTGGAAAGAAATGGCAGCCATTTTTCAAAATGGCCGCCGCAGAAATGTAGTATTGACCACTATTCAAGATAACATCTGAATGGAACATTCCCCCCACATCACATGAGGTATCATATTGAAGTGGATAACATTTTCTACAGGATGGTTTCACATTTGGGGGGGGGGGGGGGGGGGCTTTGAGTGGCAGAGAATGTGAATTTTAACCATTTAAAAAAAGTTACACTTTTAGAAAACTGCCTACACAGGCTTACGTACCCAAAAATCTCCATTAGGATCACCCATCTCTTTACCAAACATGAACATGATGATGAAGACAAATAATAAATTGTAATATGAGAGAAAATGTGGACACAAGTGGCCCATAATCATAGAGTTATATAAACCTAAACACGTACGTATTTAACTCTATGCCCATAATGGACACAAGGGACCCAAGACGGTTTTGTGTGCAAAACATATGGCAGAGGAACAGATATGAACAAAAACAGGCTTTGGCTAATATAAAGGTATGGACTTTAGATAACTATAAATACATATCAAGATAAGCGCTGTCATTGCTTTTTTTTTCACATCTTATAGGACAGATGCAGTTTTCCGACAAGTTTCAATAAATTTTTTGTTAATGAATACATTCTAGCAAATATAAAGAATTGTGTATTACCATGGGATTAAAATCTTTAGGGAGACAGGTAAAAAATAACATACTCCGTCCCGAATTTGTATAAAAATCGCCACAAGGCCCAACAAATGTGGTACCATCTTGTAGGCAATATTATCCATTGTAATACCTCGTATAATGTGGGAAAATGTTCCATTCAAATGCTTTCTTAAATAATGGTCAGTACTATATTTCTACGTAGAAAATGTGAAGGCTGGTATCGACACATATTGATACCCAACAACCTTTTACAACAGCCCATGCCAGGTGGACATGGGTAAATCGCGCAGAAGATTCTTCGAGCAGATCAGAGATGCATCTTTCCCTAGTATGGAACGCGACAAAATATTCTGGCGATAATTCGTAGGACGATCGAAGGCACAAAAGGTCATCGCAACTCTCAACACGCTCGGTATAAACTCGTACGTCGCTCGGGTAACTCGTACCGCGTTCGTGTTAACTCGTACCTCACTCGGGTTACTCGTACTCACATCGCAGTAAAGTCGGCGTTGCCTCGTAGAACGCTTGGAGAACACTCGTCCAACGAGCAAATTCCTCAAATTATCAGGAGTTTCGCACGAGTGCCAGCTCGCGGCAACTCACCACAACTCGCGACTCTAACTCGGCTAAGTACTCCTCTTTTCACCATTAATTTTCGTTCGCACTCTCGTCCGCATCCCCCACCCCACCCCACCACTCAGTGTTATTTAGAGTACGCATATGCTCGTTCCCTTTCTCTGAAAGAACCCCCCCCCCCCCAACTATCTTTGGTCTGCCAACATTTCTACCCCCCCCCCCTTTTTTTTTGCACGCAGACCAGGTCAAATACACACAAGAAAGGACAAGCCATGAACAAAAGTTGGTTTCATTCAAAGTCGTGGAAAGAACTTTAGTTTACTGCACCATAAACTGACGTCTGCGTTATCACAAAGTCACATGAAAATATCTATGGCAAGAAAAATACAATAATTTGATAGACTCCAATGTAATGTTATTAAAAATCGACAAACAGACAGACACAAACGCTGGAAAACAGCACAAACTAATAACACGCACGCAACCTCGATCCCCTCACGATGGACTTACATACTTATACCGAAAAGCCACACCGTATAATCATGAAAATGGTTCTCTAGATTATGTAGTGCAATTCAATCTGTCATTCCAACGTATGAATAAATTACAGTAATGATCTGAATGATCTGATGTGCATAGCTCAATGTCATTATTCGGTTTACCTGATTATATAGTTCTTTTGGGGGGCGGACTTCCGGGTCATACGATTAAAATTATTCTGAGCACGCGATATGAGAGAAGATTTTTTTTTTAGGTCTAGTTTCGAAAATCATTTTGCGGAAGCCTAATATGTTTTTACGGACGTATTTTCCTGATTATGTGAAAAGTGCATTGACAGGTCTGGGGAGAATAAATTATTCGCTTAACACTATTTTACTGTATGCTTTACTTTTTTTTCCTTTACCATAAAATAAACAGCTTATCATTAATTATACTTTATTGTCTTTTCTACAACACACAACGTCAATGGAATGATATATTGTAAGTTAACAGTGATCACGGACGAACATCTTGACAGAACAACTCATATCTATCTATGGAACGCTTAGTACAGCACAAGACACAAGAACACACTTGTACATAAAAATATAATCAACAATGTAATGGACCATGAAATGAAAAGCACATTATCTCAGCATTAAAAACGCATATCATGGAAAACTTTTTTTTTACACATTACGTGTTCAATTATGCAATATCTCAAAATGAAAACAAAAAACATTAGTACAAAAAGAATACTAATCTAAAACACACACTGACAAGACCTGGGTAGGTTTTTGTTGTTGTTGTTGTTGTTGTTGTTGTTGTTGTTGTTGTTGTTATGAGCATGAATGTGGCTTTAATTACGTAGGTCCGGTATAGTAGTCTAAAATTAGTTATATTTCAGAAATCTAACATGAATCGCCTTCGTATTGAAAATGGAACAAGGAGATTATGAAATGAACTCTAAAATCAATTATAGTCTGGAAGAGGCACTGAGTTCATTCCTGCATCATACGTAAAACAACAAACGTGAGTTGCCAACTATTATGCATCACGAAATCATGAATGAGAAAGTGAATAGCGCCCTCTGTGTGAATACGCTGATATGCAAGACTGTCTTGATGAATGTTATTATAAGTACGTATTCTGTCAATATAATGACCGTTGTGCCCAAAATTGATAATGAGCACGTGGAAGGCACGTAAATATTCGGACACAATATACAGAGCTGCAATTTTATCGAAAGAAATAATGTTTCACGAACCATATAATATAAACAAACAAACATATCAATAGAACGCATTATAACCGATTACAAGCAGTACTTGAAAGTTGCACAAAGCAAGGAATTTAACTCCTTCTCTGTTAAAGTCCACACTGCCAACAACGTATTTTACCAGTCCACGGGAACGAAGGGGGTTGGGTGTGGGGTAACATAGACCGGGAAGGGGTCAGGTATATACGCACTCCTTCGGGCGGCCGCGCGGGTTCCCTTTAACATCCCAGCATGATTCACCAGAACAGCTCATAATGATCTGTCGTCTGCATGGGGGCTCTCCGTCTTCTCTGCCTCGTACCAGCGTCTACACACTAGAACTCGCTCATCATCACGCTCATTATTCTCGTGTTCGAGTCAGAGGAAGCGAACAACGGTAAGGCGAAGATGAATGATTCACGGAAGGAGAAGAAAAAGCTGAGACGTTTAGAAGAATAAGGATGAACATGAAGAAGAAGTTGTGCTTCCCTGTGAGAATTTAAGTTATGATAAAACATGCACTGTGCATTTCGTATCCACTTGTCCCGGATAAATTCATGCTCTACGGGAAATGTGTGTATTACTAGTGAAAACAGTCGCATGTGGCACACAAACACAAGCATGACAGGTCTGTATGCGCTGGAAGTAATGAGAAGGAAATGCACATTTCAATTAATAACGTTACCAAGAGTTGGGTTCAAAGAAATGTGTTCTTATTGGGGTAAAAAATACATGTTCGTGTCAGACAAAAATGCCGTGTCGTGTTTCGACCTCGAGTGTTTCAAACCGATGCAATGACACGTGCAATATCTCATGCAATATAATAATTGTCAATATGTACCATGATACACGGACGCCTGAGACACAGCACATATATGGTTATTGTCTCTTAACGTCTGTTTTAAAGCGGCTCGTCATTTTGGAAGAGGAGGATTGAACTCCAAGATAATGATTACTCTTTTACCTGAGTAACACAAATGTGAGTTATATGTCAATCACTGTGGACGTGACTGAGTCTGAACACACTGCATATACATGTATACATATTCATGCATTGACTCTGCGGGTTCACTTATGAACCCCTGTGCGCCATATTAGTTTGAGAGTCTGTGCAGAGATTTCACACAATCCCGACAGGGGAGCATTTTAAATCAGGCGCTAGCTTTGGACTGGATTATTTTGAAGGAAAATGTTGTGTAACAAAGTGGTGAAAATTTTAATTGGCTTTCAAGTCGATTTTTTTCGACCCACTTCCTTTTAATATGTGTCTAATGCAATGACGAATTAACATAAGACCATGCTGTTATGAATGTGTTTATCATATCCTCCCCTAAACAACTATTTTCATCATCTTTCAAAAGTAGATTTGATGGTGAAAACCCTTTTTTATTACCTCAGTCACTTATATCATAATGCCATCTTTCTAAGCTCACCAAATTCAATATGCTTTGAGGGCTAGATAATAGGGGGAGGGGAGAGCAAGTGAACTCCATTATATGTTACAACAAAAGAACAATCTGCACCCTCATCCTCCTATGAATGGGCCGTCATTCGCCCCTGAACGTGCCGGGTGAGTTTTTGGTTCCATGTCCCCCGTTTAGATTATGAACAATAATCATATTTTAGCTTCCGCGCCATGGTTCAAGTTGAATCGTGACTGTGCTAAAATGGGCTGTACTTCGCCCCATAACTTGCTGGGCGAGGTACTTGTATGAATTCTTGTCAGATTTTGAACAATAAACAGGAGTTAGCTTTAAAAAATGGCCGCTTCAGCTCATGAAAGGGTATTGATTTTAGCGTTCTTACATCCTGTTCGTGATTATAGTTTCAAAAAGCAATTTATTTGAAGTACATGTATTCACTGTTTTGTATCCAGATCGGGGTAATACCCATTAATTCCTGGTAGAACGCACCTTGGAGGCACTTTCCTACAGTTCCTCTAGAGACACTTGTCTAGGTGGTACCCAATTGGTGCTCACGGAAATGCAACACCGAGAAAACGCCAACGGCGCGACAAGTCAGGGTGACGAATTTATTACAACTCTTGACGAGCTCAAAGACGTTTCGCGTCTCGTCTCCTATACCACAACCAGGAAGATGCCGATGATATATCCGCCATCTTTAAAAGAGTCCAAAGCTTCTTAATGATTAGTAACATGAGGGGGCTCCAGTCATATTGTCCAGACTACCTTATGTGTGCGAATACAAACAAAAATATAGACTTTTTACGGATCAAATTAATTAATCAGCCTCTGAAAAAAGAATAAGCCCCCCCCCCTTGTCAAAATAGCGTAAATGATATATATATATATATATATATATATATATATATATATATATAATAAAAAATAATGATAATCATAATGATAATAATAATAACAAATAAATAAAAAAAAACGGTTTTGAGCAAAATAAATAATAAATAACTTCGGTGTGAAAATAGCATTGATCTGTCAAGTCATGCATACGTGCGCACACATCAATAGCAAAAATGTCACTTTTCCAAATTCACAAGGGTCGTTTCGGGGAAATTGTGATGCAGGATTTCGACCAATTCTATTTTTGGTGAATAATTAAGTGCTATTTATGATAATCATCAATCGTTTGACCCCCTTACACATCTTCTCACACTTTCAATATTTGTTAAGGTTGAATGGAATCAATTAATTCAATGAATTCAGCATTCCTAATTTTTGAAATGGTGAAATCCATTAAGTTTACTAAAAAAGTCAAATTGATTTCTTCCACTAAAATATATCTTCACATTTCCTAAATACATAAGAAAGTATAACCATGCCATTATTTAGTGCTCACACTACATGAACAAAGCAACAAATATTATTATTTACTGTTTGGGGGCATAAAAAAATTAATCCAGTGACTTTGAATGCAAGCTTGTTCATGCATGACCTGACGGATTAATCACATTTTCACGCAGAAGTTAATTAATGAGTGTACAAAAACCCTGCCAAAATATTTTGCTTAAACTTGTTTTTGTTTAAAAGTTATGGCATTTTGAAAAAAGGGGAGGACTTTCTTTTTTGTTGTGTCAAACGAAGCTTTATAAATAATTGAATCATTCGCATGCACACATACGTACAGTGCACTTCCTACACACAGAGTGTGTGTATAACATCACACAGTTTGAGAACGATAGTACTTTTCAGGTCGAATTCGGGTGGAAACGCCTTTTATTTTACTACGTACTGGTAAGAGTATTCATTTTATAGTGCTTAATACCAATCGCGTTTCACTGGAAATTCTGGGAAATATCGGCTTGTGAGCTCCGGCCTTCGAGTTCTGTTCGTCAGCAGCTCCTGCAAGCACTGAATAGTGACTGGGTCGAAGGTGTAGTAGAACTTGTTGGCGAACAGGTGTGGTCGCGTGGCAAGGTAGGGTAGGTACCCCGTGGACATGATGCAGACCCCTCTGACAATGGTCCCGATGCATTCCTTGCGGTTGCGCACCCCCGCCCACTTGACGAAGGTGGTGAGGACATCCTGATGCGTGATGTTCGGGAACGACCCTGGAGCGCCGGGCACCCGTTGGAGACTCGCCCAGTAATGTTCATCAGGCGAGTACGTCATATTGATCCAGTTAAGAAACTGCTGCGGAAGTTCGTCGTTGAGAACGTAGTGAACGAACTCGCGGCTGAGCGTGTTGTAGGCGTTGCCTGAGTATATGGAGACTTTTCCCGGAGGCGGGAATCGTTCCAGGCGAGCCTGGGAGGTACTGACGGAGTGGTATTTTGAGCTAAACTTGTGAACGCGACTGAGCTTGTGAGGTGCCACGTACCCCTCGACGTCGTTCAACCCATGGTAGGCCTTGATCTGTTGAACCATCTCAAGATTGGTCTTCAAAGGAAACGCTTCTCCAGCCTGATTAATGACATACTTCCACTCAATGGGGTGTCGGAGCAGATCATGCATGCAGTTGATATCAGCGAGAAGTCGGGTAAAACCAGCGTACTTAATTTTCTCTAACCTGGAGCAAATAAATACATTGTTAAAACAGCGAGCAATGTTTCGTATCGCGCGCTGAAAATCTGGCGGCGATTTCGCGTCGGGATGGATTGCGTAAACATTGTGTGGGTGGTAGATCGCTCGCAGTAGAAGTTCTACTTGAGCAGCATTTTTATGAGTTAAGATTATGAACGCAAGTGGAAACTCTTTCTCCTCCTCACTGAGCACTTTCTGCGGATAGTTTCGTGCTTTCCTGTAGAAGTCACAGTCCTCCGTATAGTTCGTTACTAAGGCATCCTTTGGAACAACGATGCTATTCTTAATGCGTGAGTTGGTCTTTTCCTCACCCAGCATTGCGTTAACCCGCGCTATCTCTATCTTGTCACCCTCAAACACCGCACTGCAGTTCACAGGGTACAGGCGGTGGTAGAATGATGGATGCGTCTTCTCTGTTACGGGTGGTGCCGCAGAGGGCGCTACAGTCACTCGAGGCGTAGGGTCGGCTGCTCGAGCGTTTGTTGGAGATAGCGCGTTGATGGACAGTGCAGATTTCAGAACCGTCTCTTCAACGAAGCGGACGCATGGAGTATTATTGTTGTTGCCGTACTCGACTTCTCGTTTGATTGCCCGGCCATTCAGGAGCAGTGATGAGGCGAAGATGGCGAGAAGTAACCAAATCGCGATCAGGGCCAAAGTCCTGAACGTCTTTTTGACTCCCACATTAAACATTATCCCAAGCTTGCTACTGGCTTCTCTCTTGTTCAGACGCCTCCAGTGGCTCTTTTTTCTGTACGTCCGAGCCTTCGATAACACAGGTTTTCCTCTAGGTGCTTATATCCTGAAAGAAAAAGACGAAAAATAAAGAAATCATCAGTAACTGTGAAAAACATATTTGTGGTCTTTAACATTCTTAAAATTGGGTTGTTTATTTTAATGATGACTCAGCGTGTACCAGGATCTCGGTTGGGGTGTGCTAGGTTGGGGGGTGGAAGTGACGGTGAAGGTTGGTACTGGTCGGTGTTTTTATTAGTATTCGAACATTCTTTAATATCTCATATTGTAACGAAGCTTCATTTTGTAACATCTTTAAATGCAGTTATTTTCGCGCTGTCAGGCCATCGATGACAAATCAGAATGGAATTGCTTTTCTAGTCTCTGTCTCTGTCAATTTGTAGTCTTAATGACATCACTGACTAAACCTACAATCCCATACTATGAAAACATTTTTTTTTTAATTGTTTGGTATGAGGTATAACAAATACTGATCACCAGCACAGGCTGACAGGGTCACCTTAAAACATTGACATTAGCACTTATACCATTGGATATCAAAATCCGATGCTTCCTCGATGGTATGATGCCCATCTACGTCACCCCGTGTAAAGTCAGACAAGTCAGATGCAGAAAGCTTCACCCAGGGTTGCACCCATTGTCTTACCCCCATGTAACCGATCAATGCTATTTCCGGTGCCACGTGCCTCCGGACTACTTCTCCACAACCGACCACCCAATGTGAAGAGCAACCACGATGATCAATGTGAAACAAAACGCACTGGTAAAAATGCATACGGACAGGAGTGGGTTTCACCGAGCTGTTCTTAAGCCAAGAGCGATTTCAAGCACAACTGGTGACCTTTTGTTCCGTTTTTTTTTACATAGTATACAAATATTGACTGCTATGAGGGGCACAGTTAAAATTATAAGCCCAAGATGATGTCAAAACCATGACTATGCCCGAAGCGAAGCTGAGGGCATAGTCATGGTTTTGACATCACCGAGGGCCTATGATTTTAACTGTGCCCCGAATATTAAGCAGTCAATATTTGTTTTATAAACCGAATGTATAGATTCTTCTCATCGATTGGTTAAAAGATTTCCTGAACTGACAAGGCCTACAAGATAGCATGTAATAGGCATGTAAATCAACACTCATTGCGCGTACAGGGATTGCGCACACACGAGCGATATCGCGCGGTGTTGAGGTTGTCTTCCGGGCACAGTCGATTGCCATGCCCCGGGCACAGTTAATTTTGACGTCATCTTGTTAAAAACGGGGGCACAGCTATTTCGATGACTCTACTTTTAACCAATCAGATGAGAGGAATCTATGTATGAGGTATATAATGGGAGTTAATTTCCAACAATTTCAATCAAATTTGACAAATCATGAACTGTGTATTCAGACACGTGTTAACAACAAGAATTTTAATTCATAAACATCTGATATGATATTTAGCTGATGGGAATCAAAATCATCCATGGTCATAGAGAATTTCATTTATCACAAGAAAGGGTCACCAGTTGTGCGTAAAGCTGTTCTTACCTTAAGAATAGCTTGGTGAAACACACCCCTGGTTTTATGTTAATTCATATAACATGATTATGTAATACGCAGTTAAAGATTTGCAGACGATGTGGCACTGATTACAACCTCTGTACGAGATATGGAAGGACAGTTGCGCATTCTGAATGGGAAAGACAAAATTCATGACTAACTTTGAAACAACAGAAGAAATAAGAATAGACCATCACCAGTTAGAGAAAGTCGACAGTTACAAGTACATGGGACAAACCTTGAAAATGGAGGATAATACAGGAGAAGAAGTATTAACAAGGATTAAAGGAGGATGGAGATGTTTTAATTAATGTGTACAGGGAGTTTTTAACCGACATAAAAATACCACTTACAATGAGGAGAAGGATATTTGACCAATGTATTTTAACGACATTGACATATGGAGCAGAAGCCTGGTCTACAACTAAAGAAATGGAACAGAAATCAAGAACAACACAAAGAGCTATGGACATGATGGAAAGAAGAATGCTCAATTTAACATTACTTGACAGAGTGAAGCACACTGACATACGGCAGAAAACGAAGGTCAAAGATATTATAGTAAAAATTGCAGAGATGAAATGGAGATGGGCAGGACACTTATATAGAACATAAGACAACAGATGGATCAAGAAACTCACAGAATGGCGACCAAGAACAGGAAAGCGAAGAAAGGGCCGACAAAAGAGAAGGTGAAGAGACGAAATATTAACATACACATGCACAGCAACATGGAACAGAATGACAGCAAATAGAAGTGAATGGAAACTGATTGAGGAGGGCTTCATCCAACAATGGTTGAACAATGCCTGATCATGATGAGTTAAAGTTTTCTTGTTGTCATATGAAGAAGTAGTAGTAGTAGTGGTAGTAGTAACAGTAGTAGTAGAAGTAGTAGTAGTAGTAGTAGTAGTAGTAGTAGTAGTAGTAGTAGTAAAAGTAGAAGTAGTAGTAGTAGTAGTAGAAGTAGTAGTAGTAGTAGTAGTAGTAGTAGTAGTAGTAGTAATAGTAGTAACAGTAGTAGTAGTAGTAGTAGTAGTAGTAGAAGTAACAGTAGTAGTACTAATAGTAACAGCAGTAACAGCAGCAGTAGTAGTAGTAGTAGTATATGATTAGAATAAGTACATGCATAAACCTTTCTTGTGACTAATGCTTGTAGGATTACATTGTTAGAAATAAAAGTATTTCTTATTTAAACCGCGGTCTATACTAAGAATAAAGTTTCCGATGCCGATCGAGATGGGATGAAGGTGTAGGACGATAAAGAGGGAGAAAGTGGGTTGGAGGCGGACGGCCCGCTTCGACTCACACACCGACACTCATGAAGCTGTATTGAAGCCACTAGCAGACTACTGCTTCCTGACATTGCAGAATAGAACCCCCAAAGTGCAAGAACGGGTCAACATAGGCATGATAGGCCAACGCATACGACACGATGCGATCAGTCGTATGACTCTGCGACTGACTGAAACGCATGACCCGGGTCATTGGATATGTACAATAAGGTGACGGCACATTTCTAGTCGTTGGCCCTTCGTGGCAAAATCGTTTCATCCGCGATGGTCTCAATTATTTATGGATATTATGTATACATATAAATAGCGTGTCTTGCGCAATGGCGCAATGGCGAGAAGGGATATCATTGACATGTTTGAAATTCCTACCGGGCCGAGAACAGGCTAATGATTCGTCGCCGATGCGCCTTATGAGGTCGCCCCCACCTATCGGACAGGGCCAATGTACTTATGTATGAGAGGGCGTAGGAAGGGGGCAGGGGCTGGGGGGGGGGGGGGGGGGCAGGTGGATGGGGCCACTCCCCGTTTTGTATCAGTCATTCCTGAATGAAGGAGATACAGTCGATCGTTTTCACGATCGAGCGGTGAAATAGTAGTAACTGTTTTCAGTAAAATCAAACAAATAAACAAACAAAAAAAGAACACATCAATAGAAAGGAAAAATCAAATGACTTATCACCGGTATGATATGGTATATAGTCACGCTCGTATGCCCTCGCTTGAAAAACTGTATCAATAGAGTAATACACGTATGAACTTTACAGACAGCGTAACAATGCATGTTGTATCCGGTGTACTCATTTCTGCGTTACACGTGCTACACAGGAAGTACTATTTTGGTCATGTTGGTTCTATATCTCCCCCTTGTCATTGCTTTTGCCCTCTTTCTCTTTTCCCACACAATAATATTCTGCCTCTTTACTTTTTACACCCACCCCTCCTCCACCGACTCTCCCTATGCCCGTCTCTTAATCGACTCCTTATGTCTCTTTCCATTAACCATAACTGAAGGTGGGGTCTAGATATGATACGGTGTAATGTGGCAACATGCGATAGGAATACAGCATGCTCATAACTTGGCGGGGAGCTGGCAACATAGAACATGACGTGCCATATATAGGCCTTGCTAAGCATGCTAAGGCTCACGAACGTTCGTTAGATAAACCTCCCGCCAAGGGAGCGCTTTTTGTGTCGTGTCAGAAAATTACGGCTTGAAAAGCGATGGGAATGCGTGTGGCCTCACAACGTGCTTCCGCTACGGTTCATATTGCGAAAGAGGTATAATACAGGTGGAGTATCCTTTTTGCAAGCCTAACATAAGAAATACCACATTGAAATAATAGAGAGTTGATAAATAGAAACACGTGTGCCCGTCTATCGGTGCGAAGCGTTCAACGCCCACATTTGAAAGAGATAATTGCGTCTCATGCAAACAAGCCAATCATGCCAACAGACACGGGACTCGTTTGTTTTGCGAAGCAGGCCCTCGATCGGGCTCTGAAAAAACTATCCTGTTTTTAAGCAAAACTGAAAAAAAAATAAGTAAGAGTGTGAACACGATTCTTGTAATGATAACAAAATCAGGAATGGAGGTGGGTGTTGAACGACCAAACAGCCCCTGCACCCCCCCCCCCCCCCACACACACACACACACACATACATACAAAATCCCCTGTCCTAACACTACCGTATAAATGAGTTTCCTTGTCTGTGACTATTCCCCCAACAAACGATCTATTGATGAAATTATAAAAAAAATCAGGAACTATAGGCGCCATTCAGTTCATTTAGAGGTTAACAATTGAGTAAGTTCTTTCAGCATGAAAGAGTGTGGGTTTAATCTAATGTAATATAATGAACATAACATTGCATATCCATTTGATTTTGATTGTAAAGTTGACGAGCGCGGTGATTGCTGTATTGCTTTGGTGTAGTTTCTAATACCTTAAGCGGTTTCCTGCCCAGACCCCCTCACATGATGCATCGTGCCCCATCTTCCCTTCCTGCCTTTATAGTCTTGTCTCCAGACTGTTGGAAATTAATACTCCAAAGCTACACTTGCATAATATAATAATGAATCACAATAATTAGTTTGCGGGTACAAATTATACTTGTCACTCGGGCAGTGATCTTTAATTAAAAAAAATGTCTGAAATCCAGAAACTATCGTATATATTAGGTTTCTACGAACATTTATAGATCCGAGCAGCTTCTTTATTTATTATAGTATACATGTACAAAGAAGTCAGTCAAAACTGACTAGTTTATCCGTTATTACTTATTTAAAAAGCTTCGAAATAAATATCAGGGTAGTCAGGCTGACCGTCATCTTCCAGGCACATATTTGAAAGACGGTATCTCATTTGCGCGTCAAAAAATAAAATTGTGTAAAAACCACGGAAAATGGAAGAATATACTGTATCAGAACTTCCCTCCCAGTGACAGAATTGAAAAGTGACTTTCAGCGAACTTACAGCGATCGCTAGTTTTTGAGGAGGCTTTCGGCTGGTCGTCTGACTACCTACAGACCGGAGGCCGCTTTGGTGCGCGGCGCATCCATGCACTGACAGGGCAATACGATTGTGAATGTATAGACTACTGCCGCTAGGTTTCTGTTATGTTCTTATGTTATGAGTTCTCTTGTGGACAACATAATAATGAGATAATCTGCACAGAGATCTTAAGTAGTGTCTGGTTTAATAAACGCCATGTTTGAACTCTCTCGCGCATGCGTACAAGGTGCCTTGAAGCTACAGCCTGTAGTCTTCATTCAATACTTAACATTCCTCCCCCTTTAATTGGGAGCACGCTCTGCTAAATTATACTGCTCTAAAATTAGCCATTTACACTACCAAAGTAATGCATGTTAAAACAAGAACACTGCATGCAAATTACAATTATCCTTATGTAGCTATTGTAATAGGCAAAACCTTACATAACAATTTATTTGGTTAAATCATCAAAACCATTTTAACCTTGTGGCTATTTACAAATAACTTCTCATTTTGTTACACCGGTAAACTATCAATTGGCTGGAGTTTACATATTCTGTTTTCTCATATGGCTGTAATTGTAATGTTATCCTCTAACACAACTATTCTGTAACCACTTTAAATTCAATTGCAAGCTTCACACTTATATTGAAGTTTCAAGCTGAGCAATTCTTACAAAACCTTAATTCAGCTGTAGCAAATTAAACCGTTAATATGCACTTTATCATGCTATAAAATGAATTTGCCTAATTATTGTACCTTCATCAAATGAGTATACACTTCTTCAATTAATAGTGATCACAACTCATATAATGTGGCTGTAATTCTATACCTTGACTGACAATTGTAACCAATCTCAGACTTATGTATAATTCAGTGCAACAGTTGTTTCCTATTCATTTAACTCTAATAAACAAGCTTCAACAATATAACACTTTGTGAATGTGTCATTCTTAGTGTCCTTCTCAACCGATTAAACTGTATTTCTATCTGCCTGTGTAAAACTTAATCCTATTTTCTATCTTCCACTCAATTGTAAGTTTTACTTAAAGACACTTGTCTAATCTGTTAAATGCATACCTAATGTATTTCCTTCTTTCTTCTTTTTTTTTTTTTTTAAACTAAATACATGTATACCAATGAACATGAATTACTATTCAGTCATGTAGTAATTCACTTACAACTCATAATTGTTAATCTTAATTCAGTTACCATTGTATACTTGTAACACTGCTTACGTAATCACTTTTTTCTTTAAACCATACAGCCTTTAACTTGGCTGTGTATCCAATATAACACTATCAACCAATTATGACTTTTGCCTAAAATCTCATGTTTTCCTAACTATCAATAGGTAGTTGTTTATGTGTTTGCATTTTAATGATACACAATGAAATCCTTGAACTTTGAGGGTGTCGTTGACTTCCGAGTTGACACTCTCCTCCCTGACATGACATTCTCAGGATTTACTATGTCTGGAGCAACAGCTCCTCTAGAGTCATTCAATGACTCTGATTGGGCAGGTTCTGATATTATTGCAGTATCAGTGCTAGATTGTTCAGTATTTGAGCTCAGGGGTTCACTAGTTGTAGGTACCGCTATAGGATTTTCTATTTGGCTTGGATACCGTGCCTGTCGAGTCAAATTCTCTGGTTGTGGATTGGTATCCTGATGCAGCATTTCTTGTCTGGAACGATCATCTTCACCCGATGGAGTGTAATGTCGTATGTGATCCACGTGGCGGCGTACCTCTCTACCATCCTGTAGCTCTATTATGTACATGACCTCATTGAGTGTTTCGGTCACTTTCCCTCTGAGCCATGTAGGTCCTGCTGCAAAGTTCTTTACCAGGACAGTGTCATTTAACCTGAACTGTCTCATCTTCGAGTGCTTGTCTGCTGATCGTTTCATTGCAGATTGTTGTTTCTGAACAGACTTGTGCAGGTTTGGACGGACATGGTCCATTCTACTTCTGATCCTCCTTTTGAACATCAGTTCACTTGGGGTTTTCATGGTAGTTCCTTGAGGAGTTATCCGATAGGTCATCAGAAAAACCTGGATGCGCATCTCCAAAGATGTTCCACTGGTTTTCTTCACTCCACATTTCACAGTTTGTACAGCTCTCTCAGCCAGGCCATTGCTGGCAGGGTGTTTGGGAGCTGTCTGAACATGCTCTACATTGTTGCTGAACAGGAAGCTTGTGAATTCTTCCGAGACAAACTGGGTGCCGTTGTCACTTACGACCGTCTCTGGAATACCATATGTTGCGAAGAGGCGTCGCATGGCAGTGACTGTGGCAGCTGCAGTGGCATTGGCTACTCTGACAGCTTCTATCCACTTGGTATAGGCGTCAACAACAATCAGCACGTTCTGGTTATCGATGTAGGCATAATCGATGTGAATCCTACTCCAGGGTCGTTCTGGGAATTCCCATGGGTGTATTGGTGCAGGCGGTGGGCTGCGTTGGTGCTCCTGACAGGTTGGGCAGGTCTTCACCTTCTCCTCCAAATTCTTGTCAATGCCTGGCCACCATACATAGGATCTTGCTAGTGCTTTCATCTTGACAATGCCTGGATGAGTCCCATGAAGCTCATCAATGATCCTTTGTCTCATTTCCTGGTTGTCTGGAATGACCACTCTATGTCCCCAAAGTACTATGTCGTCCTCAATTGACAGTTCTTCTTTCTTTTGAGCATAGACTTTGAGCTCTGGTGGAACGTTCTTGGGGTTTGGCCATCCATTCATGATGTTTGCCATCACTCTTGAGAGAACAGGATCTCTTTTGGTACATCTCTTGACCTCATCTGCTTCTACGGGTCTAGTGTCAATATCAAGCATATTGATTTGAACTGGAAGCTGCTCATCCAAGTCTGAAAGGCTCTGGTGCGACCACACTGTTTGATCATCTGTCAAGGGTAGGCGTGACAGGGCGTCAGCATTCTGGTGCTGTTTACCTTCCTTGTGCATGATGTCGTACTCGTATGCTGATAGGATCATGTGCCATCTGGCTAACCGTGCAGAGGCCATCGGACTTGCGGGCTTACTGTCACCGAATATTCCTAACAGCGGCTTGTGGTCTGTTACGATCGTAAATCGTCGTCCGTACAAGTACTTATGAAATTTCTTGAGACCGAAAATGATTGAGAGTCCTTCCTTTTCATATTGAGCATAATTTGCTTCACTCTTGGAAAGGGTACGCGAGGCGAAGGAAATGGGCTGCTCTAGACCGTCTGGTCCAACATGGCTGATGACTACACCTAGACCGTAGGGGCTTGCATCACATTGCAACAATAACGGCTTGCTTGGGTCATAGTGCGTCAAAACTGTGTCGCTCTGGACAAGTTCCTTCGATCTCTGGAAGGCTCGTTCTTGGTCTCTTCCCCACCTAAGCTTTGGATCTGGCTTGTTCCGACCTCCACGCTTCTTTGGCTCTGAAGCGTACTCTGCCTTCAACAGTGTTGTGAGTGGGGCAATCTCCTTTGTCAGATTTGGTATGAATTTCCTGTAGTAGCCAAGAAGACCTAGATATGCTTGTAGCTGACTCTGGTTCTGGGGTCTTGGTGTCTTCTTTATGGCTTCGATCTTGTCTGCGAGCGGGCTGATTCCTTGATGGTCCAGCTTGTGGCCCAGGAACTCCACTGAGTCCATCATGAACTCACACTTTTCCCTTTTCAGTCGAAGTCCATTACTCTCAAGACGATGTAGTACAGCTTGCAAGTTGGCTATGTGCTCATCATCTGTCTTCCCGCTTACGATAATATCGTCAAGGTAGGGGCGACACATTGGTATGTCAGCTAGAAGAGATTCCATAACTCTCTGAAAGAGGGCTGGGGCTGTTGCGATGCCAAAGGGCAACCTGGTATACTGAAAAAGACCTCTATGCGTATTGATCGTGGTGTACCTCCTTGCCATTTCATCCAACTCTATCTGATGATAAGCATGCGACAAGTCGAGCTTGCTAAATCGCTTACCTCCACCCAAGTCCTGGAGCATATCCTGGAGCGAAGGGATTGGATAGTGTTCGACTTGAAGTGCCTTATTGGCCGTCAGTTTGTAATTGCCACAGATGCGGACTTTCCCGTTTGGCTTCTTCACCACCACTATCGGACAGGCGTAATCAGCATACTTGACCGGTTCAAGTACACCTTGGTCCAACAGCTCATCAATGGCTTCGTCGATTTTCTGACGCATTGCATAAGGGACTGGTGCAGCTTTGAAGAACGGCGCTTTGTCTCCATCTTCCTGAGGATGCACCTTTGCTTTATAACCTTCCAGTTTACCAACTCTTGTACAGTCAAACACTTGCTTGTGTTGTGTTAGCACATCTTGTAAGGTAGCTTGTACCTTGTGTACAGCTTCTGTGGCGTTGGAAACATCCAATGAAAGGTTAAGGCGATTCTGCAAGAATCCATCAGGTGCTGCTTGCATCCAGTCTCTGCCAAGTAATGCAACGCCTTTCTCGACAACAAGAAGGGGCAACTTCTTTGGTGGTTGGTTGTCAACGAACTGGACTTCTACCATTGCTTCCCCAACGACTGGTACTGTAGAGCCTGTGTATGTTCTCAAGGAAACGTTGGTTTGCTTCATATCAGCATGGTGTCCCAGTTTCTTGAATTCTTGCTGCGACATCATCGTCCAGGGGCTTCCTGTGTCAATTTCTAAGTCAACTTGGATTCCATTTAACTTTAGGCTTGCTTGAAATGGTTCACTGTACCTTGCCATCTTATTTACAGTTCCATCCCTGATGTGTCTGAGTTCACTATCTGGCAGATCTTCGTTCTCATCACCATCCAGGTGGTGTGCCGCTTTCTTCCTAGATCTGTACTGCTTGATCTTCTCACACTGGCTTCGAGTATGACCCATGGCGGAACATAGAAAGCATTTTTCATTCTTGAATCTGCATGCTGACGGGGCGTGGTCACCGGAACCACATCTCCAACATCTTGAGGCAGGGACTCCTTGTTTATCTTGTTTCTTAAAGCTGGGCTTTCCTTTCGTGTCCTGCTTCTGTTTGTGATGCATTTTCTGATGCGATGAAGAAGACACGTTTGGTTTATGCTGGCTTCTGCCTTGCAGTTTCTGAACTGTAGGTGACTCGGTCCCTTTGCTCAATACTTTGAGCTTTTCAACATCCTGGTTTGTAACCTCCATGGCTGTGGCGGTTTCCAGTGCATGCTTGAAAGTTAGTGATGGGTCACTTAACAGTTTTCGTTGAATTGTGACATCTCGGCAACCTACAACCAAGCGATCCCTGATCATGTTGTCCAATTCTTTAAAGTTGCATCCTTCACTTAACTGGCGCAAATTTGCAACAAATTGCGGTATGGACTGATCTTGTTTTTGGATGCACATGTAAAATCTGTATCGCTGCACTATCTCTGTAGGCTTCGGTGCGAAGTGTGATTTCAGCGTGTCTTTACATACTGTGTATGTTTGATCTGTAGGTTTATTTGGCTGCAAGAGAGCGCGCAGGGTGTGGTAGCTCTTGCTCCCTAAATTCGTCAAAAATATTGCTCTCTTTTTTCCCTCATCCTGTATACTGTTAGCGTCAAACCATGCTTCTAACAGTTCTAGCCACTCATCAAAATTGTACCCATCTCCCAATTTGGGAACATTACCAATATGATGGCTTGCCATACTTCTGAGTTTTGGTATTGTACAAATTCAAACTACTTGACTGTGACTGTGCATATAAAGAACAAAGCTTATTTGCTCATAAAGTACAATGGGCGTCAGTACACTCAAAGCTAGATATACAAGCATCAACTGCATGTGTACACACAAAGTACATGTAGCTTGGACTAGCTGTAGTCCAATACTGTATCAACAATGAAAACTCTTCATGAGGGGCTACACTAAACTATAGTACAGTGTAAGGCTGTAACTATTCAACAGAATAGCAACAAAAGGGGTTTGGTCCTACCTGTATAGATCTGTTCCTAATTACGAAGTCTTGGACCAACTCAGACCTATCTTATCCTAGAACTGCTTGGACCTGGACCTGCAATTTGGTCCTATCAGTATTAAGATTTGGTCCTCTTTACTTGCTAGGCTTACACCTGTAACTCCTTGAGCTGGTCTTATACCTGCTTAGGCTTGGACTTGCATATGGTCCTGTAATTGCTTAGACCTAGTCCTACTTGGTTAGGCTTGGACCAGCTATGTGGTCTTATAACTGCTTAGACCTGGTCCTACTGGCTTAGGCTTGGACCAGCTATGTGGTCTTATAACTGCTTAGACCTGGTCCTACTGGCTTAAACTTGGCTTAGTTTATCTCGGGCCTGGTCCTGTGAAGGGTCTAGGGCTATCTAAACGACCTACTTGAACCAATACCAGAACAGTGTATGCTGTTACACTGCAGCAATCAACGAAGCGAGTAATGTATAATCATATGGCACATTACTTACAATGACATTGATCCGTGGCTTGGAACTCTCGATAGTCTGGGACCATTACTTAGTCTTAGACTATCAAGACCTGGACCTATTAAGGTTAGAACATAATGAGTATCATGCATAAATTCACCTGTACTTTAGGTCTGCTATTTATATAGACCACACACATCTACAACATTAATAAATTTCGCAAACTGGACCTGGACTAACTTTAGTCCTTCTTGCATTCATCAACTTAGAGTACAGTTCATAAGTCCAAATGATTAAAGTCTTTGTCCATATGTTTGTGTCTTTATTTATTTCATTGGGCTTGGGCTTGGGCTTGCTGATAGGCTGGGCGCTACAACTTCGTCCTTTCTTGTCGACTTGGAACTGGACTTGTTGCTTGGCTGGGCTTGGCTGAAACCCGATGCTGGATCCTCCGCTTGATCCTCGGCTTGTGTACAAATTCACACTGTCACTTGCTGCTCGGTTTGCTGGCGTGAAGACTTCGGCGTGAAGTCGGCTCCAATAAAGTAAAGATGTAGAACATCAACGACAGGCGGGGCTATTCATGAGCTGCAGACGCGTTTTAGACTTTCTAGTCTAGGTCACAACAACATGAACAAGGGCTAGGCATGAACGGCGTGAGGCTTCTGCGAAGCGTCCATTTAATGATTTAGCTTCTCTCACCCGTCATAATTTTGTTGGCGTGAAAATCATTAACTTCGAGGTATCAGCGAAGCGTCCTTAAACTTAGGCCCCGTTTAGGCTGGTCTAGACTTGGCTTAGTCTAGAAACTATGCATCGATTACCATCGCTATGTCAGTGGGAGGCTACAGCAAAGCGTTCATATTAAAACGAGCCTCTCTCACTTCACAAGTATGATAATTAGCCCTTTTCTTTTACAGCAAAGCGTCTTTTGAATTTGAGTGACTTTAACTGGCGTTATTCACTTACTCATGCACGTACGGCATAGCGTCCATTTCGTAAACGTGCGAACTATCGATGCAATGGCTGAGGCTTGGTTCTGGCACTGTGCTGTTTATACCAGATCTCCGTGACTGGACTTGCGGCTGCGAGTGCTCCATCCACAGTGGACGTGCGTAATACTGCTGGCTTGCAGTGTGTTTACCATTGCATTGCGTTCTCTGTGCGGGCTGTGGTGTTGACCGTGTGTGCTAAGCTATGGCTGCTCAGCGGCTGATGATCCAATGTCCGCGGTCAACTTCCAAAGTTGTCCGAAGTGCAGTTTAGTCACTGGACAGAAATTCCTAATTAATCTCATTTTGATGTATCCCATCCTCGTCGCCAAAATGTTATGTTCTTATGTTATGAGTTCTCTTGTGGACAACATAATAATGAGATAATCTGCACAGAGATCTTAAGTAGTGTCTGGTTTAATAAACGCCATGTTTGAACTCTCTCGCGCATGCGTACAAGGTGCCTTGAAGCTACAGCCTGTAGTCTTCATTCAATACTTAACAGTTTCAAACGTAAAACATCCGATAGTTTTATATTTTCCCTTAAAAGGTATACCTGAGACTATGACTGTGAAATTCCACACATATTATCATTAGGGTATACTGCTGATTCCTGCCAGGTTTCACGACTTTTGCAAATGGGACACTTAAAACAGTGCCTCGATAAAGCCTGTGCCTGCGAACTACACAAATATGTGACTGAAGAGGAATACATACACTATTTGCCTTTCAGTTTCACCCTGGAATCAAGGAAATAGACAACGGAAACGAGGATTGAAGAGCAAATAGTCTTGTTAGTACCAAACTCAAACGGACAGTCAATGTGATGCTTGAGTTCGGATTACAAATGTCCTGGAATCCAGACTACACCTGCATGCCTTTTTTTGGCATGCGAAACAGCCCATGGCCTCGATATGACAGTTCATGCAACCTCTTTCCATTAACATGATCAACTCATAGGAAACCAATAGCTATGGACGAATTGGTATGGTCCATGGTATGAGGAAAACAGACAATTCTGAAGAACCGCTTGCCAAAGTTTGAAACAAATTGACGCACCATTCATTAATGTTACACTTGTTTTTCAAATGTTGATGACTTAACAGCAAAACAAAGATTTATGATTTAATGATTTAAATAATGACCATAATTATGTGCAGTTCAAGCCGAACGTTTACATACAGCCATGGAATTCAGTGAAATTTGTTCGCTTGCCAAACATCGCAAAATTCACTATATCCTCCGAAATATAAATACTACCATGACGAATTTGGTATCAAATGCAAGAACGTATTAAGCACTTTCACATGATTGGGATGCCGTTGGGATTAAATCATATTTCAGGTGGAATTTCCTTTGAAGAAAAAAATAATTATTTGTGCCAAATGTATTCTATTGTTTGTTATTATATTTTCAAACATCGTTTCATAGAAATATATAAAGGTCAAATTTATGATTTATATAGTATTTTCTATCATATATCACCACTGAACAAAAAGGTGTAATATGAAACGTTTGTGTTGAGAAGAAACTAGCACAAATATGAAATGTTTTTGTCAAGTATTATTTTTAATTTGTCTAAAATATGAAGATTTTGGGGGGAAAATGGCACCTAAATATTTTTCAGCTCCTGATGACAAAGAAATGTGATGAAGGGGCATGACAGACATATTTGTATGATATCAAATTCGTCCTGGTAGGACAACTATTTTATAAGATGCAGTAAATTGTATGATGTTCGGCAAGTGTCAACTTTTCTTTGAATTTCCTGGGTGTATGTAAACTTCTGGCCTCAACTGTACCTTTAATTTAATCGTGAACATGCAATGGTACCTGTACGATATGTACGAGATACTCTTATGACTTGTTCAGAGGTGAACTTATTCACAATGGTTTTGCAGAGCAAGATTACTTGATTACTGATTAAGTTTCTTAAACATTAACAACGGTTTTATGACTTGATATAAGATGTAATTTGTAGACATGTTTTAAATATTTTAAATATATTAACGATGTTCAGGTTATCATGTACATAGTTTTATCATTTCTTACACAGGGTCCTCGGGAAAATAGTACAAGGATACCTATGAGGCATCTGTGTATAAAGAACATTGAATAAATAAATAAATAAATAAATAAATAAATAAATAAATAAATAAATAAATACATACATAAATATAGTCAACAGAAAGCCACTTCTTCTCTTTTCCCCTCAACCACAACAGGGATTTTGATACCCTTTAAATGGAAAGTGTAGTCCAAGGAAATTGACTGGGGGAAAAGGTGCGAAGTTAATGCCAAAATATACCTACTCAATTAACACTTGTAATTGAGCATATCAACTTAAGTGTGTCTTGAACTTAAAAACATAACTATCGCACAACAGAATTAAATGTCCATAATATCCTTGACTCTCTTCTGGATTCATGCCAAAACTCTCCACACTCGAAGATGATTATTATTCCTCCCTCATTCTTCCCCACTTTGATTAAGTCGATGTAGTTTGGCAATCTGCCTCTAAGAATATTTAGAGTTACTATAAAAACTATAAAAACTATAAAAAAAAAAATCAGAACAGGCAGAGCTATTCTAAAAATAAATCTATATTCTCATACGTCCACTTCCCACATCCATGATATCTTACAAAATACCTTATGCATAATGATGTTCAAATTCTTACATGATCTGACACCAGAATATCTAACATGCTCTTTCTTAATCAAGCCAAATTTTTTCCTCATGTTTGTTATCTCAGTCTCCCAAAACCAAGAACAAGTAATTGTAAAAGGACGTTATATTACAGAGGCTCTACATGATACAACGAATTACCTTTGGATATTCGTAGTGCTTCTACAAGTCAATCTTTTAAAACGAAACTTTAAAACTTTATGGTTCTCTATCCCTTATAAACATATTGAATATAAACGATTTGTTATAGAACTTGAATTGTATTTGATTTGATGTATCACTTGTGTTCAATTGTTTGGCTTTTGATACCATATTGTAACCACTAAACATGTATGTATAAAGGACCCCGTGGAAGAACAGCGGAATTACTTTGTTACACCTAAAATGGGCTATCCGCCTATCTTGTGAAATGTTGTATTTGGTCATTGTATGTTGATTTACGGAAGTAAAAACACACAAACAAAGTCTACCCCCACTACTCCCTCCTCACTCATACACAAAGTAATCGGGGAGGGGAGGGGAAGGGGTGATATTGAGGGGCACTATTTTGGCTACACATAACATGTATGTTGCGCTTCTCGTCCATACAACATGCATATTTTCGCGTCACGTTCGGTGTCTGCGCGGTGGAGGAAACGCGGCAAATTCTGAGGAAATTTCCTTATTTCTTTGGAGGGAACTTCGGGGGTAAAAACAGATTTCAACGTTGGACTGCCGTTGCCAAACTTTGCTCATATCACGGGTTAGCACGTGGATACCCCCCCCCCCCCACACACACACACACACACACCACCACCACCACCACCACCATTGTAGCAAAGAAGTCCATAAAATTCACGGGGCAGGCTCGTCAGGATCTTATTGATTATGTTGCTATAGGATGAATTAATGAATTTGTGAATGAATGAGTAATATGGCACATTCTGTTTGAGACCTACCTGCAAACAAAGAGGAGTTACTCCGCCATGGAGTAATTGATTATTACAAGTTCGGAGTTATTTTACAGAGGAGGATATTAGCTAATGGATTGATGCATACAATTATACAAACAGGAATCAAATAAATGAAAATTAGGTGGCACAAAAACATTATAAACTGTATTTGAGGAGTTTATATTAATAGGCATAATATACCCTCTTTTTCTACAGAGTGCCTCTCCCACAACCTCGTGTCCCGTGCCGTTAGTATTAGACGTAGGAAGTATGTCAACCAGGTTGGCATAGGACCAATGGCGCAATTGGTATTCTTCATGTCGATGCATGGAATACGGAATGCGGAATTCAAATCTTAGCAAAGTGATATTTTTATTTATAGTGAAATTAGAAAGAGGATATTACAATTTATGATGAAGGCGTATGGGAGGCATAATATCTAGTTGATGCTTGATGTTTGAATGGTAAACGATACAGTTCTGTAGAGATTGTACTGATTCAACAACGTGAGAGAGGGTGATTAAAGGAATAGTCCACACTGTAGTCAAATTGGTTTCCATTATAGTAGAAACATGAAAACAACCTAAGTAAAGGTTTGACGGAAATCCGTCAAATGATAAGAAAGTTATGACTGTTTAAGGTTTTAATTTTGTGACATCAATTGCGACCTGCTCCCAAATATGTTGGGTGCTGTATGATTCCATAAATTGCCCTTATCTGTTGTTTTTTTTTATGAAGGAATGAATCATTTTCATAGAGTGTGTCTGTACAACACGTGTATAATGATATATCAAATGCACAGGTAAAGTGGTATATATATCTCCTTTTGACAAAAATGGACAGTGTAAAAGAAAAGAAATAGCGCACAACTTATAGTTGAGTAAATCGTAAGTGCCGTCACAAAATTAAGAATGAGACCAATCTGTAATGCTTTTGCGGATTTGTGTCAAACTTAACTAATGTGCTTCTTTCCCGTTTCTGCCTTTTATGAAAATCAACTTATCTTCAGGGAAGACGTTCCCTTTGCTGTGGAGCATGAGATAATTACCGGCGTTTCTTCTTTACAAGGAAGATGGAGGGGATTCGCGATAGCAAGAGAAAGAGGAAGAAAATATGACCGATTATCGTGCATGCACGCACTGGGAATACTAACCACCAGTGGATCTCAATGGGTCCTCCCTCGGGATCCCCCACCCCCACCCCCACCAGCAACTCTTTTAACCCCCTCCAATCACCTTTGCATAGTCATAATGGTCAGGCTCATGATGATAGGTGTGAAAGGAGAGGGTCTTTTGTTCAAGGAAGGGGTTATTTCTACACCTCATCGCGGACCGGCCTTTAACCTCGGGCCTGTCGGGAGCGGCACGGCGTACTTTGTTTGAAGCGGAAGTTGAACCGGAAGGGATAATAAGTCTGGCTACAGAGCGCCTTGAACCTTACAGGGTCCCTTAAAGAGTTAATAACACCCTTAAACATCGTTAGAAGCTAAGCGGCTTGGCCTGATGACAAATGGACATCATAACCTCATGTCGGTCCTGTGTATAAATGTTGATACATACGTCTGTCATAATGCATCTTGAAATCGTTGAAATAAAGTCAACATAATGGCCCATACCCAACTAGCAAAAACATGTCGAGAAAGTAGTGAAAATGTGATGTCGGGCTCACGTTATTATTCCGACTTAATTTCGATATCACAAAGCTGACGTTGTGCCGACATCGCGCCAATGTCGCAACTGGTGACAGTTGAAAATGTGATGTCGAGCCGACATTAAATATATCAACCACATCGCACCATTGACGTTTGAACATATCGGGAAACGGTTGGAAATGTGGTTTCGGGCCTATATTATTATTCCGACTCCATTTATGACGATATCTCAAAGCTGACTTCGTGCCGATTTTGCGCCAATATATGTTTTTAGATCGAAACGATGTGAACGTGGACGTCCGTTTTTTTCTTTTTATTCAGCAGTTCAGCAGGAGAACCCCACTCTTCTCCATTTCAAACCACACCTTATAACGTTTATTAGTCATAGATCACGCTGTGTACACTAAGGAGTAGACAAAGTTGGGGTTCACGTCAACATCGTTTCGATCTAAGGTAAACCACCTCTATTACCCTCTAGAATGAAGGTGGATATATGTAACGAACATCAGTTGTTTAGCAATTATGGTATTAAAGTGTAGGGTTCCTTGAATGACAATTGTGTTTCCGGAAAAACAAACACATTCACATTCTCGCAACCTAAGAGTAGAGAGCCAGGTATAACTATGGTGCGTGTGAACAACTTGTTGGGAAGTTCCCATTTGCATTTACAATGTTTTTGCTGTCGCCCTCCGTTAAGTATCAAATGGAATCGTAGGCGATTATATCAAGGATGTTAGATTTGCATGGGATATATACTGTGCTGGACTATCAGCAACATGGTTGATTAAGCTCAAATCACTTTCCTGGCTACTTTTTCATTTATCTGTCTTTTCATGAATTTCATATTTCGTATTCCGATTCGAAATAGCATGCTAATTTCTTTTTCACAATGCGACTTTGCATGCATGTGAGTCATTCAAATATTCTATAAAATACATAAACTGATAAAATGGTGACTGGAAATATTCAAATATTTAGAGATAATATATAAGTATTATTCGAACGCAAGTTGATACTTTGACTGGTATAAACAAGTAAAAGATGATGAAATATATATTTTAACATTGGGACAACGTCAGGTCATGTTTTGAAGTCAATGCCCCCCCCCCCCCCCCCCCCCACCCACACAAATGATATTGGGCCAATGACAAAAAAAAAAAAAAAACGATGTTCGGCCAATGTTGGGCTGGTGGACATTTATGCTCTTGACGTTGGCCAAATAACTGACAAACAACGTTGGCCCGACGTCTCAAAGCTGATGTTGGACCAACGTCGGGCTGGTGGACATTTTAACGTTCGACCAACGTCAGCTTTTGACGTTGGCCCAATATTTCGAGTGACATTGGCCCAAAATTTGCCTAATATCACATTGCTATCTGGGTATTTGCATAAGTGGTTTAACTTTAACTACGTACTAAACGTAGATTAACTTCATGTGGCGCAAAATTTATCATCTTACACGTTGTTACAAAATCAATAATTTTTATCACAAAATCTCAACAGTTGGTGATTTCAATTATTCGCTCAAATCATTATGTGAACAAAGTCGATGAACCATAAATAAACATCACCATCCTATCCACAGTCAGTCCCTTAATTATTTATCCAGCTTCCCAATCATGCAATTCACTCAAAAATTGTCAAATCATGTTCCTTATTGTGCAAGCTAATCACAATTTTAGTTCCCCTTCATCTTATTTCATGCAGTAGCTTCCAGTTTCGGTATCTATGGCATTGTGTCTTTATGTTGATTTGTTCGATTTATGTATTATTTTCTTATTTGTGGGTTTATTATTGTTATATGGTTGTAACTTTGGTTTCTATTTTGAGTGCTGTTTGCCTTATTGTGCCCCAATAGAGAGCAATACACTGTATTATATAAAACATGAATAAATCAATAAATGCTACAACATGTATGATGAACTCTTTATGCCACATTGATGTGCACACGTAATACTTATTTCACGTAACGCAGCAGTTTATCTGGCATTCAAAGATCCAATGTGGTCTGCAAGAGTGTATTTGACAAACTTAAACTTTAAATAATGTTACCCCATCGACTTGCCATCCTGAAGCTCAATTTTCTTACGATCACAACACTTACTAAAGTTGAGCAGGAAATAAATAAAGACAGGCCTTACCTCTAACCTCCCGCGTCCGATCCTTGCTCTCACCACGAGCTGACTAAAACTCTCTCACAGGTCGTCAAAATGTAAAGTCACATGAACCCTGAATAAATAAATGAGAACAAACCTATATTTCACATAATTTTTTGGACGATAATTTAAGACAAACGCACGTTAATCCATACCTCAGAAGGTCAAGAAGTCACACTGAGTATCGACTGAACTCTAACGGCTCAGGAAGAATTGTGAGGCTCGCATAATTGATGACTTCATGTCGGCCGAGAAGTGATTACGTAATCTATATCTGTCTGGTTAGGTCAGCTTCCTGTAGCAGCGGTCACAAAAGTCATAAAAGTAGCAGATAGGCTTATATTTCTGTGGTAGCAGACTTACGACACAAACTCTATGAAGATTACACCGTCTCACATCGTAGCTAGTCTACGTCTGGAAAGCAGATACTACATTTTCTGCACTTTCCGACGGACAGTAGTTGATGTTATGCGTACAGTGGTACAACTAGTCCCTTAGACCATGTATCAGCAGTGGTGGTATATAGCCAGGCGGTGAGCAAAAGGCGTACGCCCCCTCTTTGTTGAGAATCACACACCGAATGCATGTTATGTTCTTAGACGGTCATCTATACAGTGACAATGATACCATCAGTGACGGTGGATAGACTCAATCACGCCAAATAATGCGCTGTATGTCTATACCACAATGGTACACAGCAGTTGGTCCAGAATTTAGAAAAAGAGGGGGGGGGGGGGGGGCGCCGACTGGATTTTTTTTTTTGGATATTGGTGTTTTAACATAATATGTTCGGTGTGTGATTATCTGAAAAAAAAAACAGGAGGATGCAAACTGCAATTTTCTTAGATATCTGAGTACTAAAAAAATGGTTCACCCTGAAATTATTTTTGTTTTAATAAAAGCAGGCACCTGAAAGAAACATGAAGGTTTGATGAAAATCCGTCTAAGGAGAAGAAAGTTATGATCTTTTAAATTTTTGATTTTGTGACGTCACGTGCGGGATGCTCTCCCATATGTTGTGTACATTTTTTTTCTCGAAAACGTGCATTTTAATTCCATTATCAATAACAGAAAAATAGTAATTTATGTAATTCTATTGTACACAACATATGGGAGTGTACGCAACATATCCAAGCTGCAATTGTCTTAGATATTGATGTATAAAATACACCAATATCTGAGACCGAACACACCGAACATAGGCTATTATGTTTATAGGCACCAATATTTTTTTTATATTTTTTCCCCAGTCGGCGCCCCCTCTTTTCCTAAATTCTGGACCAACTGCTGTGTATCTTTGTGGTATAGACATACAGCGCATTATTTGACGTGATTGAGTTTATCCACCGTTACTGATGGTATCAATGTCAATGTATAGATGACCGTCTAAGAACTATATTTAGAGTTCTATTATAGGTGAGCAAACAAAACATTATGAGAGTGACACGTTGGTGGTGAATGGCATACGTTTTGAACGTACATAAAAAGGGCTTAACATTTGCACGGATGAATTGAGTAATAGAAATACTTGATTTCACACTATCCAACTGTACCAGCATTTTGTATGGCACAAACGGAGTTAAAAATCACTTAGGGTCATTTCGGCCAACAAGTGATTCTAAGTTGCGTAATTTGTATTCGTCATGTTAGTAGGTATGGGGTTTCCGGGTTTAAAAAGTAATGGACATTAGTTTTGTAATCTAAACTACCACTGGTAAATTCGGGTCTAGTATTAATACTACTACTACTGATCTGCTTCACCCTGTCTGGGACGACCCGGAGAAGAATGTGTCAGCAATTAGTCTACTATATCCGGGCTCGTTTGTACTCCATGCTATACCTGTGGTTGTATACAGTTTGGAATATTAAATAGTCTGGGAAACAAGCTACGCACACTGTGGTTAAAGATTCAAGCCTGCACTGGCACTAGTACATAACCACCATGTCACTTCTGATACATTTTCTTTCCGGAAAGGGAATATTTGGGGGCAAAGAGAAACGGAGCTTAGCATGAACCTCAATCTTTATATCTAACCAACATTTCGAGCAGAAATCCCCAATATCAACCAAGATGTCGGCCTGGGCCGCAGTGGATGCAGTGAAGCTGTCTGACATTACCGACTGCTTAATTGGGAATAACGCAGAGTTGTTTTTGTTGTACGTTTGCCAACCTTCAACGCGACATGTTGTTAGCAACACATTTCACAGAACAACCATCAATATCAAGTTTTGTTTCTTTTATTGCATTTTTCCTCCTCCTCTTCCTACTCCTTCTCATGCTACATATACCTCTCCTAAATTCGGTCTTTTATTTATTTTCCTTTGAATTCAAATCACTTCATTAACATTACATTAATACTCAAACTCGTCACATTTTGCCAGTGCGCACCAGATCTTTCTACCGCGACAACGTTTTATACTGTTATAATGATGCTCAAGGAATTCCCCAATCGTTTATACTATCGTGATTGTAATAAGTCATGACAGTTTAAGCGATGACTCTTGATCAAGAAGGGGGGGGGGGGGGTGGGAGGGTAAGGGTTCGCATCCAACACCTGTCCCTGTGTTTTACAGCAACACAGTTTAATCCACATAGCTGCTCCGTGCCTGGGAGACAGACAAGGACCTGGAAGGATCATTTGGGCTTGACCCAGTCTTGATAATGCAGGGCCCTCTTGCTGGATAAATACTTATCATTATCATCATTGTTATCATAATTATCACTATTACCCTTATCACTATTGTTATCACTATTGTCATCACATTGTCATCATAATCATCATTTTATTACCATCCTTTTCAGCAATTCAAAGTGAACATTGTTATAATTATCATCATTATCAATGTATTTATCATTAGTATCTTTATCATCATGGCTATCAGCGATACTATTATTATTATTATTATTATTATTATTATTATTATTATTATTATCATCATCATCATCATCATCGTCAGTTTTATTCTTATCGTTATTGCTATCATTATTATCATTATCAGTCTATTCATGCAGTATAGACTAAGAGAACGACTTTATCCACACTCCTCCGGTCAAACACTTCCCTCTTCCGTTTCATCTCGGCCTGCTTGATGTTCACACTGTCCTACGCGATGTGAAAAGAAGCCGATAAAATGGGATTATCGATGAAGGGTCTTAAACAACTAGAGTATATAACCTAATCTACAATATATGACATGTGGTACACACAGATGTACCGCAATCTGGAAAAGATGATTAAAAATATATATGCGACCTATATCCTTCACTAAAAATTCGTCACAGGACCTTGATCTAACCACTTCAGTGCTCGCTCCTTACGATGTTTGTGTGTAGTATAGGTGGCAGGTCAAGGGTTAAAGGCCATCGCAGACGACACGATTCAACAGTCGTAAGGGCCTACGACTGCAAATGTGACGTCACCTTCTTGCAAAAAATCCAATGATTGGGTACTGCGATTAAGCCAGTCGCAGATTCATACGACCGGTCGGATCGTGCCATCTGTGGTGGCCTTGTAGTCAGATTCATACTTATGAAATACCCTTAGGGTAGACCCTGGTTCATACGGAAGAAAAACAAAATCAGCGATTAAGGTCAATACAACTTCGGAATGCATAACTAATCATAATTTTAGAATACGTCACAGGAAAACACTTTCACATCAAAAGTACACCTGTGTGACCTAAGATAACGTCTGGTTAACCTATAGTTCGTACCAGTCCCCCATCACCCGAAACATTATTCGAACCAGTAAAATACGATACTTCTCTCCTTATTGACAATACTTTCGGCCTTGGCATTACAATAGCTTCATCAGGAAGGAAGCGTCCTGTCATCAGTTCAAAAAAAGTCCAGACATACCGGAAATTGATTTCTATAGCTATAATCACCTGTCATGTTCACATAATGTCGGCATTGCAAATATTGCTGCGGGTAAACACTGTTAATGAACAACATTGTACCCCATAATGTAACACGATCTTTGGTTTATTTATACTCTCTAGATTAATACGATTGTATTTTATTAGAAAACTGTGCAATGTAAAGAAGACCGGGGCACCGTTTTAAACAAAAATGCAATTGATCGAAACTTGGCTTGCGATTAATAACCATCATAACTCTGTCCATTAAAGGACTGATTAATTGATTCAGATCAATCGTAACTCTTTATAAGACGGGGGTCAGGTGTGGATTTTAGCCTGCATCCACTGCTTGCCAGGCAGCAATATTACCACCAGGCTAGCGCTGGCTATGATGACAATGACGCTATACTTTAGGGACAATGTACCTAATATTGAAGATGATAAAGGGATTAAAGGGAGAGTCCATCCTGACATAAAGTTGGTTTTGATAAAGGCAGAAACATGAAAGAAACTTTTATGTGAAAGTTTGATGAAACCACGTCAAAAAATAGGAAAGTTACAATTTCTTTAAGTTTTGATTTTGTGGCGTCATGTGCGAGATGCTCTCCCATACAGGGCTATATTATGTGTACAATTTTTTTTTTGGAAATGTCGATGTTCTCAAAGAGGATACATGCATCATTTTACCTGCGCATTTGAAACATCATTCGAAACACAATTTTACACACAAACCTCCATGAAAAAATATCCCTTCCTCTTAATACAGAGAGAAATTTATGAACTCATACAGCACACAATGTATGGGAGAGCAGCTCGCACGTGACGTCACAAAATTAAAATTTTGAAAGATCATAACTTTCTTAACCTTAGATGGATTTTCGTCAAACCCTCACTAAAATGTTTTTTTTTTTTCTGCTTTTATTGGAACCAACTTAAATTCATGGTGGACTCTCCCTTTAACTCATCAGGTCCTAGGGGAGCATCTCATGAAAATTGTCAGCACTGACAAGTTGTCTTTCTCCGACACTTACCATAGTAACAGAGTCGGAGGCTAGTGCCTCTCAGCCAATCAAAACCAAGGATTTCACTGAAATTGTTGATACTTACTATTTAGTCAGTGATGACAACTTTCATGAAATGCATCCCTGATAACACGTTGCTCTACGAGATGTGAGTGTATTAAGAGTGACAATATGCGACGGTGATGATGTTAACAGTTTAAGGATGGTCGGAATTTAAATACTTTCATTATTCATCCATCCAGCAGTCAATCTGATAGCTAAGCTAGTCTGGTGCATTTCGGGGTTTTCCGTAAATATAATGTTTATTAACGGAGTGTATTGGTACAGAGACCAATGAAAATAACAACTGTATTTCAGTAATACCGATGAACTTTGATTACCCCCCCCCCCCCACCCCCATTTCTATAAGGGCGTATCATATTTTCATGTACAAGTATAATTTGTATTCAGTCATTCATTTATTCATTTATTCAATTCAACTACGGAATGAAAAAAATATTCTTCCGCATGTCCGTGCAAACATGTGTGTCTTTTCAATGACTGCCAAGCGATGATATAGTGATCAATTCCATGGAAAGCCAACTGTGGCGTAATTTTCTCAGAAACGCGGCAAGAATCAATCCGAACCACAAGATGTGTGGCATGTGGGAGGTGAGGGAAAAGAAAGCGTACCATTAAAAGGAGAGTCCATCCTGAAATTAAGTTGTTTTTAATGAAAAACAAAAAAGTGAAAGACATATTAGTGAAGATTTAATGAAAATGTGTCAAAGGATTTGAGAGTTATGATCTTTTACAATCTTAATCTTAACTATATCCTTTAACGAATTTTCATCAAGCCTTTGCTAATATGATTCTTTCATGGTTCTGCTTGAATCAAAACCAACTAAATTTCAGGGTGGACTGTCCCTTTAAGTGCTATGACTTGTACGCGTATGAGAGGAACTGTCCATTACATAGGACATTAGGAGAACAGCCATTCAATGCGGAAACCAACGCGTGATGATGATTGTAGGGCTGGCAATACAAAGAAGGAGAGCGAGAGGTCGAGAGGTATTATATCGGGTAATGAGAGAGAGAGAGAGAGAGAGAGAGAGAGAGAGAGAGAGAGAGAGAGAGAGAAGGGGAGGGGAGAGGGAGGGGAGGAGTAAAAGGGGAGACAGGAATGGGGGAGAAAGGAAGAGGGCAGGGGGAGAGAGAAAGAAAAAAAGAGAGAAAAGAGTAGGGAAAACAATAAAACAAATAGAATGAGGGAGGGAGGTGGGGTGGGATTGCGGGCGCGCAAAATATATTGAAAGAGAGAGAGAGAGAGAGAGAGAGAGAGAGAGAGAGAGGGAGAGAGAGAGAGAGAGAGAGAGAGAGAGAGATTAGGGGGAGGGGAGTTCGGGATGGTAGATGCATGATATAGAGAAAGGACGGGGATGGGAGGAAGAGTGAGAGCGAAAAGCGGGGACAAACACACACGTGTAAAAGCATAAAAACAAACACACAGGTTCGGCAACTTTGTTTCACTGATTGTTTTATTTTTTGCGGAAACACAAAATATCCGGTCCCTTAATCAAAGTTCAACACGTCAAACAATGCTCACGTTAAAACCAGGTAGAACATGGTCATGATGTACGATATGAGTTCATCGCTCGTGCACTTGAATTTGAAATAGATTTGATTTCCATATGATTTCTATACAGGAACAGACTTATAATTTAGGTGAAAGGGCTTTCTGGGCAAAATTTCAATTTTGACGAAATCTTGCAACCAGAAGGATTTTAACGTACAATCTACCGCAATCTACAGGCCAGACCAAGCTTCCAATACTATTACTGTGTGTATTCCTTACATTTCTTTTTTTTTAATATAATTTGATGGACTTTGTACTACATAAGTGAATACAAATTGATAATAAAGTACAAAGCACTTCATTAAAAAAATACAATTGAAACCTAGTACCTCATATTAGAAATCGAAACAGATACTGCGACTGCAGAGAGAGCCTCGTCTACATAAATTGAAGCTTGTTCGGTTATAAGCCCCCAGTACACTTTTCCTACATGTATGCATCAAATCATATATGACCACGCTCTACAGCGTACCGTTTTAAGCAGTTATAATGTATAGTTTCCTGTTGTGTAGGTAGCTCTTACCCTCTCTTGTATCAATATGTTTAAATACCATTATTTTATTTTAAAGGGAATAATTATACTGTACCGGGAAGACAAAAAGCCTTCAAAAGGGTGATCATAAGCAATCTTCTTACCAATGGTCTTAAATTCATGTATTGTCCATTTTAGAAACTTGATGAAGTGACTTGCCCTCGATGATGCACAATTGGAGTAAGTAGTGATTAAATCACAAATCCTTAAAATGTTCGGGCCGAAGTTTCTAAAATGGACAATACATGATTTTGAGACCTATGATCACCATTTTGAAGGCTTTTTGACTCCCCAGTACAGTAGACTTAAACTACCTGTTCAACGCAATACAAACATCTAGAAAAAAATGTTGTTGAGGAGAGCATTATGCTTGCGAAGGAAAAACGCCCCCCCCCCCCCGAATATTACATTAACCCTATTGACTGTATGATTGTATGTCATGCAATGTTTTTCGGTGTTTGTCGTATTTGTCATTTTTTGTTTCCAAAAACGGAATGTAAAAATAAGACATGAATGTATTCGTCACTCCCCGTCCAATCCCTATGGTTATGAGTCAGCCTCGTGTTGTTCCTGGTTCCCATAGATGGAATGAAAAGAGTTTGAGCTTAAATTATAGCGACGTTAGAGGCCTCGATCGCCACCCACAGTTCCCATAGAAGTTGAATTTGAATGCCATGGCGATAGGGTGGGGTAGGGTGGGGGGGGGGGTACTTCGCCCCTAGTTTCTATCGAGTTTGAACTCGGATATGACGGGAGGGGGGTATGGGACTTCGCCCCTAGTTTCCACCAAGTTTGAGCTCGCATGACATGACGGGGGAGGGGAGGGGGAGGGGGAAGGGGAAGGGGGGAGGGGTCCTCTTAGTGCTCGAATCATTAGAGGTCGATCTCTCTCAAGGGGGATAAGAAGATCTGAACAGGCCATCAAGCTAGGATTGCTTACATTCATTCAGATGCGGTTTTTCCGCTGCGGTTATCCGACATCTGATTCACGGCATGCCCCCGAGCTTTATTTCGTAAAATACATCAGGTAAAGGGTGCAATAGATTATGAAGTTAGATTTTAGGTTAGTGTTGGGGTTCGGTTAATGGTGATAGATTCAGGGTGGGAGTTAGGGGTTAGACTGGTCTAAGACGTTTACAACGGAGCAATTGTCGTCCGAGCAAACATGTCGGTATGTCGTGTCAATTATGAAATAAACCCTATGGTCACTAAGCACTAAACAGAACTTGACCATATTTAACTTGAGATGGAGGAAGAGACGGATGAAATGATGAACTATGAGAGAATATTGCAGAAAAGCCACAACAGAGCACGTCCAAGGGAATGTCAAGTCAAAGACCTTCAACAGCAGCTTATACATTTTAATCAAGATGTACATGTACTGGAAGTCTTTCTGGTGAATCTTCTGCCTCGGGTAGGCTTCTCATGCATTTAATTCACGGAACATCCCATCTCCCACCTCCCGTTTCAAACGTCGGTACGATGATCGATCCATCGTGTCATAAAGTGTCATCCCGCTGTCTCTGTCACTCTTTCACTCTTTCTTCTGTTCCCTCTCAGGTAGGTTCCATGACGGATTATGGACATCGCTTCGTCTATACCATCCTGACTATGGTTACGTTAATACATCGGGAGCCCAAAATATTTATTCATATTAAAAAGCCGGAACAACTTACCACTTAGGTCGAAAGGGTGGACCCTTAACATCACCAAAAAAAAAAAATGTTTTGCGGGCAAGGTGTATCCGATGCTTTCCCGCCAAAATCATCACATTTGTGACACCACTACCGGAAAGCCTATTTTTTTTTTAAAGTATGAACATAATGTCCGGCACCATCATAGGTATTAAAACACATATTTTTTATTCTTAATTATCTAACTTGCGTGGTACGATCCGCTTGTATATTACATGGGCAACATGATCGTTGAGTTTGTTTGCCAATGACAGCTATGTGGACGACATCGACGACGACGGCGTATCGCGACGACGTCGGCAAAATGTCGGCAAAATGTAACATCTGCCAACCTATTGGTGTAACGTTTTGGGAGAATGCGCGTAAAATACTGCTACGCTCATATGCATATATTTTGGACTCGTTTAACTTTTTAGATCTTTGTAGTTCAAAAACCGTGCGACATATTTCTTTTGGACATGTTCTTAATGTGGGCATTTCCCCCTTATCAAAACATATATTGATTTTCCTTTGCTATGTTAATCTTCGGACCAAAAAAAAAACCATGAGCATTTTACGCAAATTTGCAAAATTCAAATTGGCCGCCAAAAATTCGACTTTGACAATAAAATTACAATTACTTGCAATTTGTGACTGTTCAATTTGTTATATTCATGTTCCTTGAGTTACTTGATATGTAAATGCTTGTTTTCATTTTTATACAGAGTGTATAAAAAAGGTACTCGATGTGTAGATGCTAATAATTTAAAAAGTATAAGTGTTCACAATTATTACTAGAATTAGCTAATAAGTGCAACAAAACTGCTTTTATTCGGTACCTTTTCCAAATCAGCAATGTCACATATCGCCGAGTTCTTTGTCTTCGAAGATTACAGGTGAAAAACTCACGTAAGAAATTTAGGATAATAAATGAATTCCACACTTACATTATGCACACAGCTATTCAAAAATGTGTTTTGCTAAATTTATTGTGGGCTGAACACGAAGTGGATGTTTTCCAGCCGTTGTTAGACATGTTAGATATGCTGTCCAAGATGCATTGGCGCTGTAAACAGTGTGTTGAAGTGAGAGGATGACATGTGGAAGGTGAAGGTGTATGAGGTAAAATTTAGCACCCATTTGTATCACCTTAAAACGAAAATGTAATGCAAACTAAACACCTAATCACACATTCACCCAACATTTGGATATCTGTCCATACTTTGATATTAGCCAAAACCGCTTTTTGTACTACTGCTTATATATAACAGATTATTTGTTGTAATCCTACTTTCTGCCTCCCCTCCTTTTTTCTTTTTACCTTGTTAATGTGATTATTTGTGATTTCTTCAATCTCATTGAATGACTGTAAATATTGTAATTTGATCTGATTCTTAATAAAAATATAAATACAAAAATACGAGACGATAATGATGAATATGATGCCCGAGTGTAACTTTTTAGAGCGAACATTGATAGCTACGGCAGACAAAAGTTTGAAGAATGATAATGACGCCAAATCTTTCGACATACAAAATTAAATGCTTCTTTATTTCTTTTGTTAGGTATTATGCTGTCTTACTTTTTTGTTGGTTTGAAATACTTCCTTATATATTATTTTTTCTACTGTTTCTTTATTTTCATTTGTGTTGATGCTTTTGACACCAATGTGAATTTGTTTCTGTCATCGTAAATTTCTTTGGGTATATTCTTGCTTTAAATATTCTTGTATTCTATTTTAATCGCGCCATCGCTTAAACAGCTATATGCTAATTGCGGGCAACTATATGTTGTTTTAACCGGGAATGAATAAAGTTAAGGAAATATACATAATAGTAGGCATATGCTTTCAAAATGGATAGAAGGCGAGGATTTATGTTTTTTTCTGAAGGGGCTCATTTCTTCGTCGATCAGCTCCACGAAATAAAGGCATCGTGGATTCTTCTTTTTTACTGTGTCTCAATCTCTCGTCCTCTCTCCTTGTCACAATTTTACGGGATGCGCCATTAACATTGGTCTGGGCATGCAAGGGCCGGGCTGGCTGGCCGCGGGGATCCTGGGTATTATTTCACAACAATCATTTAGCGAATGCGGGATGAGGAGGCTCACTAAAAAAAAAACACCGGACATCGGGATTTCATTGATTAAGGGTAATTAAATTAAGATCATGATTTTTGTTTGGCAAGGTCTTTTACAAGTTTCATACAATTGGAAAATGTGTTAAAGGGCATATACTGTACTGGGAAGGCAAAAAAGCCTTCAAAATGTAATTGTTAGCAATCTTCTTGCCAATGGTCTTAAATTCATGTATTGTCCATTTTAGAAACTTGCTAAAAGTTATTTGCCCCCAAATGATCCACATATGGAATAATTAATGATTAATGATTAAATCCTCAAAATGTTCGGGCCGAACATTTTGTGATTTGTGATTTAATCACTCATTACTCCAAATATAGATCATTTGAGGGCAAATATCTTTCAGCAAGCTTCTAAAATAGACAATACACGAATTTAAGACTATTGGCAAGAAGATTGCTAACAATTACATTTTGAAGGCTTTTTTGCCTTCCCAGTACAGTATATGCCCTTTAATGAGCTGTATTGCGTCATGCAGCTAGAAAGCGGGCTTTTCACGCCTAGCTTTTCACCGTCGTTACGTTACGTTAAGTTACGTCGCATCGCAAAAAGCCAACTTTCCACGTCGACAGGGAAGGGGATTTTAGAATTGATGGCCGCTATACACGGTAAAATGTAGGCCACGGGAGACAAAATGTGTGGCCGCTGGCCGCGTTAGCCGGTTAGCCGCTATATGAAGGGTCTTTAACACTGAATTTCTCTGCGGAGGAGTCGAAGGTGGCTGCTATAGGCAGGTGGCCGCTGAATCCAGGTGACCGTATAGCCAGGTTTGACTGTATATGCAAGACATAATGCCCGCATGAATTGAAATTTTCAATTATTATGGTTTTATGTAAAAGTGGGGGTAAAATCATCAGCCCACCCTATAATATGAGGGCGTGTACGTCACTGTTTCCGAAAAATGAATTCTGAGTAACTTTATAATAACTCCGTTACTTTTAGTTGTTATCAGATATTTTACTAGATTGGAATCATTGGTGCCCAGAAATTTGTATTCAGGATGAAGGCGAGCTATGCATATCTTGGTATCAGAATACTTTATTCACACTTAGATACTCTGATTTGGGTCATTTTAACTCATGTCATAAGAGGTATTTCCATGACAATAACACCGAAATGAACGTGAGCTCAAATAGCCTCGATATACTGCCTGAAGGGGGGGGGGGGGGGGGGTGACAAGTTGATGACAGATGAAAAGCCTTCACACCAGGCAACAGTCTATGTTCCAGACAAAATTTCCCTGAAAGTGTTGCGAATTCAATCGCGCAATATAATTATCTCTGTTGCCTCACTTTAAAATGAAACCTGGGGGAAATAAACTTCAATAGACTAGGTGTCCGTAATGATCGTACAATGTCTTTTTTTTTATTCTTGTTGCATTGACAACAATGTACAATCAATCATGAAAACCAAACGTTTCAGGACCCAGCTGCGTAAGCCTATTGTACACAGTACGTATATACAAATGAAGCTACCACGTGTTCACTCTCTACCAGACTATGTGTTTAATCAATGAATAATATGTATTTTTTCTTCTTAGGCCATAATACAGCATCGGTGTTTTATATTTACGAGCTCCACTTGCCGTTATTAACGATATTAATCTTTTCACCCTTTTCCATATGAATGGGTATTTGTGATATTCTAAATTAATTATAAGGGCCTACTCCTAAACATAGGCGGCGGATGAACTTTTTTGTCGAAAAAAAATTGGTAGTCCCTCCCCTGAAATTTTGGTTGATAACCTGTTGTTGTTTTTTGCTTGTCAATTTCGTTTCCTGCGCCCCCCCCCCCCAAAAAAAAAAAAAAAAAAGCAATTGTGGCTTCCGCCGCCAATGCTCCTAAACTCCGAAAGGTAGAGAAAATATCGTAAGCTTTCACGAACTGTTCCTGGTGGCCAAATTCGTCTAATTTTTCGATTTTGAGTTTCGTTCATACTTGGATGTCTTTTCTGTGTACCTCGATTAACAACAAGTCTCAAGTTATGAAATGCAGTATTTACGTCACGTGATATAAATCTGAAATCGTCTTTGTTACAGACAGGGTGCAACCTGTCACGGTCTACGAGGCAACATTAATACGTCAGGGTTTTTTTTTTCATCAAACCACCTTAAGCAGGAATTGAACGTGCTGTACTAAAAACCTATGGTCCTGTATCACGTTTTCATTTTATATTGCCGTGGTTTCCTCTTTTCCTCTTTTTTTCACGTTATTCCAAAAGAGCTTTTAAAGGCCAAACTTGAAGAAATTGTCATACTAAAGATGTGCAACATAAATTCAGCCAATCACTCGAATGTCATACGCCGATACTGTCTGAGAAAATATGGAACTATTCTTTCTCTGTCATACCATTCTCCACATTGTTTCAATGAGAAAATACAAAGTTAGAAACTCCCCCTTCCCCTTGTATGTTCTTCCAGTTCAGTTTAGTTTCATCTCATATTTCACACATTACAAACAAAAATGATATTACAGGACAGAACAATGCACAGATTACACAGAATACAGAGTAAATTCAATACAAGGTACATTCATTCTTTGTATGATCTTAAGATAAGAAGAGACAGAGTTTACCATGTTTACAGTAAAATATGAACCTATTGAAAATGTGAGCTTTTATTGTATAGATTCCCTTAGTTTGAGTGAAACAACTCTAACTATAAAGTCGGCTTTTTCCTAGCTCCTTCTTCGCTTTCCGTGCTCTCTTCTGTGAAATTAATTCACCAATTTCTTTTTCGTGAAAGAACATTCCCAGTTTGCTTGCCAAGAAAAGAAGCAAGATATCTATTGATGTATGATGTCTATGCATCCGGCATCATGATTTCCATAAAGATGGAGTTAAAGTGGGACACATACCTGTAATGACAAATGTTTGTAGCATTCAGGATATACTTTGTCAAATCAAATATGCGATAACCCCCAACATCGAATCACGTCATAGCTCATTTCCGTCGTTCCTCACGTTACCGTGTGCATGTATTACAGGTATCTGCATACACATGCAAGAGCACCATTTGCAAGCATTGGACATTATCATGATCTAACAATTGTGGAGCCTGTTGAAGCTCTCATATCAGTTAAAAAAAAAAATCACGCCACATTAGTACTGTTGTTGAAGCTTTGCGCCGGAGACAGTCGGATATTCACCACCAGTGAATAATATGCTAGACTATAGTGTGGTATGTTTGCTTCCACTGTCCCATTGTTCTACTTTTCTTTAGCTCGGTACAGGGTGCAACGTGTCACGGTGTATCAAATCAAACCACTCTAAACAGGAATTGAACGTGCTGTACAAAATACCGATGGTCCTGTATAACGTTTTCATTTTATTTTGCCGTGGTTTCTCTTTTCAAAATGTTTAAAGAGAGCTTTAGAAAGGCCAAACTTGAATAAATTGTCATACTAAATATGGAACAGAAAGTGTTCCCATCACTCTTGACTCTTTAGTGTTATATGTGGATACTCTCTAAGAGTAGTGTAGTGTAATTTTCCTGTCATTGTCATGTCGACCTTGTTTCAATGAGAAAATACAAAGTTGGACCCCCCCCCCCTTCCCCCGTGATCATGTTGATTTTCTTGTCCGACTAACGTGTATGTACTTTTATCTAAACACAACGAAAAATGAATTACTCCCCCCCCCCCCCCCCCGAAGCAAAATAGCATATTTACATGTACATGTACTTACATGTAGAGGTTTGTGTATCCCCTCAAATTTATTAAATGCAATGTTTCATATCATAATATTGCTTCGGTTTATTTTCCTTGCCAGGATGATTGTAAACCTACTTAAATGATGAATAGAATGACAACACGCATACATGCAAGTGCATGACCTGGCCGTCTACCATGTTACAACTTATTACTGTATTAGGAGGCGTTCCATAGACTCGATGCATCTGTCGGTTAAATAAATGTTCGAAGTTTGATTCATATCAATCTATACCGTGGTTAGGATTAAATGTTGTCTACCGCAAGGTAGACAATATTTGTTTTTCAACAAATCTGTCCTTAGATCATACAAGATAATGTAAGATCGATGCGTGTTCTCGTATAATGCGTGTTCTCGTATAAGCCATGTATGTAGTTATCCATGTAATGTTTAGTTTTTACCTATGCAAAAGCTTTCGGTCATATCGGCCTTCATCAACAAAGAATAAGCGTCGCAATAAAAGCAAAAACTATGGACAGGGTATTATCAAAAGTGTAATCATATCACCATTATTATCCACGTCATCTCCGGGGCGTTACAGTGGTTGGTGGCGGAAGGGGGGTCAAATGAAAAGCCTTTTTTTTCTCCTTTCCTTTTTTGTCCTCGGTCGTATAACTTTTGAGGGCCATGCCCCCAACCTTTCCAGTGCTTTATGAGTGTGGTCCGAAGCCTCCCGATCTTTTTGAAATTCCGAGCCAATCAAAAAGATGGCCGCAATTTTTTTTTTATATGAAACGCGGTTATATGTTTTTATTGTACTTCCATTTCCCGTTTCTCCTTTTCTTTCCCTTTCCGTCGTAAATTCCCGTTCCATTTTGTAATTTCCTTAATTGTATCCACTTCCTCACTCATTCTGATATAGAGATTTTTTTCTCTCACATGTTCTTCTTTCCTTTTTTCTCGTTCCTACCGTTTTATCCTTCCTTATTTCTGACCTTTTCTTTTCCATTACCCTCTCTCGTTTTCTTCCCTTTTCCGTCTTTCTCCCCTTTCTATTTCCTCATTCCCATTATTTATGATTTCATTTTCCCGGTGAGCTCCGCGGGGGCGGGGGAGCAGTCCGCCCCCTGCACCCCGCCTGTCACGTCACTGCTCTTGCGCTATCTTTAGTATCATCATTATATTGAACATACGTATAACTATCAGATTTCTTAATTCTGTCATGACATGTACGAAATATTGCAAAAGTACGAACAAATAAAGATATTAAGATATTAAGATATTAAAAGGAAAGAAACACGAACGTCGAGGAGCTACATGTAATACAAATATTTTGTTTGTAAAAAAAAAAAGGGGGGGGGGGGACAGCGGAGAAAATGTTGGTGCAGCAATATTATCGGGGCAGCACCATTGTCGCATTTACTTTGTGGAGCAATCGTCGATTATGCATATTTCGTTTAATCGAAAAAAAAATCAGGTCGAAAATTAAGAGTGTTATAATATGTCGATTAGATTAGGAGATATAATGGTAAATGCATGTGACACCGATTATACATCCGACCATTCCACAGATTTACAAATGGGATATTTGTGTCGTTAATTGCAAGGTTGATTCAGAGTATCAAAGTAAAACTTTAACAAATTAAATTCCAGCTCGAAAACCAAGCGCCACGCAAGATCCTATCTGTGACCGCCATAATTTAAATATCAAAACAAATACATGAACAAGCCTCCACAATTCACGCAACAGACGAGAAAAAACGGGACGTTAGTGTTCACTTAATGCATTTTTAAAGCTTAAGGGAGAGAGATGGAGACAGACAGAGAGACGGGCAAATCACATGCAGAAGGAGGGGAGAATTAGCAGGTGATTAAGTCCGCACATGACAAAACAAGCTTGCGGAACAGACGGAGGAAGAGAAATTCTATCCATTTTACTACACGCAGCTAGACATATTCACGTTTTGGGCACATTCCTTCATTTGTCACGTTCATATTAATGGAATTAAGTTATTTCCATCAAAGTAATGTCCACATGCCCCATTGCATGATCAACAACACGTGACGTCACAAAAGTAAAACTTTAAAATCAAATAACTTTCTTTTCTTTTGACCGATTTTCGTCAAACCTTCAGTAATATGTTTCTTTCATGTGTCTCCTTTTATTGGACCTAAAATGATTTGAGGGTGAACTATCCCTTTAACATTCCCGGGTGCTGAGCAGCAATGCATATAACGTGTCTAGACATAGTCCTATGCCAATGACTACACAGTTTATCACCTGTGGGACAGAGCCCTCTCTGTCCCACAGGTGATAAACTGTGTAGTCATTGGCATAGGACTATGTCTTGATAAACGTCACTAATAGAGCTCCATCACTGTAGATCAGCATTCCACCCTTCTGATAAACAACCCATGAAAGTTACCGAGAAAACGAAAATTGTCTGAATCGGATTCCATTTAAATACAGCCGCTTTTCCAACGCGACCAAGACACATTTACGTACTCTCTGGCTAATAAATCGCCACGCCCAACCACACTGTCCGTATCGTATTCATGTTTTATGACTTTGTATTTGAGACACGATATGTCCGACCATCTGCTGTCACATAGATCATGCAGATGGGTGCGCTGTGCAGTATCGCACATCATGGCAAACACCACACCTTTATAGAATCCGATCTTCAACCTTCAATAAGTGCATTTTTTTCATCTTTGAAATATCAATCCCCAAAGACATGTTGATAATATTAAGACATGCTGGATACTTCATGGACATTAACATCTTTTAGATTTGTTTGTTTTGTTCAAGTAGCAGTTATCTGGCACCAAACGGTTTAATATGGCTTTGTATATTTGAACATTTGTTGATTGTATTTTGAGTAATTCTTATTATGTCTTGCCATTGTCATTATGCAGGGCCCCTTGGGGGAACGTTTTATTTTTAATGGAAGGGTTACCCTGTTTATATCAAATAAGAAAAAGAGAGAAAACCCCAGGTCTGTCTTCAAAATATCATTCCGATAGTGATTTCTTTTTAATGACAATCAAAATGGATCATCCCGCTGTCTCTGTCACTCCTTTCACTCTTTCTTCTGTTCCCTCTCATGAAGATTCCATGACGGATTATGGACATCGCTCTGTTATCTGCCTTCCCATGCTTACCATGATTACAGTAAACTATCCATCGTCTTCTACGCCTCCTTGAACGACGTGAACTTCAGCCAGGACTATCATATTTGTCATCCTATCCGTATAACCTGCACATTTGTATTGCAAATAACTTCTCACAATTCAGTACCCACATGGCAGTGTTATATCAACGGATATTGAGAGTGAGTTGATTCAACTGTAAAATTTTCTAAATAATGATATGTCGTATTCAGATACCAATCATTAATTCATTTTAGATATTCATTATCTGTTGATTGTATGTATAGTAATTTAGGCATATGTCTTTTCATGTCATTGTGTAGGGCCACTTGGTGAAACGTTTTATGTTTATTAGAAGGGTTACCCTTTTTATCTAAAACTAAGAATAATACATCATTCCGAATGGCATTGCCTTGTATGAGAATATTTTTTTTTCAATGACAATCAAAATGGATAGACTGTTAGATGACATAGATCAAAGATGTGTGTAAGGTAACTCCCCCAAAACATTGAGGACTGGTAACATCCGCAAACAAAGTAATCGTTCCTTTCAACAGTTCAATCGCTGAAGAAAGAAAGATTGGTACAATATTTCGATCCACACCTCTCGCTGATATGATCATCATGATTAGGCCTTGGTGATGGTGGCGTATCCATATCGGGACCCCGTCTTATAAAAAGTTGCGATTGATCAGAATCGATCGTAGGTCCAATCCTCTATCTCCATAATGCACAGATTTACGACCGACACGAATTGCAATTCCTCCTGAGACAGGGCCAGGGACGTTGCTGCAGTTACGGTTCGCCTTTTCAAATCTTTATCTTGTGCTTGTCTTCCCGTTAAAACATAATGATATAATACATTGTGGTCAAGATTGCGTCACCCATAAAGATGGCCTCTCCATTACAACCACGGGTCCCATTCGTATTTCAGGATCTCGAGGGAGGAATCATCTCAAAATAATAAATTAGGTCCTTCCGATACGGGTCACGTGATCTTTACTATTACACTAACCCATTACCTTAACAGCATGGACCTATCATGAATGGACTGCGCTCGGATATACTTCCTTTGATCTATGATGACCGCCGCCTCATAAAAAGTCAAGACATTTGGGTGTTTTAAACAACACTGAACAATACGCTGTATTTCTAATGAGGCAGTGCCTTCCTCTGAATAACAAAAGAAAATCTGATTTGAGAAATGTGTCAACCGTTCGGCCTTCGCTGAGAGTGCAAAGCTGTTCTTATTACACACTTTGGAAATTAGTTTGGGGGTGAGCGAAGGGAAATTTTGATAAAATTGTAGAAAGAATTTAGTCCGTAACTTTTTCGGACATCTCCGGACATGAAATCGAGGTTATTTCCATGGAAGGTGAAACACTGAATAAACGATTTACAAGATATTTGTAAGGAAATATGATTGCCCAATGTGCGATATGGAGGCATTTCTCTGACATGTTTTCGACAGTATTCTTGATTTATCACAAAAACGAAGCAACAATGTAATATGAAATTCACAGAATCGTATCGTTATAAGATGCACCACTACTGCACATGCACTTCAGTTCATGAAGTAGTTCTAAAATCTTCTGCGCATACACGAATATATATTTTTCTAAATGCACCCAAAATTTGTCTTGCATATTTGGCGGCGGTCGTCACTGGATCAAAGAAGCAAACGCGTCAAATATTCTATTGTGCTATCAATGAACGCGACTGTTGTATAGGAATAAATTACTCTTCGTCCTGACTCCAGTTCAAACACCTTCCTGCTTAAAGGGACAGTTCACCCTGAAGATGAGTTGGTTTCAATCCAAGCAGAAATATGAAAGAAATATATAAGTGAAAGCTTGAAAAAAATCAAACGATAAGAAAGTTATGATCTTTTGAAATGTCAATCATTTTGTGACGAGGTGCTCTGCCATTATGGTGTGAACAATATCTATAAATTGCTCTTGTTCTGTTTTTTTACAACTAAATTGTGTGGGGTTTTTTCATACAGGTATATGTGTAAAAACGTGTTTCTAATGATGAAATGCACATTTAGATGAAGAAATATGTACACATTATAATATGATATTGTGTACATTTTTTTTCTCGAAAATATACATCCTCGCACGTGACGTCACAAAATCAAAACTTTAAAAGATCATAACTTTCTTATCCTTTGACGGATTTCACTAATATGTTTCTTTCATGTGTCTGCTTTTATTTAAACCAACTTAATTTCAGTGTGTACTATCCATTTAAACTACGGACCCTATTATGCTGACCCTACTATGCTTCCGCCAAATTCAATTTCATCGAGGGCAATTCATCTCTAGATAAAGTGTACGACGTCACACAGAAGCCAAATCCCAATTAAGGGAGTTTGCACGTCATAACGATAGATATTAATGATCGTCCTTGCACGGAGCGCCCCGTTTGGCTAGAAATATCCCGACATGTGCTATTGTAGCGCTATCGAGTTGACCCGACTAGCTCTTCACAGACCCTAAGGGGGGGGGGGGGGGGGGGGGGCTTGGGGGAGGGGAAAAATAGCCCCCCCCCCCCTCCCTAACATCTCGATCATTGATCGCGCGATCGCGACCAAAATTGGCACATACGTCACCCATGAGGTAATGTCCACCATTCAATTGTATATTGCACCAAAATTATTTAATTGATTTTGAATTTATTAATTATGCTAGTTAATGCATAAAATCACATTTGGCTGTAAATCTTTAAATATAGCCCCAAAACTGCCAGATTTCAGTCCGGACACTCTTCTTAGGATTTAAAAAAAAATGGCAATATGTTTTTTTTTTCTTATGTATTTTATTTTTTTTATTCCTTATGTATTTCTTTGTTTTTTTACTTAATTTTTTCATCGTTGACAACACTATTACAGTAATAATTAACATGAAATCTATTGTTTTTCCTTAGGAGACATTTAAAAAAATGATACATTTATGCATTTTGGCTAGAATTGGATTTGTACATGAAATCACGTTTTTGAGCAATTTTGGGTCTGACATGAACGTACAAAATGTTACGTAACTTCGGAACCGCGTACCCCCGCGTCGCAAATTTGGTCTTAAAAGTTGCGTGAGACTTGGAGGAAAAAGACATGAAACGTCTCTTCGTGTTACAAATTAATCTCGAAAAATGTCGAAGGGGGGATGTTTGCCCCCCCCCCCCCCCACGGGCTAGATAGGGTTTAAAGTGTCGCGCGAGTACCGTGCATGATGAGTGTGTGTGGGTCTGTGGTGCGGTGCGGTGCGGTACGTTGTCTCTACTGAAGTATTCGTTATGGTTAAAATAAGCTTGTCTGATGCGTTAACGGTGTGGGAAAGAAATCGCCACCCGACCCCTTCTCCCGCCATAAAACAACAAGTCAAGCTCTTGGCGGAAGCCACCGATTACGGATACGATGACGCGGTGCTTGCTTGCAACATCATCATGATCATCAAGTTGTACCTTCTCTTTTCTTATTTCTCATTTCTATTTGTAGCAATCAGCCAAACCCAACTGCATCATCCTCTTTATGGTATTGTAAAGTTAAAGATAGATATTTTAAAATTCTATGTTCCAATGTTTATTTAGCAAGCGCAGTGGCCACCCATAAGGTTCTTGTCATTGTTTTACTAATCAATTTTATCTATAACTATTCGTCTTAAATCATATAAATCTTATAATTTCCGCAGTATTTATTTTATCTTTGTGTACGTGCATATAATATTCGTTATTTCTAATGATTGATATTGATCCCTTATACAAAATCACATGCAATTCAGCCTCAGGGCTGCGTACATGGTTTTCTTGTGAAATGAATCAACCATTCTATACAGTATTTTCAAAAACTGTCCGCATCGGTGGAATATGGCGGTCTGCTACGGAAAAGTTTTCATTCGTATCGATATTTCTCAAGTGGAAATGATGCCCACGGCGATTGTCTTGGTTGAGACGATATTAAGCCCAAACGACCGTGATATCTGACTACATCGTTTCCTTTTCGTTAGCCTGCAAGTAGACCTGTCATCGCAGTAGAATGGTATGGTCCAATCATCTTATCGCATTCATTTTAACATGTTTGTATGAATAAAAATCACAATGATGAAGCTCATCTCTGCTTGTGGTATGCCTAACTTATCTTCACAACAGGATAACCAATTTAACCCTGAAGCCGGGCTATGACAGTATGGAAGTTCACGTGTTTCCTCTAGCCTGTCGACACTCAAGATTAGCTAGGCGCGCTCTGAACAGCAAAAAGAAATCAAGACGGATAGACCTCGACAACTAATAACTTACCCAAGGAAGTGGATCCCGAGTTGAAGAAAGTTGAGAAACGGGTACATGTCATCCAAGCTACCATCAGAGTAAGTCCTACATGATCCGAATATCCCAATATAGACGAGGGATAGACGGGCGAGCTTCCGTGTGTCGTGGGACTCAAAGCCGATTGCAACTTGCAGACGACAGACATGAGTTGATATCGGAGGGAGACTGGGAGTTGCATAAATTGGAAGTCCGCGAGCGCACTCCGTAAAGCAAGTGATGCCAATGCAAGCACCGCATAGCCATGCGTAACAGCACCTTCCTGTATACGTGCCCGTTCGTTACATCATTACATTAATAACTCTTTGTGCGTTCCGTTCGCTGTTTCGCACATACGTTAGGGGTTCTCATCGCATTTTAGCACAAGCACTTGACATATATTTAACTGCATGTATCTGTCTGTATCTCTATGTTATATCTGTCCTTCTCTCCCCTCAATCTCACTTTGCATTTGTTTATCAATCTTCTTCTTTCCCCCTGCACTGTATCTTTTCCACTCGCAATGCAAAATCTAGCTCAAATCCTTCAAACAAATTGCTCTTCGAAACTAGAATCACTAACAGAATGTAAGATCGCTGAAATCAATACCTTTTGACAAAGCGGACATTCTTTTAAGCTAAAACATGTTTATGTCATTTAGGACTAAGGCCTTTTTAGAGGAAAAATTGGCAACAGATGAATTCATATGAAGAAACGTAATGTAAATTCCATTATAAATTGATAAAACGGCAACAGATGAATTTATATGAAGAAACGTAATGCAAATTCCATTATAAATTAATAAAACTTCAAAATTATTCAGGTTAGAGCAAAAAATGTGCCAATTTGAAGAGCAAATGAGGGATTTCAACCTTTTCAGCGAGTTGCCAATTTGAATATTGAGTGCCCAGTTGCCCTATATTTTGCATTCACGTCATGCAACGGTTATTATTTTGAATAGTTGATCAATAGTTACAGTTCCACACCGTGTGGTACTTGATCCCCGCTGAGTTGTTGTTCATAATCACAAAAGAGTGTTTACAAATACCTCGTGCCTCACCGAGCAAGTTCTTGGGCAAAGTGCGGCCCATCTATCTATCTAGCCTTTTTTTTTCTCTCCACTGCAAAATCTGAAGGAAGGCCTCCTCATCTTGTTTTCATTTTGATATAACTTGTGTCGTTCGTTCCCGGCCATGTCACATATTCTCCAATATCATCCATCCACCTCCTACTTTGCCTGCCTCTTCATCTGGTGTTAGCTCTGGGAGTCCAGACGGTTAATTTATGTCTGCATGTGTCCATCGATCATCTTTCCCCCTTGCCAGATGACCAGCCCACCTCCATCTCTTCGATTTAATTTCCTGTATTATATCCCGTACTTTGGTTTTCCTTCTCAAATCCTGCTTTCTAACCTTGCCCGTCTTTGTAACACCAATCATAATTCTTTCCACAGCCCTTTCGCTCACTCTAAGTGTTCTCTCCAGCCTCTTACATGTCTTAGTTGTGGTCCATGATTCTTCTCCATAAGAGAGCACAGGTATGATGCACTGGTTGCAAGTCTGTTCTTGAGAGAAAGAGGGAGCTTCTCATCACGAAAGATGAAGTTCAGCTCACCAAATCTTACCAAAGCCAACTGGATCCTTTTATTCACTTTGTTATAAATTTGTGTTGATTATACATGTAACCACTAATGCAGTCTATGTACTTTGAAAGACACTGAAAATTGTAATCTGTTGTTTAGGGGAGGATATGACAAACACATTCATAAGAACGTGATCCAACGTTGATGCTTCATTGTCTAAAGCCCCTTTCATATTGAAGGCGAAGTTGAGTTACTCCGAAGTAACTCCTGGTTGAGTTGATCCGCTTGTACTGCGGGCGATTTTACACCCCTTTCAATTGGACCGCAGCGATATATCCGCAGTCGTTTCCATAGTTTCCAAGCGATTTCGCGCCATACGTGTGGCCGAATTCCCCAACGAGTGATTTGCGCGAAAAATTTGTTTTGCAAGTGTACATCTGAGATGCGCTAGCTAGCGATGTGTGCAGCGCGAGCGCTGGTAGTATACTGTAGTGGCTAGATAATCGTTGGCTATTTCGTATCTGTTTGCTTTCATCGCTTCCGTTTCACAATGTTACTTTTGAGTCAGTTGTTATGTATGATGATTATGATGATGATTGAACTACCCACGAGAACACGGTTAAAAATGCGGGACATTGACGATTCGTTCGATTTAAAACTACGGAGCCGGCAAAGATTTAAGGATAAGATAGCCAGGAGTCGGCATCGACTGCAGTCGCGGAAGAGGACCCTGGTCGTTAAGACCCGATTTTTTAGGCTGGCCTCGGGCCGGCCCGAGGCCGGCCTAAAGCTTGGTGTAAATGCAAAGGAGGCCCGAGGCCCTCCTCGATTTGGGTACACCTCTGGACGTAGTCTCGGGCCGGCCCGAGGCCGGCCTAAATGCGGTGTAAAAGGAAAGGAGGCCTCGGGCCTCCAATTACGCGCTAAGCGACGCTGTGCTTTGTTTACATGTAGGGCGCCGCGTGCGGCGAGGTTGGGAAAGGAAGCCTCAAAGCCGGCCCCGGTATTCGGTGTAAATGCACACAATTGAGGGCCTTGGGCCTCCAATTTAGGCCGGCCTTTTGGTGTAAATCGGGCCATATCAGCATGAATAGTACACGGGACCACAAGCGACAGGAAGTTACGCGCGAGATCACAGCGATAAGCGCATACCGCATTTCCGGTGCGGAGTAACTCCGTTTGTAACCCTCTTCTCGAAGTGGGTTGAGTGAATCCGGAACGAACAAATCTCAGAATTGTCATATTGCCTCCAAAGTGGAGTAACTCCACTTCGGCCCTCAGTATGAAAGGGGTATTAGACACATATTAAAATTAAGTGGGTCGAAAAAATATGACTAGAAAGTCAATTCAATTTTTTTACCACAATATTTTCCTTCAAAACAATCCAGTAGAAAACTAGCTCCTGATTTATAATGCTAGAAAGAGAGAGAGAGAGAGAGAGAGAGAGAGAGAGAGAGAGAGAGAGAGAGAGAGAGAGAGAGAGAGAGAGAAAGAGAGAGGGGGGGGAGGGGGAATTGAGAAAGCGAGAGAGAGTGTGTGTGTGGCAGAAAAGGGGAGAGAGAATGGGTGAGAGAGAGAGAGAGAGAGAGAGATGGGGGGAGGGTCTTCAAGGGAAAGTTCTCTCATGAATTATTATTTTTTTTTAAAAAGCAGACACATGAAAAAAACATATAGATGAACGTTTGGTGAAAATCCGTGATAGGATAAGAAAGTTATGATTTTTAAAACTTTTGATTTTTGACGCCACGGGCGAGATGCTCCCATTATGCTGTGTACATTTTTTTTCTCGTATTCTCAATTTATCGAATTATTTTGTACATAACATATGGGAGAGCACATCGCACTTGACGTCACAAAATTGAGATTTCAAAAGATCATAACTTTCTTTATCCTTTGTCGGATGTGCGTCAAACCTTCATTGTGTTTCTTTAATGTTTCTGCTTTTATTGAAACCAACTTATTTTCAGGGTAAACTTCCCTTTAAGTCGAATAGGGAGACCAAGAAGGAGGAAAAATTATGCAAAAAAAACACAATTTATTATGAGAAAGGGAGACATATTGAAGTGAATGGAATTGAAAAGAAAATTTGACAGAAATAAAAGATGAAAAAGATTGAAAAGCAAAGAACGCAGAGTGGATTAGATTATCCGTCACAAATAATGACACTGACCCACCTGTGAGCCCGTGAGGACGCTATTTCAGAATTATTCCTCGGGAGAATGAAACCCGAAACTGCATATATTTATCTGCTAATGACAATTTATATTGAATATCAGGAAAACTTAAAGAAACATAAAAAAAAAAATTATCGGCAAATGTCGTAACAAGGATGTCTAGGCACTAGAGTTCGTTTTAACCTGAAATAATGACGCTCATTGCCCCCGCGATAACGAGCCAATCTGCGGGCGGGAACAGAGGTAGGCCTATCTTCGCCTACAAAGGTTTTAGGGGTCGTTTTTTCTTTCTGTTTTTTTTGTTTTTGTTTGTTTGTTCGTTTGTTAAGCTTCATCTTCTCACAGTATGGTTTACACGGAATCGGGACAGCAAACTAAGCAAAGCTAGAGCGAAGATTTTGGCTGTCGTTACATACACAAGACTAAGTGTGTGGCTGACTGTAAGAATAAATTGGCATTCTATGCACCTAGTCACGTGAACTTCCCGGCATGCACAGGGGAGGGGATGCTGTTTGACAGTGGGTGGGGGGGGGGGAGGGGGCCTGGGGGAACGCCCCCCCCCACCCCCCAAAATTTCAGGTGCCCCCAGGTGCCCCCCCCCCCCCACCTGGTTCCCATAGAGCAGGGGGAGGGGGCTGGGGGTAGGGGGCACGCCCCCCCCCCCACCCCCCCCCCCCCCCCCCAAATTCCGTGTTCCCCCAGGTGCCCCCCCCCACATGGTTCCCATGGGGCAGCATTTCATCTGGCACACAATAATTATTTTGGTGCCCCCCCCCCCCCCCCGCTGAAAAAATCCTAGCTACGCCGCTGCATAAAGGTCCTATCAATTCTCTTTCCAAAGATATATTGGTATGACTTCTTGGCAACGGTGGGTGAATTGCATAATCATTAACATGATGTACATGAACAGGTTGAAAATATTGATATCGTAGCAAATATAATATTGCACATAGAAAAGGATATACATAATTTGACGTGTGCATTTGGTACATCAGTGGCACGTTTTTACACACATACCTCTATGAGAAAATCATTCCTTCATCGTAAACAGAAAGATAGCAACTTGGAGGATCTTACAGCACACAGCATGAGCACCTCGCACGTGACGTCACAAAATCAACATTTTAAAAGATCATAACGTTCTTATACTTTGACGGATTTTCGTCAAACCTTCACCTTGAGTATGTTTCTTCCAAATGTCAGCTTTTATTTGGAAGCAATATACTTTCAGAGAGGACTGTCCATCTAAAGTGTTAAGCCCCTGTCCCACTATTGCGTGCAAGCGTAGCGTATATGACTTGCGAGGAACAATTTTCCAGCACACAGGGTATTTTCTGCGGGCTGAGAAGAATTTTGACAAGTTTTGCGTGCTTCTTGCCTGCTGGACGCGTGCTAAGTATTGTCTACTTGCGTGTATTCCGTGTGACCTGCGTGTCTGGCGCGTTGGTAGCGCGTGAGAGCTTTGAAACTGATCCGTGTTAGTTACGGGCGACTTACGAGCGCTGCGAGTTACCTGCGTCACAACTGCGTGTTACATGCGTGAGAGTTGCGTGCAAGTGCGAGCCTCTCAGAACGTCATCATCTTGGTCGCAGCCGACCCTCAACTAACCTGCAGAAAGGAAGTAACTGACCCTTCAAATACACGCACGCTACTTGCTCGTATGTGCATCGCTCCACACCCGCAGAAATGACCAGCTACACGGATGTAGGCAGTATGGACACCGTTCCTTGCCAGTAAAGCACCCGTATTATGCTAGTAGAATACTCGCAGATGATTCGCGTTTTCCGGGGCATAGCCACAGATCCACGGGCAAGTTGCGTACTTCATGCGAGTTAACTGCCTGTGACTTGCGGCCGCTACGGGCCTCCTACTGGTGTTCTGCGTGGACCTCTTCGGCCAATACCCTGCAACTCACCCGGAGCAAGTTTTGAACATGCTCAAAACTTGGTTGCGGGTAAATCGAACTTGCGTGCGCACCTGCGGGCAACTACGGGCGAGATAGGTGCTAGTTACTGTCACATGCGGGCCATCTGCGGAGACCTGCGTGTGGCAAAAATTGTCCCTCGCAAGTCACACGCAGCGCTTGCACGCAATAGTGGGACAGGGGCTTAACATAATAGACTAGCCTTTACTAACATAAGATTATGATTTCTCTATCTGTAATGCACACACACAATCATAGAGCAGTATTTTGGCAGGCAGGGGAAGGGTTAAAGAGAAATTAAACTCTGACAAAATCAACTTAAATTGATAAAAAAAAGGGCCTACAATAGTCAGAAAACAAAAGAAATTGGCGAAGTATTGTTGAACTACAGTAAAGTTTTTCCCCACTCCTACCAACTTTTGATAATTTTATTGGAACGACGACCTTCATTAGCCTATGTTTTAATTCTCTGCTGAACACACACACACACACAAAAAATCCTTTGAAAACACTAACATGTTGTTTCATTGAGCAAGCAGATACAAAATGATATGATATTATTTTGCTACCTATTAAAACAGAATTGGTCAAACTCGGTTGTTGTTGTTGTTGTTGTTGTTTTTAGATGGCAGCTCTGGATGCACTTAGTGTCTCTGTACCACTGATCTCCCCACTAGTGTAGAGATCAGTGCTCTATACTGGTGCACTTAGACAGCGCCATCTCTCAATACGGCACCGTACAGTGATTAAATCAACAGAACAAGGGGCCTGCCGAGCCTTACAAACCAATGCTTCGTTGTTGTTGATACTAGAATTGAATATCAAGCAAACTGTTGTGGGGTCTCATATGTCTCTGTAATTTGAGAACAAGACAATTAATCAATACTGCGCACGGAACATCGGCTATTTCGACGTTCCGCGCGCCACTCTGTCTCCTCTTCAATATTTTTTTGTTCATGTTTTCCGGCGCAAAATATCCCCAATTTACGAGAGCTTACTTAATGTTGTTTTAATTATCAACTCATTTAAAAGGACAGCTTTCACGACAACCCCCCCCCCCCCCATTACACACACAAACACAATGCAAGGCTTGCGAAATGGTTAAAGACCCCCACCCCCCTCATTACATGATCGGGGGTTAGGGATATGGTGGGATCAGGGATTAGGGGTAATGAGGTATTAGGGTTAGGATTGAGATAGGAATTAAGGTTAGCTATTTGTAATTGTTTTAAATGTTATTTACGTGTATTCATTTAATTGTAATGAATATTATATTCTTATACTGATTCTCATTTTCTTGATTTTAATGTTTGTTATTACGTGTATCTGTTCATTGTTTTCTGGATCCCCCGAATGATCAGCTAGGCCACGCTCCTTTCCAGCCGTGTACACACATTCTCTCTTGATTTATATTCATGTATTTGCATATATTTTTTTATCGGAAATAGATTCAATTCAATTCAATTCAATTCAATAGTGCCTAATAACGCTTTACACCGCAGTTAGAGGAAAGTTATGAATACGTCACAAAAATCAAACAGATTTAACGAGCCAAATTTGGCTCTCCATATTGTACACGTTTAAACTTAACTTTAAAAATTCAAGCTTTAAGATTTTCACGTATTGTTAGTGCATCTCGTGAAAAGTTATAACATGGAAATTATGAAAAGTTTTGTTAACACCTAGCACCAGAAGAAGTCTGCTTACAATGTACCTCTTATTGTCTACACCTCGTCTTTCTCTAACTTACCCCCCCCCCCCCCCTCTTTCTCCTTCTCCCCTTTTCTCTCTAATTCTTTTATTCCTCTCTCGTCTTGTCGCATGACGGAGTGCGTTTGTACATGTTAAAGTTTTTAGTTTTATTTCCCCCCATTTCCAACAAAGACATATTAACATCATGAGCACGGAGAATATTCAAAGATCAATACGTACAATATAAAAAGAATCAGAATTGTAAACACAGAATATATAAACAAATCAGTATTCTGAGCAAAGGTGCATGAATTTTGCGGCTCCAACGCACCCTCCTTTTTCAAATACCCTTGGTCATGTTGCATGTAGGTTTTCAATTATTGTAACCATGGACCCTGTGGTAGGGTCCATGTTGTAACTTACCATCAATAGTAATTGACATGGCAACATGTTCAATAACGAGAGCTTATTGGCTATTCTCTCTCTCTCTCTTCTCTCTCTCTCTCTCTCTCTCTCTCTCTCTCTCTCTCTCTCTCTCTCTCTCAAGTGCCATATCTTGGCGACCATGAAATGCCAGGCTTTCCTTTCCATTGCCACTCTAAGAAGCTCAATCTTCTTCAACCTAGTCCACGTTTCAATGCTCTGCAAAGACGTTACTCTTTGGCGTCCTCGATACCTCTTTCCTGCTACCTTTCCAGTAAAAAACACACACTCCAAATTTCCTTTTCTCATACAGTGGCCTAAAAAGTCCAGCGGATGTTTCCTTGCTGTTTTTTTTTTAGTAAAATACATTGTCTGCCTGCCCTCTCTAAAACGGCTGTGTTTGATGTGTTCATGTGATCCTTAACATACGTCTGAGGAACCGCATGTATGTTGCTTGCAAGTGATCCTCCATTTCCTTGGATATTGTCCAACACTCACATCCATATTTCAGAGTAGGTAACACATAACAGTCTAGAATTCTGAGTCTTGTGTTTGAGGAGATTTTAAGGTTACAAAGAAGATTGTTCATGTTTGAGAAAGTGTCCTTTGCAATAGATATTCTTGTCTTGATTTCACTGTCACACCTCCCATCTGATGTAAACCAGCTTCCAAGATAGTTGAATCTATTAACTTTCTTCATACTGACACCATGAATTTTAACGTTGCATACAGTTACAACTTTCTGTTTTGTAACAACAAGACACTCAGTTTTCTTGCCGTTAATGTACAGACCTTTCTTCTCACTTTCATTCACAGCTTTGTTCAGTATCTGCGGGAGGTTAGATTTTGATGTTGCAATTAAAATTTTATCATCTGCATAGCGAAGATTGTTGATTTTGGTGCCACCTATCACAACTCCTGGCAGTTCTTCTAGTTCCCTTAGGATCCATTCGCTGTATGAATTAAAAATATCTGGGGAAAGAGCCCAGCCTTGCCGCACTCCTTTTCCGATTTCGACAAATTCACCCACATCATTACTTACTCTTATTGCTGCTGTCTGGTTCCAATAAAGGTTTCTGATGATTCTGTGATCGTTACCATCGATATTGATTTCACTCAAGATGTCCAACATACGGCTTGGTATAATCAACAAAACACATATCCAGGTCTTGCTTCATTTCAATAGCCCTCTCTGATAGCATTCTCAGCATGAATATTGCATCTCTGGTATACCACAATCCTTAACAAAACCACATTGTAACTTTTATATTTCTGGTTTGATTTTACTCCTTGCTCTCTTCATCAGCACTTTCAACAAGATCTTCATTACATGGCTCATTAAGCTTATTGTCCTGTTTAATTCATTGTACTGCTCCAGGTTTCTTTGGCAGAGCAATAAAGATGGAATTGCTCAGTTCTAGAGGTATACTTTATATATCTCCTGAGTTATATATCTCATTCAACACTGTTACCATGGTAATAACCATTGATTGTAAGTTACAATAAGTGACAACCTTTATGCAACATGGCCCTGTTGTTCACATCAGGGTAAGCTTACAACGTAATATACAAAGTCATGTAAGTTTACGATTGTCAATATTTCTTTTCACTGAAAGCAATGGAAGAAATTCAACAAAATTATTGTAGGTGTAGGTCACGTGAAAAAGACTTTCTGAAAACGCTTTAAACCATGTACTCTCAGAAACGATTTTTTAAATGTAACCTCCCATGGCCTTTAAAGTTATTATTTTCTCTACAGGTTCAGGAAATTTCACCCCAGTTTATTTGAAAAATTATTGTAATTTGTAAAACTATGTGAAAAGTGAATTTCATGAAAAGGACAATGAATAACTCAATTCAATTCAGTATCGCTTAATAAACCTTTTATGTATAACTATATAGAAAAAAACCCAAAGTGAAATGTTTTCAGTTAATTTCTTAAGGTTTGCTCATTATGCTGTATATTATGGTATACTCTTTGTAAAGCGTTCCGAACATTCATCATCATGTGTGTGTTTTTGGCTCAGAACTTTACACTGTGCTGGGAATAATGAAGCAATTCATGGCAGTGAAAAGATAAGTGGTTTAATGTATTCCATACAACGGTTTGCTGTGATGTTGCTCTTATAAATTAACTAGTACTATGATGACTGCAAGGTGCGATTGTTTTTATTTTGAAAAAAAAAAGTATCGCGCATGTGAATGAACTTATTTTTCAGTGGCTTAGGCGGCAACTTACACTCCAGCGGCAGGTTGTTGTCGGTGCGTACGTACGGTCGCCGCCCCTCTCCGCGCCCGTACCATTTCACTCGCTCGCGCACACTAGCAATAGTTAGTGCATATATCCGTAGTACGTGCCAAGAGCAAGGGAAGGGAGTGTAGCGTTGGATCACTTGAATAAGAGTTTATAAATCATTGTTCAGGAGTTAACAAGTTTTGCAACGTGTGAATATTCCTGGTAAGTTGAAGTGATATGTACAATTATCTTTCTTTGACACTGCATGCTGTATCATTGTATTGTTTCAACGAACTGTACAGACTTGTCGAGATTTTCTGTTTACGACGGAGCAGACTCGTTTGCCGACGCCGGTGGTTGTGGGTATGCGAGGTTGGAGCTCCCGCTGAGAAGCTTCAACTGTCGCGCGGCGCGCGGCAGGGCACGACGCTGTTGAAAGTGGAGGAGTGATTCATATTTTTACGACCATATTTTACGACTTTGATGCATTGTCAACTTTCACTATTTCGTGAACACGTATGAAGGATTGCTAAGTTATTGTTGAATTGGGCCAACGTAATATCAACAAGTAAGATCAAATACTGGAATATAGCTGCCAATTAGAGGCTATATCACGCTGAAACTTGAAAGTTGTGATTAGTTCTTCCAAAACTATCGCGACGGAAGCGTGTACTTCCGGGGTCCTGTACAATCAATGCAAAAGACGGCCGCGGTCTTGTAAAATTGATTAAGTGGGCGTCTAGTCGGTATTGACTGTTAATTTCTTCGATGATTTGTATGTCACTGGGCGCTAATGCACTTTGGTATCCCACTAGTTTTATGAATTTTAACCCTAAACCTAACCCTAACCCGAAAACCTAATTCTAACCCTACCTCTGACCCTAGCACTAACCCTAGACAAAATTTTCGCTGTTAGTGTTAGATTTATCCAAATAAGTGATTTCTAGGTCACTTTGTGCCGACAACAATCTGTAGTGCAGCAAATTCTCACTGTGTGCATTATATATGTGGGATACCAAAGTGCATTAGCACAGGTCTGTTAGTGTATTCGATTCATGTGACATGAATAAGATGAATTAAAGGAAGATAATTACTGAATGTTTATAGGCAAGTGATAGATTGTATAGACTTTGGTATTGAACAGTTATTGACTGTTTGCAATGTTTACACGAAACAGATTGGTACAACAAAATCATGCAAATACATTACACCAGTGCCATATGAAGAACATTTAAAAAAATGATCATAGTCATACTTCTCGGCCCATAAATGTACGTTGGTCTAGTGATTATATTGTCAACAGTTGTAAAATTTGTTTGTTGAAATAGTTATATTTTTATTTGAATACAAACATTTGTTCTGACATTGTGAACATATTAGAAACAATGTTAATTGAAAGAGCTGACCTGTACATACATACACTACAGCTCAAAGGAATTGGCACAGGGAAAGGGAAGAAAGGGAAGGACCCGCAGTTTTAAACCGCAGTATATTTTTGTCTAGTTCAGCATGAAACTTTTTAGCTTTTTAGGCTTAAGTATCATGTTTCATGCTGAACTGCACAAAAGATATCGCGGTTTAAAACTGCGGGTCATTCCCTTTCTTCCCTTTCCCTTTCCCTATGTCAATTCCCTTGAGCTGTTGTGTATGTCATATTACCCCAGTGTTTCATAGATGACAATGATATAAAACAAACAGGATGTGCATCCTGTGGCGTTGTGTGCAGAGTAAACAGAGATCAGCTAGTGTTCAGAAGGAAATCATCCTTCTTGTTTCGTATTTAGTTGAGGTTTTTTGGACTTGCTTCCCTAAAAGAAGCTTTCATTCCAGGAAATGCAGTGGTTTATTTTCAGGAAAGGACGCGGAAGCTGGGGCTGAACTCAGTCTTGCTGCCTTTTTGCTGGTACTTTGCGAGTGTGAATGTAGGTGTAGTAGGCCTATAGCCACATGTATGTTGCCATGCCGGTAATACTATGGTAGTCAAAATACTAGCAGTAGTTGCATCAAGAACTATGCAACATTTGGTACAATGTAGTTGTTACTTGTACTGCACAGTTTGTACACTAAATATATGAACTTATTAAAGTTTGACTGGCTTTTTAGTTTTTAGTGAAAACATCTTCTTCTTGTTATCTACATTTATTGTGTAGTAGATTGATTTAACCTGTTGTTTACTGAGCCTATATATGCAGGCGGGCTTTTCTCCAGTCACACTGAACAGCGAGCGGTACTGAACGTTGTGTAATCTGCTGTATGGATACATGTAATAGATGACAGGCTATGAATGAAGTTCAAATACAGGTGTAACTTATATGGCTCAATTAAGTCACACCCCTTTGGCAACCACAATTCCATGGTGAATGTTCATAAAGACTGAAAATCATAAGATGTACCTGTGTTGTGTTATTAATGGTTGATGGTTGATCAAAGCTGAAGCAGCCCGGTACAATGTACAATATGCTGTGATTGTTGACCAACAATCCCTGTGCTATAGAATGTGCTAGTATCCCACATATATAATGCATGCAATGGGAACACTGCAATACTGATTGTCCGTCAACAGAAAGTGACATACAGTAGGAATCACTTTTTCTGATGAATTCAACAGCAAAGAAGTTGTCTAGGGTCAGGGTCAGGGTTATGGCTAGAATTATGATTATGGTTAGGGTTAGGTTTAGGGTAAGGGTTAGGTTTAGGTTTCAAATTCATAAAATTAGTGGGATTCCAAAGTGCATTAGCGCCCAATCCTGCCACTCTTCTTTACCACAGTACAGTAGGTGTGTCTTCATTAGCCCGATCAGACGAAATAGCGAGCTATTTTGCTGATCCGGGGATCTAGCCTGAAGTTGCAATCGCGTCTTCATTAGCTCGAAACTTGGGATACCTAAGCTCGAAACTCGGGATGCATAAATTATCCCGATGTTCACACATGCGCAGTGTGCGACGGGAATAGGCCATGACCGCTTGGCTTCGGTTGTGAGCTCGCGTTCACGCACGTACACAACCTGCCCGTAAAAAAACCTAAAACAATGCCTCGTGCGCGCTGATGCATGCTGAGGTCGGGAAATTTTCAGGCTAATGAAGATGCTCCGAACTAGCTCGAGCTAAATCGCGAACTAGCCTCGCAAATAGCAAGCTATTTCGTGATCTGGCTAGCTAACCCGATCAGAACAAGTTTGCCAATTCGCCCACATCGGGCTAATGAAGACACCCCTAGTGTGCAGGTGCAAATGCTTTTCAGTTACTCAGTGAGTCTAGTGCAATGGGTTTGAAGCTGGGGAGACTACAGGTACCAAAGTCATGTAGAATCGCGGAAGAGGTTTATGGTACACCATGTGTAAAGTCCTGGAAAGACTGAGAAGAGAAAAAGTGGATAAAATTGGAGGTGAATTGGAAAGGTGAGAACGTGGAGATTTGAAAGTAGAGTATTCTTTTGAAATGAGTGTAGTCCTTTTGGACTTTAAACCAGAAAGAGTGAGGAGCTGATGAGTAGAGAAGTAGACTCGGATGTTTCGGGCAGATTAACTGTCCGTCTTCAGGAGTGAGTGTTCGCTAGTTGTGTGGCGGTACTTATGATGTACCATGCAAACCTTCAAACATCATCAGGTGGGCAATTCCATGAATTAGTGGACATGACCCTAAATTTTAAAATTCTGATTTTCTAGGTGAAATTTCTTTTTTGAGGTAGAGAATATGTTGAAGAACACTGGCAAAATGTCTAAGATGTCGTCACTGCGAAGAAAATATTAAAAAAAATGTTTTTGCATGGTTGATATTTCAGATTGAATTTATGAACAAAACTTTACAAATTTTTCAATTGATCACTGAATATTCAAAGAAGGGTCTTTTAAATCAATTCAGGCATATTCAATCACTGAATGAAGTTGTCTGTCAGCATTCTGAATCAAAACTTTGTATTGGGATTGCTAATGACCCAAAATTTTGGAAACCTCAGCCCCTTCGAATCAATGTAACGTAACTAACCAAAATATCAACTTTGTTTTTCCTGGAAAGAAAACAACTGCCCAAAATGTTCATATTTAAAAAATTCCTCCTATGCATAGGCCCCAATTCATAACAGTCCAATTAATTCAATAACATTGTGCTATAGTGAATTGAGAAGCACTCAAAATGTGTAACGTAACTAACCATGTAACGTAACTAACCGACCATGTAACGTAACTAACCGCTTTGCCACTGATTTAACACTATGCAGTGGCAATTGGGCAGCATATTAGGATATATTTAGACAAAAGAAGGCAGCAGAACGCAATTGGCTACCCATAATGCCATTGAAAGCATGCTCTTCATGTGCTGCATCTCTGCAACATCCAAAGACAGTGCTGAGCGTCAGAAAGCATCTCATGACACGCAACGTGACAAGAGTGCATTGATCCAAATTGACTTCTCTGAGAATTATACGTGTGTATCTCAAGACGAAGTGCAGAGTGCGCACTGGAATCATCACCAAGCCAGTCCCTTCACAGCAGCAGTGTGGCATTCTGGTTCCCTACACTTACGTGTAATTGCATCCGATGATCTAAAAACCCACTCTAAGGACACAGTCCTCGCATACTTGGATTTGCTTCTGGAAGACCTGCCAGAAAAAGTGACATCTGTGTCTGTTTGGTCTGATGGACCAGCTTCACAGTGAATCGGTATGTGGCAGCTGGTATGGTATAGGAGCACTGCAAAAGAAGCACAAAGTTCAAATCCGCTGGAATTTCTTCTGTACTTCTCATGCTAAGGGTCCAGTGGATGGCATCGGGGGCTCTGTGAAACGCCATTGGAGTAAAGTTCTATCAAGGCAATGTCTTGTGCAGCATGTAGAGAGCTTCGTTGCTGCTGCTCAGGGGATGAAGAATGTAGTTGTTACAGAAATCAAGTCAGATCAGAGTGTTGAGAGGAATGGAGCTCTCAATTTAGGTGACGTGTTTGCACAGGAACAGGCAATTCCAGGCATTGCGAAGATGCACTCTCTGATGGAAGTTGATGGCAAAATCTAGACACACATCTTGTCAGAGGATAGCTGCCACTCAGTCATAGATATTAATGATGATGTCCCATCTACAAGCCGCCCCAATAACATCAGAAAAGGCAAGTCAATCAGCATTGGAGACAGGTACATCGTGGAGTATGATGAACACAGATTTCCAGGTGAAGTAGTTGTGGTGGTAGGGGAGGAATTCCTGGTTTCTGTCATGCAGCGGGCAGGAAAATACTGAAAATGGCCCACTCAGAAAGATGTTATCTACTACATGCAGGACAAAATGATTTCCAAACTGGATGTACCAGAGGTTGCAAACAATAGTGGACACTTCAAATTTTCTGTTCGGACATAAACAACTCTAACAAATGACTGTGAGATAGCTTGAACAATGAACCACTGTTACCTGGCATTTATTTAGTTTGTAATCACAAAGACATCTACTTAGTGTGTGCATAGATGTTGTTGTTTGTTTTGTATTCATATTACCAAAAAGGAAAAGACACCCTTCATTTTACCCTTTTGTTTAAATATGTTTATCTAGTATTATGATGCACATTTATAGGTCATCACTGTTTGATATTGTACATGTACTTTTCTATGGCAGTATGAGCAAGTATGTTTGTGGCGAGTTTTGGCATAACAAAGAAGAGATGATCATTTTAACCACCACTTTAGTAACACTTTTATCAAAATATGAGCACAAGATGTGTTGCAAATGTAAACTGAAGAATTCACAATGTTTTTGAAGTTGCCCTGTGCACTTTATGAAATTTTGTGTGATAAAAAAGTATAATGTCATCTTGACTATTTTACTACTATACTGACCAGACAGAACCCATTGTACAAGTCTTATCAGCATGATTGGTATTCTACATCAAAAGATATCTAATTAAAATACCATGGCAATTGAAATGTTTTTGTTCCTTTGAAATTATTAAATGGCCTGAACATGCATATTGCATGAATGTGATGCACCACATGGTATCAATTGCATACAATACAGGACTACATGCATGTTTTCAGATCATGCTATCCGACAACATATATTACCCTGCAAATCAAAGGCTGAACTAGTTCTTTAGAGGCATAAAATGTTATTTAGGAGAGAAAAGAGTTGGAATCAGTGCTAAATTGAACAGTATTTCTATCCTGCACTTCTTTTTCAAATAAATGAAGCCCCATATGCACCCTAGGTGTGAGAAAAATTTGACCAAATGTAATTTTTCAATGCATGGACAAAGTGTAACGTAACTAACCGTAACGTAACTAACCATCTTTTTGTTGTTGCTGTACAAAACTTGAAAGCTATTACTAAAATGTTTCATATTAAATAACTTGCCAAGACACCAGCAATAACATGAATGTCACAGTTTGTTTCAGTTGAACCTAGTTTGAGGAAACTTTTGGGACAAAATCTTGTCATTTTTTTCCATGTCCTCTAAGTGTAACGTAACTAACCGAAATTGAAGTTCTTGTTATCCCTTACTGAAATGTGTCTCATGATTCTGTTTGATGGTGTGAAGTAGGTTTTGTCTAAAGGTATTCACACTACAAAAATAGAAGAATAATATCAAAGCATCTTCTTGTAGAAGCCAACCTTAGATTGAAAATGACCATAAAGTGTAACGTAACAAATCATGGAATTGCCCAGGTACATTGTACACTCCAGCTCTAAGGAATTTTCATCATAGGGAACAGGAAAGGGAAGAAAGGGAAGGTGCCGCAGTTTTAAACTGCGGTGTATTTTGTCCAGTTTAGCATGAAACATGATGCTTTATTTGAGCTGTAGTGTCGCTCTAATATGTATGTAGTAATTAGTGAGTCAAGGCACTAGTCTTATCACACAGACTCATGTTTTCAGGAAGTGGTTGAATTGAGTTTATGCCTCTATACTAACTGCATGTACATGTGCAGTGTATGACACACTAGTGATTTATTGAAGACAATCTAGCTTTCATGATCAGTGGACTACATGTAATTCCTTCTCTAGATCTCAGCCAAGCTGAACCCAGGGTAAAAATCAATTCAAAATTTTCGGGGGCTACTTTTTTTTTTTTTTTTTTTTAGCACACTGGCCGATTTGTCTACAGTATGGGAATTTCATTGGGGGGGGGGGGGGGGGCTCTTTTAACATTTTCTAGGGCTCTTTTAAACATTTTGGGGGTAAAATTGCCCTGAGCCCCCTTGTATTTTTCCCTGGCTGAAACCCATCTCAGTGATGACTAATCAGTCATGAGAGGTTAAAATGTCACACCAGAAATATTTAATGCCTTTAGCGTAAGCGTAAATACCAAACGTCATGTGTGTCATCCAGTTGACATTGTGTGGTCTTGTGATGCTTGCTTTGAGAAATTAATAGCAATAGAATGAATACCTTATCCAGATATATTTCAACACACAAAATGACAGAATGACTGGAATGATGTACCACATTGCAACATCAGAACTCATTACTTTTGTGTTTGATGATTTAATTCTGTATGCTCCACAGAGGCATTTTTGGACTGGCAACATGCATCTACACCATTCCCATAGGGCTGTATGGAGTCGCGCAGAGAAGGAGTTAAATGATTTGCCTTTTTTTTTTTTTACATTGTTCCCCGTCTCCACCCTTCAAGATTTAAGATTCAAAAATTTATTTTTCCACAAAAGACAACAGAAAACATGCCATAAGTTCAGATACCGTACAATGAACAAAATGATCCATCTTTCATTTAATCCCTTTAATCCATCTGCCCCTTTCTGCCTCCCCACATACTACTATACCTCACCTCAATCAATCCTCCTCACTTTTTTTATAATTCTTATTTTGTAGGCCTATCTTGTAGCCTGTTGTATTCTTCTCAATAATTTCATCTGCACCTTTTTGCCCTGGAGGTTGAATTTAACATGACTGTTTGACATTCCCTCTGCTACCCTCACACATGGTGCATTGTCACCCCCCCCCCCCCCTTCCCCCTTCAGCCCACTCACCCCCTTGAAACCCTGTCTCTGAGGTGGTCATCCACTTGACATTCCTGTCTCATGACCTCACATGCAGGTCACAAATAGGAGAGAGAGAGAGAGAGAGAGAGAGAGGGGGGGGGGGGGGCGAGGAGAGAGGAGGAGGAGCGTCCCTTATTGATCGGTAGACAGTTTTAGTATGAATCACTGTAGAATGGTTGTATTGTTGACCCTGTGTGTTGAGTGAATGGGCATTGAGGGTTGAAACCTTACCCCATGAATGACTGGGTCACACACACCCCACCACAACCCACCACAAGCCTGCTCTTTGTTCCCTAATCTCATTCAACCTTTGTACCTTGGTATCAAATTGAATTGTAGCTCAAAGCTGCAGGAATGTGTCAGAAGTTTACCATATTTGTGACATGAATAATACTGAAATGTGAGTGAATTACAAGTATTTTGATTTACTTTGACAAAAAGAAAACAGCCACAAAAGTGTAATCTCTTTGAAATTAAAATGTGCTTTCATTTGTATTCATTATTTGTCAAAAATAAAACATTTGTGACATGAGTTCTGAAAATATATGTGAGTGAATTACACTTCTTTGACAAATGAAAGCAAAGCAGCCACATAAAGACATTTATAATGTAATTTTTTGTAAAGGTTTGTATGTCATATGCATTGCCATCAATAAGAAGCTCTTGTTGTGTATAACTGTATAATTTACAAGTTTACTCCTGATTGCTAGTAACACATTTTTACATTCACTTACATCTAGAGATTCACTTTCAGTTCCAGTGGATGGAATGCACTTTGATTATATTGAATCAGGCAAACCCTGTACAATCTTTGTGTTTTCCACTCGTAACTACCTGTGCATTGCAGCTATTGTTTGCATGATGTGCGTAAGATGTGCATGTACATAACAGAAATAGCCTACATGTAGATTAAACCACAGTGATCAATTTTTATTATCAATTGCTTACATAAGAAAGACTTTGACATGAGTACTTAAAATATGTGATGTACATTGTATTTTGACCACAGAAAGCAGGTATACAGTAGCTAAATAAAGTATAATTCCTTTATTCCTTACAAATAAAACAAGATGTGTCTGTTATGTACATCCATGTATTGGCAATGGAATCAGTGTAAACCTGCATCATTTTTTTCCAAAATCATTTTATTACACATTCAAACATAATAAAGGAAAATAAATATACAAAGCCCAGGTCACAGTTTAATTAATGCTGAATCCAGGTGAGATATAGACAGTTACAAAGGAAAATGTCATCGATTCAATATAACAAGAATTATAATACAGAAAACAAGAAGCTACAAAAAAGCGGCAATATTTATGGCTAATGCCCTACTACTTGAGAGGGTGAAAATGGAAACAAAATCAAACATTCATCTATCAAACAGAATAGATATATGCATTGAATTATGTTCAGTACAGGTAGTAGATTGTTATTTGTATAAATCTGGACCCAACATTTAGCGTTTCTTTGCAGTTATGTTTATTTTGTTTGATTTCAAAACAAGATATTATCATTGCGTTGCCTGGAAATAGGATATTTCCTTATCTGCAATGCACTCTTTAAAGAGATAGTCCACCCTGAAATTAAGTTGGTTTCTAATACAAGCCGAAACATGAAAGAAACTTATAAGTAAAAGTTTTATGAAAATCTGTCAAAGGATAAGACTAGAGTTACGATTGTTTAATGTTCTGATTTGGTGATATCACATGCTTGAGATGCTCCCCAATATCATGTATGTTGTGTACATATTTTTTAATAGGATACTATGCATTATTTACCTGTGCATTTCATAGGTCATTAGAAAAAGTGTGTTTTTACATGCATACAGTGTACCTCTATGAAAATGATTATTCCTCTATCAAAATCAGACAAAGAGCAATTTATGGAATCATATAGCACACAACATATACATAAATAAATCATATGGTGATCTCAAGCACCTCGTACGTGATGTCTCAAAATTGAAATGTTAAAAGATCATAACTTTCTTATCCTTGTTTCTGCCTGTATTGAAACCAAACTATCGACAGGGTCGACTTTCCCTTTAAGTTGTGGAATTGTTAATGTTTAGACAAATATAATAAGAACTATGAATTTTGTTAAAGGTCTCTCCCTGAATGCTCAGACAAACAAGAAATTTTGCTTGATTCATTCTCTCTGACAAGAGGCTTGAATGCTCTGGATACCAAAGGATGAGGAACCATTACGTGGAGATTCGTCGATGGAATGTGAAGAAACAACATCATGAAATCTCTCTGAAGATGGCTGGGGGGGGGGGGGGGGGGCAATAACACAGCCGCATTTTAGCATGAATCATTTCCCATCCCTAGCGGGTATTTCACAGAAGTATTGGGACATTTGTCAGTACTTGTGGATGATTTTGTGATTTTCCTCCCCATTTTCTTTCCTTGCTTGTTGCTTTTATCAAGATTGGCAAGTTGTTGCTCAAAGCACCATGGGTACACATTAATCCATCCCACTGTCGCTCACGCGGGAGACTTCTCTGCCTCTCTGTGGTTTGATCAAGGAGGAAGCCCTCCCTGGATCCTGTATTTGTACAGTGGTGCAGCAAAGAGAAAGACAGAGGGAGAGGGGGGGGATACATGTATGTAGAGAGTACATGTATGGGAGGGAGATGGAGAGGGCAGGAGGGAGGAAGAGAGAGAGAGAGAGAGAGAGAGAGAGAGAGAGAGAGAGAGAGAGAGAGAGAGAGGGGGGGGGGGAGAGATGGGAGATAAAGTGTGGGGGGGGGGGGGCTGGAGAGAGATATGTGAAAAGAGAAATTGTGTAAATTCTTTACATGTAAAGAAGGGGAGAGATAATGCTCAGAGAGAGAGAGAGAGAGAGAGAGAGAGAGAGAGAGAGAGAGACTGTCTCACACACACACTGACGGAGATTGCTGTATCGAGAGGAAAATATCCTGGGAGGAATAAATCTAAGACATCCAGAACAAAATTACAAATGGCATTACTTTTCACTGCTGGTGAAGTCGGGAGTGACATGTTTTTCTTCCGAACATCCCTCCACAATGCACATTCATGATTAATTTATAGCATTGCCGTGCCAAGACAGTTCAGGTTTTCAAGGATAATTGGATGGTGGCTTATAGGGTTGCTTCCATGCTTGTTTGTTAATTCATGAGGCATTGCATGGTGTAGATCCAAGGGTGACAAAATATTTCATGTGTGACTCACTCATTATGTGGAGGGCGGGTAACAAGCATGGATAAACAGGACTACATACAGTAGAGAAAATGAAGTATGGTTTGTGTGAAAAGTCTTAATGTGACATAAACTGCCCCACAATATTTGTGTTTGGTTTTGAATAAAGCACCAAAATATGTCTTTTGGAAAGATCTGCTATTTTGCCTCAATAGTTACATGAAGTCTTCATATTGCCAACACTAGTCTAGTCTGTTTTCCAGGCTGTTGGGCATTTCTATGCCAAACTACATGTATTCAATCACGAGGTGCGTCTTCATTAGCCCGATGTGGCGACATAGCTAGCTAGTTCTGATCGGGATAGCCTAGCCAGATCACAAAGTAGCTAGCTATTTGCGTCTCCATTAGCCAGATCAAGTGAAATAGCTAGCTATTTGGTTAAGAAAATTCCGAAGAAATCTTGGGAAGAAAGGGAAGGAGCCGCAGTTTTGAACCACGGTATATTTTGTCCAGTTCAACATGAAACATGATTCTTTTAAGGCTAAAGCATCGTTTTTCATGCTGAACTTGACAAAATATACAGCAGTTCAAAACTGTGGCTCCTTCCCTTTCAAGATACCCATGCCAATTCCTTTGAGCTGTACTATGTAGTGTAAGGGGTCTGGCTGGAGGACTCAGACTAGTCATACATGTATGCGATTATTTTTTCTGTGGCTCACTCAAATGAGAAATGAGGAGAATGAATGAGAGACTAGTCTGATGAGTACCAGACTCTGTTCTTCAGTGTGGATTAAAGAAATGTCCAACAGCTTGGAGTTGAGGCTAACACAGGTCTGATAGACTTCTCAGGGTGACTTGGCCATGTCTGGGTCCAGTGAAAACCTTTCAGCTGATATCCAGTGAAAACAAACAAACAGAGGGGTATAAAAACATGAGAGAATTTGGGGTTGTTTCATTTTTGTTGAATTAATGGATGGATGGGGGAAAGGTGAAGGCGAAGTGCAGTACCGGTATGTGTTAATGTAACCATAACACATTCCCTATTATACAGAGTACATTAATGTGTATCAGGGATAAGAATACAATTTTGTGGGGCTTTTATTCAAGCAGGATGTCATGACTTCAGCACCCCACTTATTGATAATTTATTTTCTTTTACAAGGGTATCACCTTCAGTGAGCAAAGCTGGGGGCAGGGGGATCATAAGGTGCATCTTCATTAGCTCGAGCTGGGCAAAATAGCGAGCTTGTTCTGATCCGGCTAGCTAGCCAGATCACGAAATAGCTAGCTATTTGCGTCTTCATTAGCCAGATCAGGCAAAATAGCGAGCTATTTGGTCGAGAAAATTTCCCAAGAAATCTTGGGCTAGATGGAGCTAGCTCGAGCTAGTTCGCGAAATAGCTCGAGCTAGTTCGGAGCGTCTTCATTAGCCTGAAAATTTCTCGATCCCGGCATGCATCAGCGCCCACGAGGCATTGTTTACGTAATAGGTTTTTACACGTGCGTGAATGCAAGCTCACAACCGAAGCCATGCGGTCATGGCCTATTCCTGTCGCACACTGCTGGTATGTGCGAAACTCGGGATAATTTATGCAACCCGAGCTCGAGCTTACGTATCCCGAGTTTCGAGCTAATGAAGACGCGATTGCAACTTCAGGCTAGTTCCCCGGATCAGCAAACTAGCTCGCTATTTCGTCTGATCGGGCTAATGAAGACGCACCTATAGAGTACAACATTTGATGTTTTGGGGAGAAAGTGTTAAGGAGACTGCCAATCCAAAGACACATGCATGAGTAGACTCCCAATCCATAACACGTGTGATACTGCTATTGATAATGCATAAGATTTGTATAGCACTATTTTCCATTTTTTATTAAATGCTCTAGGCATTAAATAACAACATTAGAAAGACCATGAATGTGATTAAACAATCCTACATGAAAGATTGAATGTCTGTCTTCAGAACACACAATTTAATAAATGAGTCTTTAATTTGCCTTTAAAGGTCGTTGAAGAATTGGAGTCCAAGAATGCAAAGTGCAACATGGGGTAGCATGTGCCTTCACTGAAACCAATTAATCAGCGCTAGTGTGCCTTGTTATAGAGATCACCCTTCTCTCATCGGTCCTCTGGATCATCAAACCGCCATCAGGGGCTGTTTTCTGAAGGCAGGGTTGGTTTGGAGTGAAAGCATGCTGCTGTTGATGTAAGGCCTCCCTCATCACGAGCCTTCCCATCATCCCTCACTAGTAGTCTAGTCTGTCTTCCAAGCTCTCTGACATTTCTAATCGGACAATCCAAACTGGAAATTAGAGTCTCAAACTCAGACTACCAGGTAGTCAGCTAGAAGCTTTATAATTCTTCTCTTTTCTCAAAGTCTAAACTGATGAAGAGATCGAGAATGATTAGTCTACTGCAGCCACACCCTATTATTGAATGGTTTATTTTTTTAAAATGCCCAGCTGCCTGAAACCGAGGCTAACATCGGGCATCAGTCCTCACCATCAACCATATTTGTTGTTTAAGGCACAGGCAACTGGGAGATACTGTAATGTGCGCGATTCCGTAAGCCCCATTCTATTGTATACAAACCTCGTACGTCATGCATGTTTGTAGGACTAGGTCAGCAATCTCCGAATGTGTCCGAAAACGACTGAAAGTGACGCGAAGGCCGAAGTCAGAGGCTACCCGTTCAGAAAATAATTATTCGCAGCCTGCGCTAGCGCTATCACAGGATGCATGCGTGCTGGACTGCTCACCGAGCTAGATGAAGCATCACACTGAACATCTAGTCTAGCTACATGTAGCTAGCCTGCTGCAGGCCGGGGGGGGGGGGGGGGGGGGGGGGGCAAATTGCTCGCGAATACATGAATTACCAGTGACTGGCCGCTGTAAGAGGACCTCTCTGCTGCTGATCATGAGAGGGTGTGTTCCACTTGAGTGCAACAATTTTGCTAGGAACATTAGCAGCTCACGTCTCTGCCATACTACACATGCAGTTTGGTCATAGACCTTGTTGGCTCAAACCATGACCCCTATTAGAGATGCACTCCATGCTCATACAAATGTTTTCCGTATATTTTTTAAACAAGGGGGGAAATACAAATTATGTGTGGTGGTCTACTTAGCAAGTCTAATGTGAAGAAACAAATGCGAATATTTATCAAGAAAGTAAAATACCTCTATTGGTATGTGTTGTAGTTCTGAAACCGTAATTGCCTCAATGCTCCCACAGCATTTCTCCTTCATATGTACCGTTCCATTTCCCCCCTTTCCCAGAAAGGGGTTAAATGTGAACAGATCAAATGCGAACAACATGACAGGCCGACAAAAACACTCATACATCAATGTGCAACACCAGGTACATGTATACATTTCACTTCAGAAATGAAATCAAATTTCTGACACGCACCATGTACGTATTTATATTCAAAAGCAAAATAATACAAAATTCTGACCCATGCCAGATACTCAGAATGTGTCATGAAAGCTCTTACTCTCGACCTTTCTACAGACATATACGTTTGTACTTTATGATCTATACACAGGCTTCCAAATGAATTTGAATCAAATTTCTCCCAAGCTGGTATTCCAGTCGAACTACATTTGTAACCAACCTGTCGGTTATGATATTAAGTGAGCTATTGTTGAATGGAGTGAGTCATGCGGGATGAAGACACAGTTTTTCTTTGTAATGCTGATTGCTTGTCTGACTGTCACGCTCGCTGAGTGGATTCAGTATCAAAATGAATCATAAAAGTGGTTATCAATCACATTTCATATCAATGGCGCTCTAAAGTATGGTGTAAAATGCTGTAGGCGTGTTCTGTCATGCGAATGGTACATTAGCCTACATGGTAGCACTTTATTCTTGAAGTCAATGCAATTCAGGGCTTTTTCATAATGTCATTGCAGCCAAAGCCTGAATTGCGACAATATTTTCATGATATTAAAAAGCTTAGATAACAATGGTTACAATATATTAGCATTTAGATTACATTCTGAACTCTCATGTCATCTTCAATTTTCTGAGCAGTGCAAACTATTCAAAAGTACTACGACAAGATGTGACTTTCAGGTATTGGCCTTTGCATGTCTTGCATTGAGAATGATGTCATTTATGTAATTTGTTGAAACTTGTGTTTAATATGAGGCCATACATGTACATGTACATGGGAAGGTAGCACATTATTAAAGGCGAGATAGATATTCTGGCTTTTAAAGCACCCATGTACTGAACAACTTTATGTTTCATTTGGACGTATATTCATAAGCATGGTTTTGCTTGAATCTCGTAGTGTTTTATGCCGATGGATTCAAGCAAAAGACTCATGCAAGCAATTGCTACTTGTACTGTACTTTTTTAAGCATGTGGTGCATTTTGAATGAGTTGTGTAGGGAAAAAAAAAAGAAATCAACTAATCATGAAGACTTTGCAGTAGGGTTTAAAGCATGGGATAAGTGCAGAAATTGTCAATAAACATTGACAGGCAAATCCTGTTTACATGTAGTTTATTCAGGGTATCGTTTATGTACATGTACATAACTATAATATGTGCATGATCATGAACGATTGTATCCCACAGTGCACTGTTTGTCTCTCCTTGACCTCTCCACTGAGTAATCTCTCTATCATTCTCTCTCTCTCCTCTCTCTCTCCTCTGCCCCTCAATAGGTGCGTCTTCATTAGCCCGAGCTGACGAAATAGCGAGCTATTTTTCTGATCCGGGGAACTAGCCTGAAGTTGCAATCGCGTCTTCATTAGCTCGAAACTCGGGATACGTAAGCTCGAGCTCGGGTTGCATAAATTATCCCGAGTTTCGCACATACCAGCAGTGTGCGACAGGAATAGGCCATGACCGCATGGCTTCGGTTGTGAGCTCGCATTCATGCACGTGTAAAAACCTATTACGTAAACAATGCCTCGTGGGCGCTGATGCATGCCGGGATCGAGAAATTTTCAGGCTAATGAAGACGCTCCGAACTAGCTCGAGCTATTTCGCGAACTAGCTCAAGCTAGCTCCATCTAGCCCAAGATTTCTTGGGAAATTTTCTCGACCAAATAGCTCGCTATTTTGCCTGATCTGGCTAATGAAGACGCAAATAGCTAGCTGTTTCATGATCTGGCTAGCTAACCCGATCAGAACAAGCTCGCTATTTTGCCCAGCTCGAGCTCGAGCTCGAGCTCGAGCTCTTCTAATTATTTTCACTTTCTCTCTTTCTCTACAACGTTGTCCCCATCCAACAATTGTGTTCTGACTTGCATTTGTGTCTGGTTTAACTGGATAAATCATCTACAGTATGTGCCATGTGTATTAGCCAGCAATATACACAAATCCCAGTTTGTATGACATGAGAATAGTTATATAGAGATGTTATATTCTACTTTCTCTGCTAACTACTGTGACATGAATCATTCATGTTTTATTAGTCTTAACTGATCAGACCTGTTAATCATCTGATTGGGTTTACATGTATGTTTGTAACTCTTACTGTTTAGTGTTCAGGTTGAGATATGATTTAGGAAGTGGCTGCATACCATATCAAATAACTGTGTTGTGTTGTGTTGTCTCGTTACTAATGCCATGTTGGCTTAGCTTGAAATCCAGGCCGTCTGACATTTCTAATCAAAATTAGCAAATAGAGTCTAATATTTTAAAACTAGTCTTTTTTATTATTCTCCTCTTTTATCGGTTAGGGGGGCCATAGAAGAAATTGAGAATAATTAGTCTACTGCAGCCAGACCCCATCATTGAATAGTTGGGTTTAAAAATGCTCAACAGTCTTGAGGTCAGACTTTGCCTGCCAGGCGAGGCATTGGTTTCTATATCATTCACTGGCTGCTACTATGATGTATGTGCTGTGGGCACGCTCTTTTGAGAGCGCTCTAAATCATTATAATGATGATGGATTGGATTTGAAATTGAAACTTCAAGAGAAATTGAAGCCTTTTGTTAAACCCTGGTCATGAGGGAGGGAGATTATTCTTATAAAGTATTTGTCACATCGTCTGTAATTCATCAAGCGATACTGGCGAGATAATGTGTGACAACTTGAAATGACCAAGAACTTACTATTAAGAGGTATATACATTGTCCAAGATTGATGCATGAAAGTCCTTTCATTCCAGTGAAAACTCTTTTCAAAACCCTTTTCATCACCGAGAGAAGATTATACCATATTACATGTATACATCCTTAGCCTGTTGTGAATACCAATAAACTAGAATACAGTGCACTTCCTTTAAGTACCCCCCTCTCTCTCTTCCTGATCCTCACTCTGACATGCCCCCTCTCTCCTCTTCCATCCTTGTTTTTTCTTCTATCATTCTTTCCTCTACCATCCCTCTTCCCTTTTCCATCCCTCCTTTTCCCTCCAACTCCCCATGAGCCCTACTAACTAGGGTCCATGCTCTCACCATATCATTTGCTGCATCTCCCCCTTTTCATCTCTCCTCCGCCCCATCTCTTCCTACCGTCTTCTCATGTAAAACATCTTCCCATTTTCATCTCTACCCAGAGTACATGTACTCCACCCCATCTTTATTTCCTTCTCTCTCTTATCTTCCCCTCTCTTCCCCCATCCACCTCTCTCTCCTCACTCTCCAGCATTCTCCTTTGCAGCCTTCTCCCTCTTCATCTCTACTCCATGCCTGTGTCTTCTCCCCCATCCTTCCTCCACCACCCATTCTCAGGTACTCATTTAAAGGGATAGTGCACCCTGAAATGAAGTTGGTTTCAATGAAAGTAGACACATTAAAGAAACATAAGTCAAGATTTGGTGAAGATCTGTCAAAGGATAAGAAAGTTATAATCTTTTGTCAAACCTTCACTAATATATTTCTTTTATTTTTCTGCTTTTATTAAAACTGACTTATCTTCAGAGTGAACAATCCCTTTAAATATCTCTTGAATTTTGATCTGACTCTTCTATCACTCTCAGGTACTGTTGACTATGTACAGTCCAGCCTTCCACAAAAACAGTGTGTTGGTTGATGGCAATTCATCAAATGGAGATTGAAAGAATTGCTTGTAGCATATTCTGCATTTATTGAATGGCAAAATAGTGCAATAGTCAGTGTGTTGTGTAACTCCATTGGGTTGCACTGCAAAGAAAAGGTCATTTTCTGTGAATGGTCACAAATATATAAAAAAAAGATTATTTAGTGTCAGTTCCTCCATATCCCCTCTTGCCTTGAAGCATACTGTAGTGTAGATATTTGCTGTTATTATTTGTAAAGGAAATTTGCACTGGAATAGGGTGGAATACTGTGGTGAATGCATGATCTACCACAGTATGCTAACATCTGGAAAAAATACAAACTGACATTACAAGTTTCCTGCCTCGCATCCTGTTGCAATGACAATTTTATTTCCTCTTCATGTTCTTCTCTGTTGTATGGACTTGTATCTCTAAAGATCAGATCCAGTTCTACTTTCAAAATGTATATAAGTCCAGACCATAGTAAAAAAAAAGCCTTTGTACATAGGTGATTTTACCTGTAGTTGATACTTCATACATGTACATGTATGTATCTCAACTTCTTCAGTAGATGATTTAAACAAACACTTAAGACCGAAACTTTAAATGGAGTCATAAATAAGCGTATGTCTGTACAAAAACATGAGAAGGAAACATTGGATGGTTTTATCACCAGCGTGGAAGTATTTATAAACAAGCCACTTGACTGGTTGCCAATGTATGCTTGACATGTATGTACTTGTATGATTTATAGTGCATATATTTTACTGAGAGGGAAATATTACAGATTGCATCTACCATATGTAATATGAGTTACAATATTGTACTGCACATAGCACTGTCCATTTTCATGTACCGGATTGTACAATGTATTTTCAAGGATCATGTACAACCACCAAAGAAGACCAACTATCGATGATGAGGCATAGTCTGATAACATCAGTGGATTGAAGTAAAGTACATGTAAAGTAATAAGCCAAGTGTGTAACATGCTTTCTGACATTTTCATTTTTGCTGCAGATGTTGTAATGATAGCAATAAACATTGTCATGAGTTACACAGTGAAATTGATACAGTAGATGTCCCCTTTAACACTGTCTGTACAAGTCTGTACAAAGTGTATGTTCTTTTTATGACTTGGTTCTGAAAGAGTTGCATGTAACTCGAGTGTCGGAATGCAACGACAACCCACACAATTCCTGTACAGCAATGTTTGTCTGACAGGGAAGTTAATAACCGCCATTTCATCTTTATTGAAGAATAAAATTCAATCTTTTATTGCCCAGAAATGTCTGCATGCTGTATATGCCATCAGTCTACCCTCCAGCCTCGCTTTCAGCCTGTTGGGTATTTATTATCTAAACTATTCAACAAATAGGTCTGGCTGCAGTAGACTAATCACCTGCGCTTTCTTCTCTGGCTGGGATGCACTAAGAGAAGAACAGAATAAACAAGTGACTAGTCTTGTGATTACTAGACTCTAATTTTCAGTTTGGATTAGAAATATCCAACAGTCTTGAAACCAGGCTATCTCTTCTCCCCACTTCCCCTAGCTTGCTCAGGGCAGTAATAGTGAGTAATGGCAAATGATGGTGGCTGCAATATTCATTTTCAAGGAATCCAAAATCAAAATTGGTTCTGACCTCTATCGGTAATTCTCTTCTTTGGATGACAGAGCTGCAACCCCATTCAAACGGGGTGAAGAACAATGCATAGAAATTAGCATCTGCGTTTTTTTTCAGTAATGATAGAAGAGTGTTGTGGTTGCACATTGAACTGACAGCTTTTTGCATTTGGGGTGTTTCCAAACACTGAAGACCCAATGAGCACTGTATACAAATGTACATTTCATCATTTGGTTCAAAGCATGCTATCCCTGAGCTTACCAATATATGATATATTCAATATACATCAGAAAGAAGGTAGTACCTTCAGAAATAAAATAGTGGAAACTTTAATCTCATATAATCTTAACAAAATGAGCAGGTTCATCCAACATACGATATACAGTGCACTGTACATTGTACTCTGCAGCATGTGTGATGCGTCATAAATCTATCGTAGGATATTTGATGGAAGTGTACTGTCGTGCGAGGTTAAATGTGCGTATGAAAGGGTCCAGAGCTAGCCAGAGGCAGTGGAGACTGAGGTGGCTTTGATTGGTATTGGGGAGCTGATGTAGATTGAGGGGGCAGGGGCTTAAAGGGAATATACTGTACTGGGAGGGCAAAAAAACCTTCAAAATGTAATTGTTAGCAATCTTCTTGCCAATGGTCTTAAATTCATGTATTGTCTATTTTAGAAGCTTCCTGAAAGTTATTTGCTCTCAAATGATCTACATTTGGAGTAATGAGCGATTAAATCACAAATCCTCAAAATGTTCGGCCCGAACATTTTGAGGATTTAATCATTAATCATTAATTACTCCATATGTGGATCATTTGAGGGCAAATCACTTTCAGCAAGCTTCTAAAATAGACAATACATGAATTTAAGACCATTGGCAAGAAGATTGCTAACAATTACATTTTGAAGGCTTTTTTGCCTTCCCAGTACAGTATATGCCCTTTAAAGGGAATGGCTAGTCATGGTAATGATTGCATGCCATGATCATAGCAGAACCATTCTACTGCCATCATCACTGGGTATGGATTGTGGTTACAGTTGGACCTCGATTATCCGGCCACGTTGGGACCGGCGGTCGTCTGGAAAATCGATTTGCCCGGATAAGAGCGATATGTTAAAATAGGCACTTTCTAGTATGTTATTGTAGGTGTATACATGTGTTACATATTACCAATTAAACAGCATTATGATTATCTTCCTAAAGATGACAGAACAGCAACATGAATTACTCAAAAATCTCAACAAACTAAGATCTTACTTCGCTACAATCATGACAATCCGACTGCACTCGACTCCATCACACTCAATCGTACCTCTCGGGCGTATGATCGAAGATCGCGAAATCTAACATGGCGGATAGGAAAGAGTCATTGACTGATCCAAAAGATGTCAACCCCCCCCAAAAAATTATCGATAAAATTTCATTCAACCATTAAGTAATGCTGATGATGTGAAAGGTGAGGATGTGTCCATATTAAATGTGTTTGTCAATATATTTTTTTATTTCCCGATGGATCCGATAAGAACGGATTCTAATGCGTTGTTGGTACAGTGGCAGATACAAATTTTGACCAGCGTCAGTGTTACCGTGCTGTGACATCGCTACTTAATGCATGTTGACTCAACAGCTGAGAATGGTGTCATAAGTCCTGTAGTAGCTAATCTCTATAATCTCGATTGCAGTGATTGACAGAAGTCCCACTGTGTATTCGCATGATCGTGGTAGCATGTGTGTCTGTTTGAAGTGATTTTGGCACTGAAAACTCATAAAAACATTAAAAAAATCAGTGAGTCGGCGTCCGACCGCCGGTCTCAACATGGCCGTATAATCGAGGTCGAACTTTAATTTAAAAAAAAAAAAAAATATAGAATTTTGAAACGATTCCTTTCTGAGCCATCTATATGTGTTTATTATTGTAACTTGCCATCAATGGTAACTACCATGATAACATGTGCATTAATGAGAGTTTATTGGCTGTTGCCATGGCAGTTACCATTGATGGTAAGTTGCAATAATTGAAAACCTCTGACATGGCCCTGGTATTCTGAATTTGAACAAGCATGGGACTCATAATCAAGGTAGAACTGCACTCCATTGATCAGGGGTATCAAAGTCTTTACCCTCTCTACTCTTCCAACTTCAAAGGAAAATCTGTTCTTGAAATCAAAGAAATCATAATTGGTTCATTGTGCCAATTTGAAATGAAGCTCCACAGAAGAACTAAAAGATAATGTTTTAATGACAAAATTTACATTGATCAACATTCCTTGCCACTGTCATGACCCATACACATACCAGCATCAAGACAGAGTATGAACTAAGAACTATTAAGTGTGCATAATGCAAGTATGGAGAGACTCAGATATGTTGCCTATTCATTCTCTCCACATCAACATGTTCAAGTGTGCTTGTACATGTATGGTAACTATGAATCAACATAAACCTAATCGAACAATCCTTCATTTTTTAGTACAATTCATAGGATGACTTTCCAACAGGCACAGAAATAACAAATATTTCCAGGGGGTACTGTAGTAGATGTTTCAAGCCAGACATGAAACAAATTATGTGTATGAAACAAATTACGCTGAACTATGCTGTTAATTATACCTAAATGTGCAATCTTTAGTACTCCCAGGGGCTCTTTATTGCCTATGGAGCACTTTTTGTCAGCATTACAGGGGCTAAATCACTTGAGCCCCCCCCTTTTTGTATGTAATTTCCTCACTGATTTTGAATATTGTTTACCTGTTTTCAAACAACATCCTCTGATTGGCTTCTGCGCTGGTGTTTGTTAGTGCTGGTCATGCTTCCATCAGCCACTGAGGAATCCATAAGGTTGTGAACAGTGGAAGGTTTACTTTACAAATTGGACTTCCGTGTTGGGTCGAGTAATGAAGTGGAGCTGATTGAGAGGATCTGTGTAGGCAGGCATGGGAGAGACTCGGAAGTAAGCTGTTGTTATTGGATGCATGTACAATGTATGGGGAAATGCATTGTGATAAAGACAGGGGAGCCACTTCTGCAGGTCACACAAATACAATTATGTGAAGACCACTGAAAATAGAAGAAAATACTGTAAGGACTTCCCTCACAATAATCAACCTGGAAACTAAATGTGAGCAGAATTTTATGGATCGCTAGATTTTGAGGTGGTTTTGGAAGGGTGGTCCAAAACCTAGCGGTACCTATAGCCTAGAGACTAGATACTTTAATATGCACTATAACGCACATCACTGCTCTTTGCTCACTGCAGTGATCCATTAACGAATACACTCAGCATTGCAAAATACAATGTAGTAGATGAATGAAGACAATGGTCACTATGAAATGGGGCGTTTCAAATGTAAACAAGGATGCATGTACTTCCTAACTTTTCCTGAAAAAGTTTGTGAAGCTATGACTGTGAGATTTCATACCTGTGATCAGTAGTGAATACGGCTGATTCCTGCTGAGTTTCATGACTTTTGCAAAAAGACTTCATTGTCTTTAACTTTTTGAAAACAGTGGTTTATCTGGCACTCAAAGGGTTAAAAGATAATAGGATAGTCAGTATACATGTGTTGATTGATAGTGTCCAATAGAAAATCTCTGTTACAGTGTCTTGACTATCCCATTATATTATTCTATTTCAATGAAAATATATATGATCTTTGTTTTTCATTTTATCTATAAAAATGTATGTTATGATCTTTGTGTTTTATTGAATCTAAGTATGTATATCTTGAGTATATGGATTATCATCCTGTCCTTTTATTCTATTTCAATAAAGATATATGTTATGATCCTTTTTTAAAATCATACCCATAACTATTTACTCTCTGTAGTAATAAGATTGATCAATCTCAGAGAAAAGCGGATAAGCAGATTTAATGAAGGGACTTAAACCTTGAAAATAGATGTTTTTTTTTCTGTCTATATTTACCATTATAGACTTCCTGCTTAAAACAAGCTTTGAACATCCGTCTGGTATAATTTGTTACTTCCTGCAACACAGAGATTTTGATATCTTTAAATCTTTATCTATTTTTATAGTGTAATATATGTTCTCTTTCTATGTATTTGATTACAGGAGTGGAGGATAGGATACAGCTGACTTTAAATGAAGGATACTGCCCATCACATCTGTACTTTTTTTTACCTGTTACAAAGGTCAGTAGTCCCTTTACTCTTTTTCTTGCTTTGTGAACCCTGGTCCAGTTTGGATGTCAAATTTGCCATGGAACTGCATAAACCCAAGAGTCGTGGCTTGATTGCACTCTGGAGGGAAGTTTATTCATAACCTGTCGTTTGTATAGCAGGTAACACAGGAGTCGCGCTGCCTTGCTTCTGAGTGGAAAAAGCCAGCCGCAAATACTGGGCTCAGTTCAGAACTGGTTACTGAGCTCTGAGCAAGAGGGAAAATACAATCATTTGCAAGGGCTTCTTTTTAAGCAACGTCATGAAACAAATATGAGGTGTGTTATTTAAAAAGAAGAATATATTTTCACAGGGGCTCTTTGTCAATCTATGGGGGTTCTGTTTTGTCACTGCGGGGGCCTATATTGTCCTGAGCCTGGTGTGATTGTTTTTGCTGCTCAAACCCTGGATACCTTTGTATGTAGGCCTATTTTTATGCAGCATCCTTATGGAGCCAGTCAGGGCTGCCAAGATCACAAAGACAGCTTTCACATGCTGGAATGTCTGCAGGGGGGGGGGGATCATTTGTGGGGGCTGTTTTTCATTGTGGGAAGCTAAATCGCCCTTAGCTCCCCTTCTTGTGCCCCTTATTTCCTCTTCCTTTTCTTCTTCTTCCCCCTTTCTTCTTTCTTTCCCCTTCCACCTTCCCTCAAGACCTTTAGCACAGGTGTGAACGAGTCCAAGAGTAAGAGCATAAGATCATATCCGTTATTTCCCCCTCATTCCGTCCTCCCACATGAACTTTAGCTCAGGTGTGAACGAGGCTAACCGAGTGAGCTGAAATCGAATCATGAGAGGTTTTGCCTCCATGTTTTGATCCGATTTACACCATGAAATGAGATTAAGTTCTATAAGAATCATATTTCAGACTTACAGTCAAGTAAATGTAATGACCTTCATATCACATCAGGAGGATCACATCATGAGACTGATCTAACAACTAGTTCTTGCCAATGAAAACATTTCACAAGAGCTCAGAGCGATTTGGACTCTGTAATAAGAAAATAAGCCACTGCGGAAGACAAAAGAACCCCTGAGAGAAATTATTTTTCCTTATATGGTAATACGCAAAACATATTTCAGGGTGTTTGTGTCATGGATTTTGGTATGAAAAATAGCACCTGCAAATGATTTTCCCTCGTTCTTTGGCTAGTGCATCTTAAAGGGATAGTTCACCCAGAAATCAAGTTGGTTTCAATAAAAGGAGATATATAAAAGAAACATATTAGTGAAGGTTTGATGAAAATCCTTTAAAGGATAAGAAAGTTATGATCTTTTATAGTTTTGATTTTGTGAGGTCGTGTAAGAGGAGCTCTCCCATAATGTTGTGTACAATTTTTCTTGAAAATGTGCATGTTCTAAAAGAATATGCATCATTGTCCCTGTGCATTCGATACGTCATCAGAAATAACGTGTTTACACACATATCTGTATCAAAAATTCATTCCGTTGTCAAAAACAGAAAAAGAGCAATTTATGTCATTATGCTGCACACAACATACCTGTATGGGAGAGCACCTCGCACGTGACTTCACAAAATGGAAAATTCAAAAGATCATACACCTGTAACTTTATTAAACTTTGATGGATTTTCGTCAAACCTTCACCAAAATGTTCCTTTCATGTTTCTACTTTTATTGAAGCCAAGTTATCTTCATAGTGAACTATCCCTTTAACCATGATTTAATTAGACCCATATTTGATGGGAGCTTTCCTGTTGGAGAGACCGTGGCCATTAGATGGGCAGACGGCAGTCCGTCGCCACGTTAAGAGGTCCAGAATAGGCCTTGATAGAGCCATCTCCATGTACAGGCTGCATGGTGCTGATATTTGATAGGGACTTTCCTGTTTGACAGACAGGGCGTTACATACACACTCCATACCTCACACCACTGTCTGACCGACTTAACAAGGTAATTAGGCTGTCATCCTGTTATATGCAAATTGCAGTGTCAGAGAGGGGGTTCTCTCCTATCAAGCACATGGAAACTTCTATCCTGTGGAACCTGCAAGTGTAGACTCTGGTCTGTATTATGTCATACATGTACATGTTCATAACATATCAGGCATCTTGCCAAAATGTTCCAGGGCACCAAAGTACAGGTCAATCATGGTTAGTAGCAGCATGGCATTTTGTACCGAATATTGCACCTGTTATGGCTGACGTACATGTACCACCAACCAGTTTACAATTTGAAAAAAAAATGTATGCCCTTTTTGGATGAACAGTTAGCATTTCTTAGATATGTAATATTATCAATCTATCTGAGGAAAAGACTATGCAGTTCAACTCTTTTATTTGTAAACCTCATAGCATTTTATTACTTATCAAAGTAATATTCTGCATACACATGGGACTTCCTGTTTATACTTGGAGGCTACAGGGGATAGAGGACACCTTCACTGACACTGCAATATTTCTAACCATATTTGAAGCAAGTGATATAGTGCATCCACTGCACTTAAGAACTCAAGGACACAGTGTGATGCGAGTGACCTTAATGATGCAATCAAGTATAGGTTAATCTGTCTGCTTGTCTTAAAAATGCCAAGCCTCTAGTCCGCAGTTAATTACTGGATCATTAGGTTTGATATACATCGCAGGCCTCTGTGTTCATGTATGTAGTTAGCCTGTTTACCAGGTTGTTGGGCATTTCTAATCCAAACTATTCAATAACGGGGTCTGGCTATAGTAGACTAATTATTCATTTCCATTTCAGTTCAGATGGGCAAGGAAAAGAAGATGATAATAGTCTTACATGTTTGAGTACTGGACTCTTGCTTTCAGTTTGGATTAGATATGGTGCACATTTTCATATGTACATGTACTACTATTACAATAGTGTAGTGTACAGCGTAGTGTATATCCCATTATATTCCACATACTAAGAATGTTGCTATATGATTGGTCAAGAGTTGATCACGTGATGACGCGTAGTTTTTCCCATCTGATCACCTGAGCAGAAAAGTTCGTTACACTGTAGGTGATAGTACTTTTTGGTTTCGCTGATCTCTTCACTACTCACAGTCCTAACGCGTGATCAATATTTTGAGTACGCGCGAAATAAAAGTGCGTAGCTCGGACTATCGGCGCAGACGACACCGCGGTGCGCGCGCGGAAATTAAAATTTTTGGTTATAGCGCGCTGCGCCACGCGCGTACGTACAAAGCAATGCAAGCCTTCCATTTCCCCCACTCAGAATTTCACCAAAGCAAGTGTGCAATTCTCTACCACCTCGTACCAAAATTGACCTAGAATTTCACTTGCCTGTCATTCATTACAATTATGAAGAGTATTCTCGGAGGATCTATGTTCTCACCGATACCGCACAGGTAAGAGAATTTTGATTACTTCTTGCTTTTCCGTCAAAATCTTACAAATTAGCATCACCATGTCATAGTGTTCGTTGGAATTTGTAGAGTCTATATAGCAATGTGCACAAAGTCAATTTGCTTCCGGGTTTCGGAGCGTCGCGTGAATATGTAGCCGCACCGACACGAATGCTTTTGTACGTTAAATTGCCATTTATTTTATAGATTGTTGGTATCAGATGTGGAATATAAAGCAAATAATAAACTTTTGGTTTCAGGCAATGAGACGAACTATCACTTCCTCGGCGATCTGAATGTATACGCTATCTTTCCTCAGCTAAAAGCTTCGGAAAGACAGCTACATCCAGATCGCCTCGGAAGTGATATTTCGTCCCATTACCTTCACCGACGTTGATTATTTGCTTAATAGCGTTTTTGTTTCAACAGAAAACTAGTGCTCTTAGAAGTGCCTGTATAAAGAGCCTTAAAGGGCATATACTGTACAGGGAAGACAGAAAAGCCTCGAAATGGTGATCATGAGCAATCTTCTTGCCAATGGTCTCAAATTCATGTTTTGTCCATTTTAGAGCCTTGCTGAAGGTTATTTGCCCTCATATGATCCACATTTGGAATAATTAGTAATTAAATCACAAATCCTCAAATTGTTTGGGCCGAACATTTGGAGGATCTGTGATTAAATTATTAATCCACTCTAAAATGCGGATCATTTGAGGGCAAATAACCTTCAGCAAGGTTCTAAAATGGACAAAACATGAATTTAAGACCATCGGCAAGAAGTTTGCTCACGATCACCATTTGAAGGCTTTTTGTCTCCCCAGTACAGTATATGCCCTTTAAAGATGCTATTATTATTATTATTATTATTATTATTATTATTATTATTATTATTATTATTATTATTATTTTCTGATATTGTTGTTAATTATAGCATTTATGCCTTACTCTTCATTTGCAGGGAAAAAAGTTAAGCTTGATTTATTATTTTAAAAAATATTTTTTTTTTTGTTCAATTCCAAATATTTAACTTACATGTATGGTACTTCTTTACATGGCACATACCCAAATCTTGATTTAATTTACTGTAACCCATTGTTACCATCATGGGCTTATTTCACATCAAACCGTTGATCCAGGGATATTCCTGTCACAGCCCCTGGTAATCATTGTCATAGGTGAAAACAAAACATAATACTTCGTTACAATCGTGACTTTCCTTAGAAACAATGATTCAATCTCACATGTTCCTAGAATGCTACATTATTCAATTTCCTTTATTTTCTGGGAACTCTCTTCTGAAAATTCCTGTAGTTGTCATGGTTACTTAGTATGCCCCTTTTCCTGTAGCAATTAGATGGGGGTAATAAGAGTGTCATTCCTATACTGTTGAGTGTAACTGTAGATGTGACATACATCATACATGTACCTCTGCAAGATTGTTAGCCTGGCTTTCAGGCTGTAGAACATTTATCCAAACTGAAAAATAAAGTCTAGAGTAAGACTAGTCACTTTATCATCCTCCTCTTTAAAAACAAACAAATGAGAATGATTAGTCCTCTGCAGCCAAACCGTTTAATACACCGGTTTACTAACATTAAACTTTTATGCATACCATTTTAACAAAGGTTGCCCCTGACAACCAGAAAGCGTGCCTGAGGTTTGCCCGATATAGCAACAGCTAATGTAGGCAGAGTGGATTCCAAGTACTGAAATACCATTGTTAGGTACAGGTTAATGGAATAACTCGTTACTAGGCCCTGTGGAAAGAAACATATAAATTTGACTACATGAGCAAACCGGTCTATTGAATACCGGTAGTTCAGTTTTAAAAATGGCCAACAGCCTGAAAGCAAGCCTACATAAAAGAATTCCAGTATGTGATGAATGTGTACACAAGCCCAGAGTTTCCCCGGTACTGCAGTAGCACTGAGCTGTAAACCATGTATTGAATTTTGACTACAAATCTAAATATTTGCTGTGAAAATAAAATACTGTGCTACATGGAGTGCAGTATGTAGGCGTTTACGCTTGCATACATTGATGATGTGATGTTTGCAGGAATTTGGTTAGGACTATTATGGATGGCATGAGGTAAAGTGAAGAAATAACAAAACCAAATAATTGTTTTTTGTAATGCGTTCACAACATTCCTCCCAAGTGGGTACTATCACATTAAATAGTACATTCACCTGTATCTAGTATCTAGCAATTCAGCTTTAATGGGTGGAATGCACTCTGAATCTGTTGCTTGTCGCTAGTTGGACAAATCTTGGACAAGCTTTAGGGCTACCATCAGTAACATATTGTTTAAATAACATGCATCAAATTTGCATAATAAAACAAAGTGCTTGTATCACACCAACCAAAAAAAACCACCAAAACACACACACACCATAAAATCAAATCTGGGGACTGCCTATATACATGTAGGTAGGTACCCTGGATGCAAATATTTTTTTTACACCACAGTTCTGCCATACTCGCGATAAAATCCAAGAAAAGCGGTGGTGGATGAGTCTAACTTGTGCCGCCGTGGCAAATTTAGATTGCGGAGCTAGCTGAGCCTGCTATGTATGCTGACTGCTAGCTACATGCATGAGTTTAGAATGAGGGTTAGGGTTAGGGTTAGGATCAGGATCAGGATCAGGGTTAGATTTAGGGTTCAAATTCATGAAATTAGTGAGATACCAAAATGCATTATAGGCTGCGTACATGAGCACTGACGATTTAGACTCATTCACCACCGGTTTTCTTGAATTTTATCGCGATTATGACAGAACTGTGGTTTAAAAACACTTGTGTCCACAAGTCTGCCCCATTTTGACACAAGGAAGTAATTATCAAAAGAGTTCTGTCCTTTAAATGAGCAAAATGTGTCTGTCACAACACCATGTTAGATTGAATATCTCGCAGCAAGATGAATATTTTTTCTCTAGATTTTGTCTCTATATAGGGAATGCTGGGTTTAATCTAAGATAACCCAAATTTGAGTGATTTGTCACTTGCTTCCTTTTGTCAAAGTCGGGCAGAATTAGCCATCATGTTATTCTCATTACAGAAATGCTGATAGGCCTAATTGTTTTTAGGAAGGTTTTTAATGAGACAACAAGCCTAATTGTTATTGTGATAAGGGATGACAAACTGGTACATTTATAGTCCCAAACAACTAATGTCAACAAAAGCCATAGTACAACATAATGCATACATGCAGGTCTGCTACACTTTGTATACACTGTTTACATGTCTGTATACAATATGTGTTCTCATTGTACCTGATACTGACATCACTAAGCTTTTTTTTGTTTAAAAAGATAATTATGATTCCAATGTCCTATATAAATCACAAATTGATTAAATTCAACATTATATTTGAAGAAAATACAAAATTCCCCCAGAAAATATCTTTCATTCAAATGAGCAACCCTGATTTTAATTAAAGTACTTATACAGTATCACCTCGCATTTAGCAGAACTAAAGTACACCAAACAAAAGAAACATCCTACAATCCTAGCTTCTTTGGTCCCCTCCAATCTCCCAATTCATTTAATATAAAGGCGTCATTCATTGTATGGTTAAATTTCTTTGATCTATGTTTTGCCAACTTTGTCCAAAATCAATATAAGTTGGCGAAGTAAATAAACTTAAAAGTTGACAAATACACAAATATCACCATGTGGGGAATGAAAGTAAACTGAGCCTGCCGGTTGTAACCACATGTTTGCATGGGAAGCCATCAACAGGAAATATTTAATTTCCCAGGGAGTGTAAGATCCAAGGTCTCCTGCCCATCCTCTGCCCTGAAAGCTCTCTTCATGTCATTACACACAAATTACAAGGATCATTAGGAGAAATCTACAAATTACATCTTTGTAATCATGTGCATGTTTGTACATTGTAGAAAAGCTTGAGGCATACAGAGAAGAGCATGTACATGTATACGGTGTACACTAAAAAATTAACTTACTTGGGACAAATCTACCATATAGTAGGTTCATGTACATGTACAGTACGTAGCCCCACAACTGTAGATGCATTCAACATTTATATCTGCAATTAAGAATTATGATTTTTTTGTGAATCATTGTATTTATTAGCATGTTGTTGTCGTTGGTATTATGCATGTTTTCGTAGCTGAAGTATAAAATAAATTTGGTAAAACTAACATTCATTTACATTTCAAATCACTTACATTCTTTTGATATCTTTCTTCCACTCTCTCTCTTTATGTCTCATTCTTATTCTTGCCTCGTTATTAAACTGTCTGTCTGAATTATCTGCTCTCCTTCCCTTTGCCTGCTCCTTTTTTGTGTCCTTTCCTCTCTATCCCCTCTATTACCGTCCCTCCTCTTCTCCCAGCCTCCTCTCCCAGTACCCCTCTTTCCATCTCTTTCTCTCCCCCTTTCTCTCTCTCTCTCTCTCTCTCTCTCTATATATATATATATATCTTTTTCTCTTTTTCTCTCCCTCTCTTTGTCTCTCTCTCACTCACTCTTTATCTCTCTCTCACACACACAATGTCTCTCATTCTCTCTCTCTCTCTCTCTCTCTTGTCATTATTCATACATTATCTCCTGTACCTTATATCCCATTACTATGTATTTCTCTTTGCACATGATTAATTTCTGTTCTGCCCCACTTACTCTACCACCGTCTTTCTCATACTTCCACATGTTAATGTATTGTTACTGTTGAATGACATACATTATATTGTATTACTTTCACATATGGTATAGGATACTCCTATGTGTATTCCTTTGCCATTCATGTTTGTGGGAATGAGACTATGAGAGTGTGACTCTGGATGCCAGAGCTGTCATTCCATGGCGTCATGCATGGGATGCCACTGACATCTAGGAAGAGGAGCTGGAGGGGAACACAAGGCCAAGAGGGTGGCACAGGGAGATGGAGGGGGTGGTGGTTGGGGTGGGGGAGGGGGTGAGAAGAGGAGCTGGAGGAGAACACAAGGCCAAGAGGGTGGCACAGGGAGATGGAGGGGGTGGTGGTTGGGGTGGGGGAGGGGGTGAGAAGAGGAGCTGGAGGAGAACACAAGGCCAAGAGGGTGGCACAGGGAGATGGAGGGGGTGGTGGTTGGGGTGGGGGAGGGGGTGAGAAGAGGAGCTGGAGGGGAACACAAGGCCAAGAGGGTGGCACAGGGAGATGGAAGGGGGTGGTGGTTGGGGTGGGGGAGGGGGTGAGAAGAGGAGCTGGAGGGGAATACAAGGCCAAGAGGATGTCACAGGGAGATGGTAAAATGAGGGGGGGGGGGGGGGGGGGGTTGGGAGGAGGAGCAGAAGGTGTACCCAAGGCCAGGAGGGTGTCAAAAGCAGATGGAGGATGGGAGGAGGGGGGGGGGGGGGCAACCCAAGGCCATAAGGGTGTCAGGGAGAGATGGGGGGTGTGGGGATGGTGGGGGAAGGGGGTGGGGGAGAGGTGAGAGGTGAGAGGAGGAGCTAAATGAAGGGGTTCGAAACTACATGTACATTCAGTTTCTGTAATATGCAAAATAAGGGGTGTCTTCATTAGCCCGATATGGGGGAAATAGTGAGCTTGTTCTGATCGGGTTAGCTAGCCAGATCACGAAATAGCTAGCTATTTGTTCGAGAAAATTTCCCAAGAAATCTTGGGCTAGATGGAGCTAGCTCGAGCTAGTTCACGAATTGGGAATGGAATTGGCAGAGGAGGAGATGAAGGGGAACCTAAGGTAAGGATGGTGTCAGAGGGAGGTACGTGGCAGAGCAGAAGATAGGCTTGGGAAAATGATGTGTTTTGATGTATGAGTATGTGTGTGTGTGCGCGGAGGCATGATTGGACTATAAAAGAATCAATGATACTGCCTTACATTTTTCTGTCACAAATACCGCGTTTTGTATGGCAACAATGTTTTTAAACTTCACACCAGTAACCTCATGTATATGAGTCAACATATGTTGACTTATGTACATGTAGTTGGGTTGGAAGGACATAATTTTTAGTATTAAGTCATTACTGTACATGAAGGGTGTGAATCATTGCCTAATGTGTGAGGCTTCCTATCAATGTTTAGATAATCTTATCACACATTGTTGTTGACATGTGCTCATTGTACTGTGTGAAGTGTAAATGTACACCTAAGAGGGAGAGAGAGAGAGAGAGAGAGAGAGAGAGAGAGAGAGAGAGAGATGACAGCAGAAATGAGAAAAAGGAAAAGGAAGAATAGACTGAGGTAACTGAGAAAGAATTAGTGGAAGAAGAAATGTAGAGATGAAGAAAGGGAAAGAAAGAAACGGAAAGAGATGAAGGTGTGTGTGTGTGTGTGTGTGTGTGTGTGTGTGTGTGTGTGTGTGTGTATTGGGTGACTAATTGACTATAATCTCTTTGAAAGTACTTTCTGCATGCCAAGTAGCAGGGGCGGGGGTCAATAGTCTACAATATTTTATTATAGTTCCTCCTGCTTATGTGCCAAGTGGGTTTGAAACCGCATTTGTTTAATGTAAAATGCAAAGTAGAGTTCCATGAAAAAGTTGGGGGCTTCAAATCATGAAACCACCAAGATTTTTGATGGTATCTTGCTTGTGGTGAGAACCCCCAACCACTGTCTTGCACATCACACACTTGAGGTGCGTCTTCATTAGCTCGAGCTGGGCAAAATAGCGAGCTTGTTCTGATCCGGCTAGCTAGCCAGATCACGAAATAGCTAGCTATTTGCGTCTTCATTAGCCAGATCAGTCAAAATAGCGAGCTATTTGGTCGAGAAAATTTCCCAAGAAATCTTGGGCTAGATGGAGCTAGCTCGAGCTAGTTCGCGAAATAGCTCGAGCTAGTTCGGAGCGTCTTCATTAGCCCGAAAATTTCTCGATCCCGGCATGCATCAGCGCCCACGAGGCATTGTTTACGTAATAGGTTTTTACACGTGCGTGAATGCGAGCTCACAACCGAAGCCATGCGGTCATGGCCTATTCCTGTCGCACACTGCTGGTATGTGCAAAACTCGGGATAATTTATGCAACCCGAGCTCGAGCTTACGTATCCCGAGTTTCGAGCTAATGAAGACGCGATTGCTACTTCAGGCTGGTTCCCCGGATCAGAAAAATAGCTTGCTATTTCGTCTGATCGGGCTAATGAAGACGCACCTTTGGAGACAGAGCATGAATCATCCTGCCAAGTTGTCTTATCTCAACCGTGTCAAAGACGCATCAGCAATCACCAAACAAACAGCACAGAAAACCAGGCGGAGATACCATACACTGTATCCACATTTACATTTATATGTGTGTTCATATTCCTACATGTAGTCTGACATGGGAGTCGGTCATGATAAGTAGTGCATACACGTTTGTACACTTCATGTAGGTACACTCAGCAGTACACATGCCTGGCCAAAAAGTGAATTTGCAGTGGCTATTTGATGAGCGGGATGTCATGAAATGAACCATCAGTAGAAGTGACTTCTCAGCTCCCTGTCTTCAGAGATATGAGCTATCATTATATTTTTGCACACAGTGAAGATGTGACATTGTTAAAGGGACATACAACTAAGCTTTTTTGTTGCGATATCGTGGTGCTGCAATGGACGGCGTTCGGCGGTCTTATCAGCCCCACCCCATGCAGTGCCGGCGCTGCCCCACCCTCAAGATCTGCAAAACTGTGTTAGTGGCGATCATGTGCATGTGTACTCCTAGTAACAGTATTTGACACAAAATGTGCATATATCACACGTGAAGTCACCCGTATCACTGCAATTGCGTGCTTGGATGCTGAAGTCATACAGAAATTCTCGAATGTTAACCGAGCCGGGCCACACTCCAGAACACCTCGATTTGCGACTTGCCACAAGATCGCCACTAACACAGGTCTGCAGATCTTGAAGGAGGGGCAGTGCCGGCACTGGGGTGGGGCTGATAAGACCGCCGCTGAACGTCTTTGATTGCAGCACCTACATGTATTAATGGCATTGTGCCACAAAAGCTTAGTTATATGTCCCATTAAATGCCTTGTAGTTTTAAGACTTTTTTTAGAACTTGACAATTTTAAACTATGAGTGTACCGTGAGAATATAGCTCCACTTTTTGGAACACCCTCACAACAATATTCATTTTAAAGAAAGTGTTGAGATGTCAAGAAGGGTCGTCCCTTGAGAAAGCAATGCACACACAAAAAAAGGAACAGCGCTTTGCTAGATCTGGCCCACAGTATCATGTGACTTGTGCTGTAGGTAACAAGTAAGATATTACCCTGTAGTCTTGGTTTTAGGCTGGAGACATGACATTTGTAGTTAGCAAGGATAAGAAATAAGGGTCTGCAATATGCACAAAAACAAGATTTGATGCAAGGAGGGACTATTTGCCCTTTAAAGATGCAGGGGCAAATTTTCCTAATATGAAGGTTTATTGTTTATACACAGACTCAGACTAAATTATAACACTCTCAAAACATATGTCAGACTACTACCATACATAACTTACCAGGCCTGTACAATTCTATGGCAGCTAGACGTGTTAGTTTCAGATTCATTGATGAAAATGACTGAGAAGTATTTGCCTGCCTACTGCTTAACTGCTACAAAGGGTTTTGCAATATTCTGAATATGAGGTAGTGATTCTCCATCAAGTGTACAATGTACTTATGTGTACAGTAGTGTTTTGGAACATCACAAGGTCTGAACATGTGAGACTAGTCCTTCATTACTTCTCTGATGAAATGTGTCATTCAAGTGCATGTCAATATCACCATCACCAAATTGGCACCGCCAAATGTCAAGCATTTTGAATTTCAAATTGGATCGTTCAAAATTGATTTTCATTTCTTCCATATTTGTCACATTACAGACATCGGGTGGTAGAGTTGCTAGTCAGAATTGTTCACTGTCAAATACTGTCCACATACAGTTTCATTCTCATCAGATTGTTGTGTGCTATGCTTGTAGCCTAAACATAAATTGTTCCTTGAATGAATACATGTATGATGTATGTTCTTGAATTGGTATACATTGTACAGTACCATTTTTTTTATCATTTCTTTAAACCATTTTAGCAAGAATTTACTATGAGTGCTTTTCAAGATCACATGAACATTTGTGAAGGACATACTGTACATATAGACAATAACATACAATAAGTTAATAAAACAGTGTAAATTTCTAGTCCATAAACAATCTGCATTTAAGAATTCAGCTCATTTCAACTTAAACTGTTCTTTTGTGTACATAGTACATTTATGTAAAGATCTGATCCATAAACAGGAAACATTCTGTTTATCTAATGAAATACCTCAGGAAATCTTATCAGAAAGAGACTGTTCTAATGCTGTTCACTCCACCTGTGAAGAGGTTTTTGAGTGGATCATATTAATTTTTATTACATGTGTTTAGGAAGAGCTCCTTGAGACAATGTTTAGGGAATTGTGATTTTCAAGTGACGGAAGTGACATATATTGGGACATATTATTAGCATTGTAAATGATCTCTCTTGTGCTTTCTCTCTTTCTGTCTCTCTTTTTTTCTGTCTCTTCATCCCTCTCTCTCCTCACTCTTACCCCTGTCTTTCTCTCTCTCCCTCTCTTTACCCCTTATCTCTCTGTCTGTCTGTCTCTGTCTCTCTGTGTCTTTCTTCCTTCATTGATACATGTACATTAAAGTGAAATATTCCTATGAACATATAATTGGCTTTACAAGTAGTAAATGTACAAGTTTGTATTAAAGCAAACAAGCCCAATGTGTTGCTCTCTTTCTCTCTCCTCATTCTTACCTGCCGTCTCTCCCCCTGTCTTTATCACCCTATCTCTCTGTCTCTCTATCTGTCTCTCTTTCTGTTTTCATTGATACATTTTAATGAAATATTCCCATAAATATACATAGTTGGCTTTACAAATATTACATCTAAGTTTGTAAGCAAACAAGCCCAATGTGTGTTTCAGAGTGTGCATTATCATCTGACTAACACCTCGTGGTACATCTGGTTCATCAGGGCTTGTGGTGTTGCTTTCAACACATCAAGCCCACATCTGAGCTTTCACTTTTCTGCCGCACCGCGCACACACATCGCTGATGACTAACCTTGTCAAATTAAATTGTCCCTGTCCTTGTAATTCTGCATGCAACTTTCATCATGCATAATTTATCTTTTGTTACTGGTCTTCCAAGCCAGTATTGTGCGGGCTAATTTCGGGGCTTGAGAGTTGTTTGTTAAAAATTCATGAGGTAATAATTGTTGTTTCTGTATTTTTGCCGCAGGGGGCTTGGAGTTCATTTTTACACAATCTTGTCCTCCTTCTCAAATTACTGTACACGGCTCAGTGGAATTGTAGTACTGTGGTACATCCTATACCTTCTGTTGCATGCCTGTGTATGGTTTAGCATCGTGAGATTCTTATAGAGGAGGTTGAACGGAACATGAATTTATCAGAAGAACACATTGATGCTTAGCAACATCATTATGAACAAAAGAAACCAATTGCCAGAAATTGAGTTATGAGGTATATCAACTCTCCAACAATTTGTGGATGCTGATCTTAAATAGGTTTTAAGTCTCTCATTACAATTGGTGTGTAATATATGTGTAATAAGCCAATGGGGTTCACCTGTCTTGGTAATGTAAGGTTTAAGGTTAAGGCTAGGAGAAGAAATGATTATGGCCTGTCATCACAGAAGAACTGTTCTTTTGTCATCTCGATTTTCTTAATTTCAACCATTCTATCATTTTAAGATCCATGCCTGTTTGCCTGGTATCATTGAAATCAAACAAGAAATGGAACTCACGGTCATGGCAGAATATCAATTCCTTGATTATGGGTCTGGTAGTCTCTACCACTTGTACTCCCTGACCTTGAAGCCTTTAAATATATGTTTATGGGGTGGCTTTTTTCCACTCAGATACTAGGCAGCATGATTCCTGCAAAATCTGTTGTACAGAGTCTGTATGAAAGGCTATGAATAAACTTCAAATTCATTATAGGACACAATTCAGTCACATCTCTTTGGTTTCTCCTTTTCCATGACAAATTTTGACATCATAGCTGGATCAGGGTTCACAAAGCCAAAAAATCTAAATGTGATCAATGGGTTAAGAAAAAAAGTTGGTTTGAGAGATGGGATCAAATGTGCCAATGTGTATGTCTTGTAACAAGACTAACGCTTCTTGGTCTTCATTGCATGACTCAGTGACCCACATATCGGAGGGAATGATATCATATCTCCTCTAAAACATCACTAAAGATATTAAGTTTGTCAGCCGTTCTCAGCCTAAAAGCCCTCCTCCCTTGCCCTGCTGAGAGACCGGAGAGTGAGCGGATAATGAATCTGTTTGAGGGATTAGTTGATTGGGATACGTCTAAGCCAGGGTTCGGAGTGAATTGGAGACATGTGTCCCCGTATTGTTTGGGGTTTCATCATTGATGAGATAAAATGCTTTTAATCAGGGGCCTAGGGGGAGGCCACCATCAAGGGTAATCTGGTTTCTCCTTCCTGATGTAACCCTCACAGCACCAAGCGCTGGCAAATCCTTAATTAAATGAAAAACACAGTTTCTTACCTATGGGACTGAGAAAGTTTACCCTCTCAGTACCAAGCACTGACAGCTCAATAGGAAAAACTACTCAGTTTCTTGCATATGGGACTAAGTGGTTTAATCATCTCAGTACCACTGACAGCACCATTATATGAATGAAGATGCAGGTTCTTGCTTAAATGTCACTAAGCAAGTTAACCATCTCAATACCAAGCACTGACAGCTCAGTAGGAATAAAAACGCAGTTTCTTGCCTATGGGACTGAGTGGGTTAATCCTCTCTCTACCAAGCATTGACAGCTCTATATCAATAACAACTCAGTTCCTTGCCTATGGGACTGAAAAAGTTTACCCCCTCAGTACCAAGCACTGACAGCTTCATAAGAATAAGAACACAGTTTCTTGCCTATGGGACTGAGTGGTGTTGAGACCCTTGTGCCTTATTTATTGGCAGAAGTCATTCGCTGTTTACTTTGGTGTGGAAGTGATTTTCCATTTTGTAAACTGTCCCAATTGGCATGTCTTCGTCTTTATTCCCATAACTTATATGATATACTAATCTGCATGCATAACTAAAACTCTCAATATTTCCCTCATGTAGGAAATTTTGAATATTTTTCTAGTCACATTCATTTTACACACAGTAGTATCAATAGCCATGACATATCTTAGATTCAAAGAACAATTACATCGTAGAGTATCGTGTCAGAGCTAAATTGTGACAAATATAACATCAAAACTGTTTTATTCTTTTCATATTGGCCTTGTTTTGTCCTTCGCAGTGAATAACCTTGATTTCTTCTACCTTCAGAAACAGACTTTTATGTGAAATATGATTGATAATATTCATAGTGCTTGAAATGTGAGCTATTGTGGAATCAAGGGAAATAATTAATAAATTGCTTTGAATCGAGACTACATGTGTACATGTACGTTTATATTTGAAGTGCATACCTGTACTTGAAGGTACTTCATGTGTTTAATATAGACATGAAAAATGGGAAAGCTGAATAAATAATGATCCTCAAAATATGATAGGCTGGTAAGATTTTTTTTTTGTTATCTTCTTCCTGATACAGGTCCCTCACCATTGTAAGCTGTAGACCCACATACTGCAGATCGTGTTGCTACATTACACACAGAATACATTGAGAACAACTAAGTGAGGTAAATATTCATATATTTTGTCTATTGCTTAATCTTTTTGATCAATGATTATTTGATTTGAAGACATTCCAAATAATTATTATGCAGTTTCATGTCTAATGCACTGAACACTGTAGTAGTCATTTTTTGTTATCTTTTCTGCTGCTGGTAATTTTTCAGACTTTTGCATAGCCCATCAGTTTCGATGCAATGTAACTGAATGGTTATAACCAGGAAATAGCTCATCTTGTGCAAACATGCAAACATGCAATATGATTGGGGCTGGGTAAAATTACAATTTAAGTTATCATTTACTCTAAATATAAATTTCTTCTTTTTTTACTTTTGCATATGTCAACATTATGGTCAGTAATCACATTTTCAACATGAATTCATTATTGAAATAAAAACACTTAAAATTGATGTTTATTTGTTAAGTCCTGATCATATTAAAAACAATGCACTGATTTGTCGCATGAAGATCTTTGTTAAGCCCCTGTCCCACTATTGCGTGCAAGCGCTGCGTGTGACTTGCAAGGGACAATTTTTGCCACACGCAGGTCGACCCCGCAGATGGCCTGCACGTGACAGTACCTCGCACGTATCTCGCCCGTAGTTGCCCGGTGGTGCACACGCAAGTCAAATTTTCCCGCAGCCAAGTTTTGAACATGTTCAAACCTTGCTCCGGCTGAGAGGTCCACGCAGAACAACTGTAGGAGGCCCGTAGTGGCCGCAAGTCACAGGCAGTTAATTTGCATAAAGTATTCAGCTTTCCCGTGGATCTGTGGCTATGCACCAGAAACACGAGTCATCTTGCAGGTATTCTACTTGCATAATACGGGCGTTTTACTGGCATGAAATGGTGTCGATACTGCCAACATCCGTGTAGCTGGTCATTTCTGCAGGTGTGGAGTGAGGCATATACGAGCATATTACACGTGTTTTTAGGGTCAGTTACTACCTTTCTGCTGGTTAGTTGAGGGTCGGCTGCGGCCAAGATGATGACGTTCTGAGAGGCTCGTACTGGACATCAATAGGCAAACAAATGCGATGTTATTACATTACATTTGTTGATCTATTTCTATTATTAGTCTCAGAGACCTAATTAATCATTGTGCAAGCATGGTGCTCTCTCTGAGCTTGCAGCCTAGCACTATACCCTGCTGGCCACTAGCCAATCACAGGCAGGGATGGGTTATTCGGTTGTCTTCTTATCGGCTGGTAAGAAGGCCCCAAGACGTGCTCAAGGAGTGAGAGGAGGCATTAACGTCTTGGGGGACGAAAGGGGTTGTGCATTTAAACATAGACTGTACACACATGTTAATAATTTCATAATGCAAGCATCATACATATAGCATTACACATGCAATGATGCAAATACAGTACACATGTAATTAGAATCATTTCTTAGAATATTTATAGCCAGGCATTCAAGTTACTTTATGTGCGCACGTAAGATTAGGTGGTGTGAAAAAAAGATGTGTAATTAAGACCATGCGTGTGGTTTATTTTAGCCACGTGCTTTAGTTACTTGTGCATGTGCATGTTGAGATGAGAAGTTGTGAATGATATGTAATTAAAACCATGAGTGGAACATGAATAACCTTGCGTTTCATTTTAAAAGATGTGAGAATATAACGCTGCAAGGAGATGTGAAAGATACTGTTTGAGAGAAGTGCATGTAAATGATGCACTGTAAGCTTTTCATGTAATTGGATCATTATTCCACACTCTATAGATTGCTGAGGATGTTTCATCATGTACGTACATGTATAATGTTTAAAGAGCGTGTGTCGAAAGAAAAGGGAACTATTGTAGTTATCTCGTTATGAGCTTAATGCGCTCATCATAGTAAGCTTTTCATGTAATGGGATCATTGTTCCACACTATAGATTTCCTGAGGATCTGAAACCATGTATTATGTTTACAGGCAATGTATGGGTATGGTCACTATGGTGTCTAAAGAAAAGGAAAGTATTGTAGTTATACTCTCTTTTTGAGTGCCATTTTCATTTTGAATTAAGGTGTGAAACATGCTTCATATGCTCATTAATGTGATGCTTTCTGACCTTAAAGGCAGCCCGTCCCTTTTTCAGATCACCACAAAACCATCGAAACATTGGCAAAACATATAGAGAAGTGCTAGCAAGCTGTAATATCATAATTTGAAACTGATACATAGTGTAAAATTCAAATAATGCACGTAAACAATGTCTGATTTATAGTCTTTACCTCAGGCTCTTAGCAGTTTGTGTTGAAATATCTGCTTAATTGATTAATCTGTTTATTAAATTATAAAACGCATTATGAAAAAAAATGTTCTATAGAAGGAATCATCTCCAAAGTTTGGTAATTACTCATAAAATTAGGATTTCACACATGCATAATAACTACAAAGATACTGTAACAAAGACTAATACTTTTTTCATAGTACGAAAATAGTCGGTTTGAAATTTAACGGTTCAAATTTTTACATACACAGAAAGCTTTAACATGCTATATTCTTAGAAATGGTCTTGAATCACACTTTCTTCAATTTATGATAGACGATAGACGATTTCAAATTTTAAGCTTGCAAAAGGGATGGACAATCTTTAAAGGGAGTATGCTATACTGAGAAGACAAAAACCTTTAAAAGGGTGATCGTGAGCAAACTTCTTACCGATGGTCTTGAATTCATGTATAGACTCCATTTTAGGAACTTGCTGAAAGTGATTTGCCCCAAAATGATCCACATTTGGAGTAATGAGTGATTAAATCACAAATCTTCATATTGTTTGGCCTGAGATTGCTCACGATCACCTTTTTGAAGGCTGTTTTGTCTTCCCAGTACAGTGAATTCCCTTTTAAACAGAAATTTCAGAGACCACAAAATCTGCGACATTCTTAAACATTAAGAGTGGCTATTGAGTCATCGTGGACACACACACCAAACATGAATATTTCACACACCATGCTCTTTCCTTTCATCGATTCAGAGATTCAAGAAATCAAATGGGGTGACAAACTTGCTCATTTCTCCATACTTCATCTGAATGTGACTGTTTCTGCCAGTGAGAGGAGAGGGAATCTCTGGAGGGAAGGGAATTAGCGATTCATAGCGGTGTCTGGCTTCACCCCTAGAGGGGGTAGGGGAGGGAGGAGGGGGGGGGGGGGAGGAAGGAGGGGTGCTAAACATTTTGAGGTATTAGATGACTGGCAGGTTGTCCTTCATTTCTAGCTGGGTTGGCGTCAGACTGAAGTTACAAAAAAGCCTGATATGATTTTGTATGTAAATCAGCCTGATATTCCAGTACTGTCTGCTTTAGCCCTGGAGGGAGGTGAGGGGGGTTGAGAGTGAGGGGGGGGGGGGGGTGCTAAACAGTCAGGTTGTTACATGGTCTTCACAATAAAGCTCATGAAATATTGTCAGAAACTTATCCTGGATTTGCAATACTATGTCTGCGTTTGCCTGAAACAAGTAAAATAAGGTGCCATTTTACTACGTCCGTCTGTGTCTCAGGTGCTGCTGTTATGTAACACACATGCTCAGAACATTAATGCTGTTTGTATTAGGTGCACCCAGCTGTTGCTGTTACATAATACATGGTCTGCTGCATGCAGGATGTGTGTATGACAATCATGAACCCAGGAAAATCTCAAGTGCACTTTTTTGCCATGTAGCCCAAGATTGAGGGGGAGAATTTCCAGACCAAGAAGCGTTAGATTTTGTCACTTCAATCTGATAAAGACATGAATTGCTTGCTTATTGGAAACTGTGGTTTATGGAGACAGCCCTTAAGAGTGGTTTGAGTCTTGGTTTGAGGGTAGAGAGAGGGATTTAGAATTCAGGAGCCATCTGAGCCTCGATGACGACGGGAAGACAACGTTTGGCCGTGCCATGTGACCAGACTGCATGATCATGAGCAGCTAATGCGTCTGCATTAAGCACTCTATCATGATAATAGAACACTTCATATTTGTCAAAACTGTACAAATCTCCTTTACATCTCCTTTACATGTATGAAGGAAATGTTGATAAAAAAAAGAGGTTTTACAGGGACTTCAACAGACCCATAAGGTGATGTTTTTATACATGTAAGTTCAAGCAAGAATAAATGATAATAATAGTAATCTCTTTAAGCTTTGTCTCTTGAGGATTCTTCAATTATGATAGCAGAATTCATGTTTGTAAACAAATATTGGTTCATGTACATTTACTCTCTGCAATTCTCCTCAAGAAAGTAATGAATATGGTAAAAGATTATTGGCCAACTAGTAAAATGATAGACCCATAATTTATTGATGACGGTCACACTTCCATGCAAGAATCCATCTCTAGAAACATTATTACTTGATTTTGATGAGAATGTACTTTATTGGTAAGTATGGTAACACCAACTCAACTCACATCACTGATGAAGGCTGTATATAAAGCTGACAGCAAAAAGATTACAGAGGTACATATTTTGTATCGTGATCAATAGTTTGAAATAGATATCATGTGAATTACTAATACAGATGAACTTTCATAATAACAACTCATGGACAAGGGCCAAGTAGGCTTACAATGCTCACAGCACATATACTGTGCAGGTGAACATGTTAAAAAATGAAAATGGAAAAGATGCTGTTTGGGAGGTTACAAGACACCATGTGAAAACAAGCTTTGGACCTATATTTCTGGTTTGTGAGCATTTGATCCTGGTCATATATCACAGAGGTATTGCCACTTATGTATTTCCTGCTATGAAAATAACTGAGAGGATCATGTTGTGTTGAAAATGAGTAAGCCTATACTTTTATGAAGCAACTTCTTGGTTTCCATTTCAAAGTGAAAGTAAAAATATGCTTTATAATGGGACAGCTAGGTGTTGTCATTCCTTTAGCCCAGTAACCCATCATTTTTTTCTTGATATCATAATTAATTTTTTTTTTAAATTTTTGTCAAGTACTTATACACAGCATGGCCCATATGTGGTGTTCTATGAGGTCTGTGAAAATGACTAATATAAAGAGGGTAAAGAGGGTAATATCAATAATAATGTCCAAATTGTGTTTATCATATTGATGTGCCATTTAATGAATGTCTATGTACGGTACACTGTGTATCTTTATTCATTTCCCTGGGTGCATCACCAGACAGGTCATGTGGATCATGTTCAATACCTTGTGCTTCATCATATTACTTGCACAGGTGAGTAAACTCAACCTGAATATGGGCATTACAAATTTTATGCTCAATTTGAGAGTCAATTTCGGAGTCAATTTGAGAGTCAATTTCAGCTGAGCGCCTCTTGACAAACTGTAGGCTCGTTACAGCGATCGAGCCAGTAAATCATGAGCGGGGCAGTGGGAACAGGCTATTGACAGCTAATGCAAGAGTGATCTGAATGCAGCTAACTGTAGGAGATTAGCTTTTGTGTGTGTGTGTGTATATGCATATGTGTGTGTGTTTTGGTGGGTGAGTGTGTGTGTGTGTGTGTGAGAGAGAGAGAGAGAGAGAGCGAGAGAGAGAGAGAGAGAGAGAGAGAGAGAGAGAGAAAGAAAGAGAGAGAGAGATAGAGACTGAGGTACAGAGCAAAAAGAGATGATATGCGTGCGGGTGTGTGCTGGTTTGTTTGTAGGAGGGGTGGAGAAAGGGTATCTTCTATGACCATCTCAGCCACTCTCTGGAGTAAGCCTCTTGAATACTGGTCCAGGCGGTGGCGGTAGTGGCTTGGAGAGTCGCTTTGAGGTGTGCTGCTGGCTTGCCTGAGAAATCATGATTCATGTTTACACCCCCACCACCTGGGATAAAATATTCAGGGACTTGAGGTGAACTTGTCCATGAATGTTGGGCCCTAGAGAACCCCCACAAAAATCTGGTGGAAAAAAAGGGGCGTGAGATAGAGGAAGAGAGGGAGTTGAGAGGGGGGTGAGAGGGACCCTGGGGATGGTAGCTTGGGTTGTCACGCATCGGTGTCGTTGAACCTGTCACTCAGACTACGTGGCTAGCTGACTGATTAGCATACAGGAGTGGCGAGAACATGAATGTCTTCCTTATAAGATACGACTGAAGGTGAAGAAGCTGAGGGATGCTATCCCTCTGTCTGATGGAATGTGTTGAAACATGCCTTGGTTCCTACATGTAGCTTGTTGTGAGTCCTTATGCTATTTGTGTGTTTTGTAGGTTAGTGATGATGAAAGAATAGCAATATTACAGTGTAGACTTCATGTACATGTATGTGGACAGGTTGATCTTGGTAAATGTTATTTCTTTCTTTGAATACTCATTCTCTGCAAAGTATGCAGTAGTCATGATTTATGTTGCTGGTAGGAGCTACATGTAAGAATAGATAAAGCTGGCTATTTATAGAGTGGCCTTGTTTTTACCAGAATATGAGGAAGAGGGAGTGATAGAGAGAGACCTATGATTCATGTGAATAAAGAGAGAGTGAGAGAGAGAGAGAGACTGAGAGACGTTAAAAGAAAAAGTTTGTGATATACAAATACATGTAAGAGATAGAGATGAACAGTACATGTATGCACTTAGAGAAAGAGAGATAGAGATAGAGAGAGAGAGAGAAGCAGAGAAAGAGGAATAAACATAGAGAGACATATAGAGACATACAGACAGAGATATGGAGATAGAGAGAGACTGCATAATAAATTTATAATGTTTGGTCTGTTAGTCACTGGCAATGTTATGAGGCAGTGAAGGCCAAACATAGTTCAGATAGAATGTGTCATGCCTGTAGAAGAATATGAGAAATCCTGAACTACCTGCATGTCCATATCACAGAGCCACTCGAAATGAATGTTATCATATCTTCCCACTCAGCAGATGATCTATGTGGCCTCTGTTGTATTTACATAGAGTAATAAACATATCGGGCCTAAGAGATAAAAGGATGTATGAGTGTGTATACCATCAGTAATCTCCTTCTTAGCCAGGCCTCTGAATCCCTAAGCCTCAGGCATATTCTCCCATCAGAACCCCTGTCAAAGGAAGAAATGTGTGTGTGGGGGGGGGGGGGGGGAGGGGGGATGTGATTGGCAATCTCTCAGATCAGATCAGGGGTTGCAAACTGAATATCCTCTTTCTGAAATGATATGATTTAATGTAACTCTATTATTACAAAAATGTACCCTGTGTATATGCAATGCCATCATTACTTTAACATATGTTTCATCATGGGGGAAGTGGGGAGGGGGGGGGGGGTGCGGATGTAGGTGTGATTGGGAATCTCTCAGGAGTTTTAGGTTTTAGATCAGGGTTGCGCACCGTTGCTTTTGCTCAAATCACTTATTGCAATTAATGTACCATGTACATATATCTAACGCTATCTATAGCACAACATATATGTTTTAACCATTCAGTATTTTCCCCTGTTACTCCTTGCACTGGTAATACACACCATTCCCATAGGGCAGTATAAAGTCTGGCAGAGAAGGAGTCAAGTATGATAACATGGGCTTGTTTGCACATGGAACAGAAAGTTTAAACCAATTTGCCAGCTCCTTTGCAAACGATATCAGGGTGTTGTTTGCCTACATGTATGCTCTCTCCGTCATGCCACGTTGGTGGAACCCAGAGAACCTCAGCAGCCATGGTTGCTTGCTTGCTTGCTTGCTTGGTATTGATCTCATCGCCTTGGCCTGTGGCCTGCATCTGAACTTGACTGATAACCAATTCACCCTGGTTGCTAATCACTGCAGCATTCCCAACAGCTCACACCCAATGTGAATGGGGTTAGCAGAGCGGAGCGGCATGAAGTCATTCATGACCAGCAATGGCTTAAAGCTAAAATTATCATATTGGGTTATTAAATTGGCAACACTGAAAAAATTAGGTTTGTATTATTAAAACTTAGAAGATTAGCAAAGAAGAGTGGAGCTGCATCAACTCATTTATTTGCACTTTCAAATTGGCAACACTCATTTTTTTAAAAACATATGTGTAATGTTAAAATTAGATGATTAGCAGAGCAGATTTGCATGAATCCAGTTATGAAGGGCAATGGCCTAAAGCAAAAAAAAAATAAAAATTGGGATTTCAAATTGGCAACACTAAATATGTTTTTTTTTTTTTTTTTTTTTTTTTTATAGAAAAACAGGTTTGTGATGTTAATACCTGCAAGATTAGCCGAGCAGAGCAGAGCAGTGTGAAATCATTCATGACCAGCAACAGCTTACAGCAAAAATCATTATTTGGGATCATTAAATTGGCAACACTATTTAAAAAAAAAATCAGGTTTGTAATGTTAAAATTCAGTGCTGAGCAGTGTGAACTCATTCATGACCAGCAAAGGCTTAAAGCAAACCTGGTTATTTTGGATTTCAAATTGGCAACATTTTAACAAAAATCAGATGTTTAATCTTAAATGGAAAATTAAAATAATATCAAAATGTGATTAGAGCAATGATAATTGATTAATGATTTGAAGAACAAACATATGATTTGGATACATCAATGTGAAGTTTTGATCAATCAATACTCTAAAAAATTATTTGCATTGCAATCTAAGAGGGAAAAATAGTTTTCACAAGGGCTTTTTTTTGCCTGGTGGGGGCAGAATCCACCTTAGTTCCCCCCATATTTTGTTTTACTCCACTGAAATATAAAGACTGGTTGACACCCTTGTACAAAATTAATGAAAACCTCACCCCTAATAAAAAATGCATGTACTTAGCAATGTACGGTATATGCAAATGTGAGATCCCTTTAACACCAGCGCAATGGCCATGAGTGCGCCATGCAATCCCGGCATGAATCACAGTCCTTATGCACGCATTGGTGGATCCTAGAGCGCTGAACTGCAGTTTAACGCGAGTGACATCGTCTTTTCACGAATCAGTGAGCGGTCATCTGTTACTCATGCTGGCAGTAGTCTTAGCTCCCAGTCATTGATTTGATCAACATAAGTAATGATATTTATGTATTTATGTTTCATACATCAGTAACGTCAAAATATGCAGTGTGAGCATCAACATGTTATGGTATACATTTAGAAGTATGATTGAAACTTGCTGATTTATAGATTGTAGTGTGTTTGCATAGGAACTAGTGGTATTAGATAAATTGAATACAGTTCTCAATTTCAATCATACATTTATGTGTATATGTAGCCACTGATAGTATTGTATTAATAAATGAAGCAGATAGGAAATGAATATGTTTTCACGAAATGGAGTCAATGTAGAACATAAATGTACTATTTTCTGTTGATGAAGAGATACTCAGTACATGTAGGCACAATTTGTGGCTCAAAAGTTCAAGCAAAAAGAAGGATTGCCTTGGGTTGATTAGGGAGTGAAATGAATAACTTCGTTCCAAATAAAGATTCAAAAGTGATAGACACACAATATTTTAAATACTAATGATATAGAATAACAAAATGTAAAGTAATTTATCGTAGACAATGTATCTGATAGATTTATTTCTCTAAGTTGTAGGGCGTATTTTTGAAGTTACAGTAACAACACAATGCATTTCAAAAATAAGTATTCCACATAATGTGTAAGCAATCTTTTAAAATGTATGCATGGTTATCTTTTTATTCTGTGATCTGATATTTCAAAGCTATATAAAATCAATAAACACACATGGTACACACTCATACCATAGGTGGTGACAAGACAGGTTAGTCATTAGGCCATAATGGACACACAATACAGCCCATTCTGCCATACTAGGTCATGCCTACTAATCAATACGATCAGGTGGTCTGATCAATGGGCAGTGCTGTAAGGCCTATCAGCCTGCCTTGTGATTCAGCATGATAAATATTTAATGGAGACCTTGTCCCCTTTCTAGAAATGAGATAAATGAGCAAAGTGTCATCTCCTTTTCAGTTTTCAGTTTCATTTCTTACAGAGCTTGTACACAGAAAGATGCAGTAGTTAAGTAGAACCTATCTACAGTACATGTACATGTACAGGTTGAAGCTACTGTATACAATATATACCTTTTATGTTTGATAAGCAAATGAAAAATCTATCTTAAAAATATTGTATGTGTGCTGCTGTCAGAGAAGTTCTGTGTTCATTTTAAGTAACATTATGAAGGTACACTTCTATGAATAAGTAATATCTTGTAGGTACACTTCTATGAATATATGATGTATTGAGAAGTAGTTTCAGTAACACCGTATGGTTGTATTCTAAAAGGATATTTGACTCATTTATGGGGTGAGAAAAAGGAAGGTGTTGCCAACATTTATTACTGTTCTTATGTATTTGTTTTGTTCTTTAAAGAGAACTGTATCCAGAATGTAAATATTGATCAAAGGTAAATATACACTTGTTAGTTGTGTTTGACTGATTTTAAACATAAAAATCACATTGAAAATAATGATTACAAAAATGATAATGTATTTGGATTAGTTATGAAACTTTGTTGTGCCAATTAACCTCACCAGGAAATGAAATAAAGCTGCATTTGTGGGTGGTTTCTTTTCAAGCCTGGTATTGTGCAACAAATTAGCTAAACTATGGTTTCCATTCAACCCTATTAAGGGAAATGATTTATCACAGAAGCTCTCTTATCATTCCAATGTTGATTTTTTTTTTGCATTATGGGCGTTATATCTCCCTGAGCCTCCATGTAAGTTTTTTTTTCACTGTACCTCACACACATTGTATCCTTAACCCTGCATTATGCAGCTGACTATCTGTCCATTGTACTGCTTGCTGCTTGGCCATCCGCTGTACTGCCTGGCCAGCTATGCACAGTCCCAGCATGCCCTTGGATGCCTCAATCAGTCTAGCGCACCTAATGAAATAAACATACCCAATATCCTCGCTCCGACCCATCAGTCTTTACAGGCCAGCTGATACTGCGATCTTTGGAGCGAGCGTAAGAATAGCAACTTTCCTCTCTCAGTGACGTCTCTTAACACTGAACTATTAGTTGGCACTTCTAGTGAGGGTTCATAAATCTCTCACATTTTTGTTGATGTAAGAATTGAAAAGTGGATTAAGAACAGCAATTCCCCTCTCTTAGTATGTCACTGCACACTGAGCTATTAGAAGTTTGTGTTTCTTGTGACTTTTTAAATCGAGATGAAGGTTAATCTCTGAAATTAAGCTTTTCATATATACTGCAATGAATTATGTCCTTCTACCAAGATCTTCCACATGTTTTTTTAAATTTCTTGTAGGTATAGGTTTAGCTCTGTCATCAGTCTTTCAATGTCTGGTTTGATGAAGCAAGTGGGGGCGATCTGCCAATTTAAGCTCTTCCCATTTACTGCAATGTATTTTGTATGTATTTTGTGCTTCTAGTAGATGCAACGTTACTGTCAGTCTTGGTTGAGGTAAGTGTAGGGGAGATGATCTTAAGGATGAGTGTTGGATGGCACCTCGTCTTGTGGGATAGGATGACCACTCTGAGGAGGACCAGGATAACGTCTTGTTATCTTAAGTCTTTCTTCTTCATACTGCATCCTCTGTGTAATCTAAACCTGTCTTTCAGGACAATCGCTTGTTTTTATGTTAAGTTTGGTTTACATGACTTCCAGGACAGAGTATGTTGATTATTTAAGTTATCACATCACACCAAGAACTTGCTCCTGTGTAATAACTCCTTGACTAATCAACTTTTTTTTGGTGATGACATCTCATGATGAGATCTGGTTCTTTGGGGAGAGCATAGTGTCATCCACTATGGATGCCAGTATAATATCTCGGGACTTCAGGAATATATGTTCAGCAGGGCGTTTCATGAACATTTTTTGTCTGACAAGCTGTCTTTTTCCGACAGTTACCATAGTGATGGTCAGAGGCTAGTCCCTCTCAGCCAATCAAAACCGAGGATTTCATTGAAGTTGTCAGCACTGACCATTCGGTCAGTGCTGACAGCGTTCACGAAATGCCCTCCAGGACATCTTTATGGTGTGGCAAGTTCTTTTGGAGCCATTAATTTGAGAGGATCATGGTTATGATAGCCATTGGGTGGCACAAAAAGAACTTTTTCTTGGGGATTATGCATCTTGATTGGAATGCTAGAAGTCTGTCATATAACGCCATGTGATTGTCAGTGTCTTTCAGGTTGGCATGGCCTGTGTGAAACTTGAGATGTCCTCAGCTTGCAAGGATGCAACGTAAAACCGGTTAATTTGTTCATCAATGGTACTTGTGTAGTTCCTCATCCTACCCCACCCCACTTCTTCCCCCCATCTCTCTCTTTTCTTTCCATCCCTCTTCATTCCTCATTCTATCCCTCCTTCCCTCCTTCCCTACCTCTTCCTCTATTTCTTTCCCTCTCCCTCATACATTAAGTACTCCCACTATCCCCTTCCCCCTTCCCCTTCCCCTCCCCCTCTCCCTTCTCTCCTTCTCTCCTTCCCCCTTTCTTTCTTACCTACTGCTCCCCTTATTAATTTCCCCCCTCCCTCATATATACCCATACCATTCCCTTCCTCCTCTCCTATCTGCTCTCCTCTGCTCTCCTCTGCTCTCCCCTGCTCTCCCTGCTCTCCCTCCTCTCCTCTCCCCTCCTCTCCTCTCCTTTCTTCTCCTCTCCTCTCCTCTCCTCTCCTCTCCTCTCCTCTGCTCTGCTCTGCTCTGCTCTCTCCTCCCATCCCCTCCCACCCCCTCCCCTCCCACCCCCTCCCCTCCTCTCCCCTCCCCTCTGCTCTCCCTCCTCTCCTCTCCCCTCCTCTCTTCTCCTCTCCCCTACTCTCCCCTCCTCTCCCTTCCTCTCCCCTCTTCTCCCCTCCTCTCCTTTCCTCTCCTCTCCTCTCCTCTCCTCTCCTCTCCTCTCCTCTCCTCTCCTCTCCTCTCCTCTTCTCTCCTCTCCTCTCCTCTTCCCTCCTCTCCTCTCCTCTTCTCTCCCCTCCTCTCCCTCCTCTCCCCTCCTCTCCCCTCCTCTTCTCTCCTCTTCTCTCCTCTTCTCTCCCTCCTCTCCCTTCTCTCCTCTCCCCCTCTCCATCCCCTCCCTCTCGCCATCTCCTACCCCTCCCCTGCCTCCACCCCACCTCCCTACCCCTCCCACCCCACCTATCCCCCAGAAAGTAGGGCAGGCCTTCTTCTGTTTCCGTGCTCCATGGTCCAGCTAGTCACTTGATCCAGTGACTGGAATTGACATTGATTATCCACTCAGATTGGCTGTCTGTCCAATTAAAGCTGCTGCACCAAAATTTACCTGGCCTCATCTCAGGCACACATAGAAAAAGAAACCCATTTCACTTACATGTGTACTTGCTTAGCCTGGCTTCCAGGATGTTAAGCATTTTCAATCCAAACTGTATATTGATTTAACCAGGTCTGGCAACAGTAGACTAAATATTCTTAATTCCTTTGCAGGTCCCTCAAAAAGAAAGGGGAAAAGAGGAAAATGAAAAGTGACAAATGAAAAGTGACTTGTCCTGTTAGTACAAGACTTTATATATTCAGTTTGGATGAAAAATCTCTTAACACCCTGGAAACTAGACTATTACTGGTATGCCTATACATGTTCTGTACTGTATGTCCAGTCCTTCTGTACATGATCTCATGATCTATCTATGATGCCAAACTTATTTCTCTTCCCCCTACCTTCACTCGCCAAACCATATTTTGTGCACAAGAAGGACAGACAGGTGTTATTGTGCATTCATGCCATAGCCTGCAATTAGTTACATGTGGCTTTCCAAAGCATGTTTCAGTGCAGTCTTTTGAAATTTGATGTTTCAAGTTTTATTTTTCATTAAGGTTAAAAGCATGAAAAAATAACATTTACATATATTGAAATAAGATAAAAGGAACAGTATTTCCTTCAAGTAAAGCACAAGGCTTGAGAAGTTAGGAGGTACCTTTACATCAAGCAATGCCACCCTAAAAATCGAATGCACATGTTTGTTCATTCAAAATATTGAATTTGAAAAGTTGATTTTACTGAACCCTAAAGTGTGAAACAAAACACAGAAATGTATTTCTAAAGAGGGAGTGTTATCAGTTGCAAGACAGAAGTTAGGAATGCTAGACATTAAGCCATTGAGACCCATAATAGTGCTGATGTAATAGAAATTGTACAGCACTAACAGCCTTCTGGTTCTCAATGGGTTCATCTTTAACGCCATTCTAGCTTTGAATGGACGATGTGTTGCAGTGTAAGTGTACAGTAGGTGTGTGTACAGATGCCTGATTGAACGTGACATTAGGCATGCTTGTCTTTCAACCAACAAACACATAGCTGTTCTTATCCTGGCATTTACGTCCATCTATCCATCCATCTAACTCTGGAATCAATAATCTGTTGGGCCTATGAGGGGGGAAATTAAATGGATGTATGTTTCTTTCATTGCTGGGTACGGAGAGCTTGTGTTGTTTGTTAGGCCTCATTTCACTCTGTGTGCTGAGCTTACCAATTAATGTGTTGCCAATTTAGAGACCTGGCCTCAGCTATAGACCCCTACCCCCCAAAAGGTTGCAAATTGCACTTCAATTTTGAAGACACACACATCAAACTGTAGTACAAAAAAAAGGTTAAAAATGATTATCCTTCAAATTTTTAAAACAAGAAAAATGGCTTAGTGTACAATAGGTTTGTAATTTGGTAGTGAAGTAGTTTATTGTTTCCACAGTTCACACAATAGTACACACAAATTGAAAAAATATACATCAAATGTTTTGCCATACTGTGACATATCCAAATAACAAGTAGACTGAGACTGAAATACCCTTAAACTTTTGAGAATATGAATACTACTTTACTGTAGGGGGAAGCGGGTAACACATAATTACTTGAACAGGTATACATGTATGAGTAAAGGATTTCAATAGTATCCTTATTAAGGTTACTATTGCACTGTGGGAGTTGCCACACTTGTACATGAAATCCATGCTGAAGGATTAAAGCGATTTGTCACATAACATGGGCATTACCAGCCAAATGCCTGATTAAACTTCCATGTACATTGAAAGCCATCAGTTCTCTCACCCACCGTACATGCATATTTTAATGTGGCTCTAGCCTTGCTCTGATTTTATAAGTTTGAGGTGATTCCCTCCTGGGCCCCATTACATTAAATTGACAATTAATGGTAACTGTGCCAACAGTGGTAACTACCATGGTAACAATACTGAACAGCCAATGAAATGCAAAGTTTCCAGAAAAATTGCCATTATAGAAGTAAAGTTTCCATCAATGGTAAGTATTCTGCAATAGGGCCTAGGTACCCTGAAATAAAACAAGAATGGACCCACTGGTCGTGATTGAATGCAGAGCTAAGAGGGTAAAGCGGCTTAACTTTGTCCTGCTCTTCAGGTAATCCATTAAGTGAAAGATTGTCTTCTGAGGTTAACAAGATGAAGCTCTTTCTGTGAGATTTACATTTCAAGTCTGTTTTTGAGTTTCTTGCCTTAGGGACCAGACAGTTTGATGAGGGGTAATCATGAAAATTGATTCTTAGCTGGAGGCAAGATCACAAAGGAAATGTAAATTGAAAATCTGAAAATCCTGTTTGTTTTGACATCAGTGATCCGATGATTGTGATCATAATATTGCAATATCCAGGGGAATCTGATTAAATTAGGGAGAAAATGTGTTTTCAAAAAGAAAGGGTGTGAGGAGGAAGAAGGATGAAAAAGAATGAGACAAAAGGAGAGATAAAATAGAGGAAATAGATAAAGAGAGAGAGAAATAGGTGGCAATGTGTTTTCAGAAAGAGTGGGAGAGATTACAAGAGAGATAAAGAGAGAGAAAGAGCATGAGAGTCATAAAGAAGAGATGAATAAGAGAAGAAGGGAGAGAAGAAGGGAGATGAGGGAAGAAAAGAGAGGTTGATAGGAAAGGAGAGAAGGGAGGACAAGAGAGAAGAAAAAGAAAAGGAGTGGGAGAATGAGAGAAATTGACAGGAATATGATAGACTTCTAGAATGAAGTAGTAGGCAGGGGAGGGAGTGAGAGAGAGAGAGAGAGAGAGAGAGAGAGAGAGAGAGAGAGAGAGATAGAGGGGTATAGAGAGAGAGAGAGAGAGAGAGAGGGAGAGATACAGATAGAAAGAGAGAGAGAGAGAGAGAGAGAGAGAGAGGGAGAGAGAAAGTGATAGAGAGAGGGAGGAGACAGAAAGAGAGGATTTCACTTGAAGTCGTCTAACTGCAGTGTGAGCGAACTGCTAAGAGTATGTGTACATCTCTGCATGATTTAAGCGACAGAGGCTGAGATGGGGCTGGGACAAGAAGCGGTGCGGTGCGAAGAGGGTTACAGAGAAAGAAGATACTGTGACATCCAGAAACCTAGAGACTCCAAGGGAGATTAGTTACTATGGCGATGGGATTTCTCACCAAGCGTGTTTTCAGTCAAGCAATGGACGAGGATTTCATTTCAGCGTTCGCTGGCGGGATCGCTGGCTCGGTGACTCAAGCGCCGACCCCCATCTGTCATCGTTGAGTCGTAATCAAGTGGAGCGCTGGGGCCATCGATGTCGGGAGGGATTGTGAGTCAAAACATTCCTGGAGTGCTAGGAACAGTGAGTACTGGCTGACCAGAGAGAGCTAGCTCTATTTGGTTACATGAGTTAATGTGCAATCAAGGTTAATATCAAGGTTGGTGAGTGGGGGTGTTAGCATCCTGTCATTGAGATTGTCATTGTGTGTGTCATTGTGTTTGTCTTTGTCATAGTGTTGACATAAGTGAACCTGTGCCTACATATACCATGCACACATACACCACTTTGTTGTTCTTTGCTCCTTTCTTGTGAGTAGTTCTGTCCACAGCTGATTTAAGTGGAAGAAGGAAAGTAAAGGAAGTGTGATAAAGTCTTTTGAATGAACATTTTGAATGAGAATGTTCCATTTAGCTTGAAGAATTGACAGTCCTGTTAGGGAAGAAAGGGTTAAAGTAATTATTCTCATTATTTTAGTAGGCTCAATTTATTTAACTGTCATACATGCATACTGCACACAAGCTTTTAAAAGAACGCCCCGCAGGTTTCCCCTTGTTTGTGCAATGTAGAAACAATTAATTTATATAGACTTCATCCTGGTGATAAAAAATACTTTTGCTGTTTCCAAATTGCAATTTGATCATAATTCTTTGTTTCTGAATTCAAAACAGAATGTAGGTCAGCCTATCTAGAGGGAACAATAAGCAAATATGTCAATTAGACATGAGCAGACGATGGAGGCAAGATCAGAAATTGAGGCTCAGATTGCCAATTTTATTCAAAATCCTGTAAAAAAAAATGATTTGAAGTTGCTGTCTACTGCAGGGCAAGAATTTTCCTTGATTGAAGAAAAATGGAGTTTCTTCATCACCTCATTACAGGGTCTAAGATAGGTCTTTATGCATGGAAGGCATCACCATGACGATCAACCTGATGGATCCCGCTGGCATTTACTGTCAAAATAACTCATTATCCTGAATCTATCATTATTTCCAGCCTCTATTTGCTGTATCCATAAACAGCTTATCCAGAGCAAGGAGCTATTAAGGGTTCGGAACGTGATTCCGATCCCGATTCTGGGGGAGTGTGATCATTCAGCCTACGTCGGTTCAGCGTCCATCGGCAGTTTGGAAGGGGGGCGAAGGGCCCCTCACCCAATCAATAAGTCACTTGGGTTGGAGTGAGAATGATGGGATGATTATTGCTAAAATATGGGTCAGAGGGGAGATTGTGCCGCTAAGTAGATGAACCCTAGAAATAAAAGCTTGTTTGTAGTTATTTCCTCCTTATATGGGAGCAGAGGTTTTTTGATGTCGCTAAATAACCAAGGAAAGGTAAGATTGTAGGTTTTTGTTCCTTATATGGGGCAGAGGGGAGATTGTGCTGCTAAGTAGATGAACCCTGGAAATTAAACCACGTTTGTATTTTTTTCCTCCTTATATGGGGCAGAGGGTTTTTATGTCGCTAAATAACCAAGGAAAGGCAAGATTGTAGGTATTTCTTCCTTATTTACTGCGTGAAGAATGACTGTCGCCGGGTGCAAGCTACTTGATTACATTCATTCAAATACTGGATTTTTTTTAAAAAAAAAGTAAGTCTCAACATTTATTGTATATTTTCTGATATTCAAGAACTAGTCTCGGTATTGGTTGTTTGTGAAAATGTTTAATTCAATCTAGCACAACCCAGAGAAGAGTAGATTAGACTACCCATGAACTGTCTTCACTGTTTATACATGTTTGTCTGAGTGGCATCCATTGTATGATATCAGTGGTCTTAATCTGAAGTAGATGTGGACACATTCTGGTCTGATTCAGTGTAAGCTATGTTTCTAAATTTATATCTTATTTATGGGTGTCTCTTCTATCAAAGCCCAAAGACTCTTTCACTGACACTATATCTGGTACTGTTGTTGCTAGGTCAGGAAAACATACATTAAGTTTTCCACATTTCAAATCGTGTGTTCCTCAAGGGTGCGATTAAAGACAATCCCATAACCCTTTAGGTGCCATTGGTTCTTTTTGGCACAAGTTCTACACACAAACTACATAGAGTAGCACTTTGTTTAGCAAAGGAAGGGCGAACTATTACTGTTGCTAAGCTATTATACACATTGTACAGTAAGTTAACTTTTAATGCACCACCTGTATGTACATGTAGGTTGGCAGGGTCCAGTGTTGATACTACTCAAACCCAACAAAAACTGTAAAATATGCTTAGATGGTGTAAACCCTCTCTGTCTCATAGGCCATATACTGTGTAGAATTGGACATGGGGCTATGATTGAATGGTACTGAGAGGAGTAACGGACTTGTGTTCTGTTCTTATACCTGTAGATTCTTGTTAGTCCACAGACACAAGAAACTTGGTGCTTATAAACATTCCAGGGCCATGTTGCATAGAACTCACCATTAATGGTAACTATCATAGTAACACCGCGTGACAACCAATAAAATCTAAGTTTTCCATAAAAATTGCCATTGACAGCAAAGTTATAATCAATAGAAGGTTTTATGCAACAAGGCCAAGATTTTGTAATCACTATGTCTCTCACTCAAGGATCCTTCTTGAGAATATTCCCTCCATGAGGACTGGAACATATCTCCCTCATCTGAGGGTCTCCATCCATCATTTAAACCATCTCCGTCTTGGGATTTCTCCTTCAATCAATAAGTCTGGTGATGTCATCTCAGCTGCTTGTTTTTCCCCCGGAACAGACATGTTTGGACATGATTATTAGCAATCCCAGAGCGAATTCAGTGACTGCTCAGTCATATGATAATCCAAGTCATCGATGAAGTTGCGGTGAGCCTTTCAAGATTTCATTGACGGCTGATGTGCAGTATTGTATTGGCAGTGTTTCTACATAATGTTGTGAATTACCCTTTGAATTACTCCATGTTCCATGGGCTTGGTAGTCTTGCTTGGTACTAGTGTAGATTCTAATTGCATTATTTGCTTTCCATGTTGAAAAACTTAATCTTCAAATATCTGTTCTGTATATTGCTCATGGTCTGTCTGTATCTGGCTCTTTGTATCTCTTCTCTATCTCCTCGTCTCTACTTGCAATTCTGCCAAGATTAATCTAGGAAAATGAAACAGAATTTGGAAGTATAGTAGCAATCCCCTGTATATCTCATGCAAAACATAAAAAAACAGCAGAAGAAAAGTATATCTTAAGTTAATATGTTCTTTCATTTTCAGTTATGAACAAATCAAATCATTTATGCTCATTCACAAGCACCCACATGTACATCCATCTGTTTCGTTCATCTGAAGTAAGTAGGCATGCATTGCTCATGTCTCCATGTATGTATACACTCAGTCATACAGCAAACACAGTCTCCCATCCATAGACCAAATCAATAGTTTCTACATTAAACAACACATGTACAGTAATGGATCACGTTTTACAAACACTTAGCTGTGGTTCAAGACTATCGACAATGTTGATTTCTCCACTTTATTTTTTTTCTTCCTCCTTCCAAATACAACAAAATTATACATTTCAAAAATAGATTTTGAACATATTAATTATTGAAAAGTTTTAAGCGCAGCGTAGCTGTAGTTCAAGACTATGGACAATGTAGATTTCTCCATTTTGCTTGTGTTTTTACCTCTCCCTCTTCCAAATACATGTACAACAAAATCATACATTTCAAATAAAGATTTTGAGTCTGGAAATATTTTAAGCACCCACCTAGGTTAAAAGTAACAGCGTGTAATACAGGCTAATTGAGAAACATCATACACAAGGTTTTGCATTATATCACACCATTATTCAGACTAGTGGAGCTGTTCCTGTAATTCCTGGATTATACATTGAGTTAAGGAGTGATGAATATGTGAGTGCAGACTTGGTGGATGTGATTGAAAAGAAAAAGAAATAAGTCCGCATCCTTGAACATAGGTTAACATACATCCAGACCAAAGAGGAAAGTTTCACGTTGCTGACTTAATATGATGGGAAAAAAAATATGATGTATGATGCTTAAAAGATATCCCAGGTTATTGACTAATCATGTGAATTACCATTTTCGGTGTCAAATTTTCTCTATGTAATGCGCATGTTTGCTCAATATAGGCTGACATAGATTCAAAGCAAACAAGAACATTTTAAGTTGCTCCCATTTAGCTGGAGAGTATGCAATAAAGGTGAGTAAGCAGTGCCATATATGGCATGGAATCCTTTTTATTTGGGGTGATTGTTTGCTTCATGTATCACAGGACATGTGAATTGATTTCTCATCAGTGAGTTAATGATTCTAAAGGAGAAATCAAAAGAAGATTTTTTTCCTCCCTGAAAGATACCTTTATCTATGGTAGATGTGGATTAAGTATGATGCAGCGATTGTAGATTTATACAGAGACAAAGACGGGTGGAGGGGGCAAGAGAAATAGAGCAAGAAAGAGAGAGAAAGTGAGAGAAAGTGAGAGAAAGGGAGAAAGAGAGAGTGATATATATATATATATATATATATATAGAAAGAGAGAAAGTGAGAGAAATGGAGAGAAAAGGAGAGAGAGAGAGAAAAAGTGAAAGACAAGAAGAGAAAGAGAGAGAAAGGTACATTGTAGGAAGTCTTCTTCATAGTCTCTTCATCTGTGTTTGTAAGTAGAGAGAAAGAGATTTAGAGGGAGATGGAGATAGAGAGAGGGAGAGAGAGAGATACCCTTTTCTCACTGGGTTTTCTTAGCCCCCGTACTATCCTTAGCCCCCGTACTATCCTTAGCCCCGTACTATAGGTGGGGCTAAGACCCCCCCCCCCCTAGCCCCATGCTATAGGTGGGACTAAGGGGGGGGGGGGGGGGGTCTTAGCCCCATGTATAGTACGGGGCTAAGCTTAGACCACTTTCTGTTCTCACTGGTTTTTACCAAAGTGGGCTGGCCCCACCAATTTTTGCCAGTGGGAAAAGCATAAGAGAGGGAGAGAGAGAGAAAGAGAGAGAGGGAGAAGGGGGTGGGCATGAAAGAGAGAAACAGACTGAGAATGTTTGACACAGAAGAATTGCACACATTCATTTGTGTCAAGTGATTAGTCATTTTCACTTTCAAATCCCCTCCTATAATGATCCCCCATTCTTGTAAGCATGCAACTGTACCCGCCCCCACCTCCACACTTTAGCATCTCTATAACACCTCATAAGACCATAAATGGTACTAGACCTATATGTCAACAGATTAGTCATTTTTGCTTATAAAACCTCTATTTACCACTACCCCCCTTCAGTCATCCGTAACCCCCTCTCCCTCCCCCTTTATATCCCTCTACCCCCACCCTCTGAGACCTTGTCTCCCATCTCATTGCTGCAGTATATGCTGTACTATGGTCTACATCCAGAAGGATTAGTCATGTTTATTTGAAATCCTCTCCCTTTACCACTACCCCTCCTTCATTCATCCTTATCCCCCTCCCCCTCCCCTTCCTCCAATCATCCATCCCTGTACCCTTCTACCCTCTAGACCGGGGCTCCCCTTCCCTGCCTCTTATACATACATGCTGCACAATACCTCCATCCATCATAAACCCCTCTCCACCTCCCCCTCCCCCCTGCCCCTGCCCCTGCCCCTGCCCCTGCCCCTGCCCCTGCTCCTGCCCCTGCCCCTCCCCTAATCCCCAATCATCCCTGCCTGTACCCTCCACCTTCCTACCCTCTCAGACCACAACTCACCTTCCATGGCTGCCATACAAACATGCGGTACTGTAACCCCCGTCCATCCTCAACCCCACTTCCCCTCCCCCCCCCCCCCCGCCTCCTTATCCCCCAATCATCCCTTTCTGTACTCTCCCACCCGCAAACCAGCCCCCCCCCCCTCTCCTGCCTCCCATACATACCCACTACACTGTACCCCCCATGCAGTAAAGGTCTTCTGATTACAATTAGTCATTAGTCACAGCTAATGAGTGCAGCCCTCATGCCTGTTCCCACTGCTCTGTCATTAAAGGTAATAGGTTGCCGTGGTAATGATTATGGGCTGTAATCATTGTGGACCCACTCTGCCATCATCATTGGGCCTGGCTTTTGTCTACTTTAAATGTTATCATTTTGAGATCAATCCTTTCTAGCATCTTGAAATCAAAACAAGAATGGGGTACATTGTGATAATATACTTTGTGTGTAATCCATACTGTACCTGTACCTAATGAAGACACCCCTATTGACTGTCCATCAGAGCCCCATGCTGTTGATTACATAACATTGATGAGTATTTCTGTTGTTCAATGTGAACGGTGCAGAGCACAGCAGGACCACCAGGAGGGTCCATTCTCTTTGACTGTCCATTAGAGCCCCATGCTGTTGATTCTATAATGTTGAGTATTACACATGAAGATGCTTCTGTCAATCTGAATAGAGTTGCTTTGTGGTTTAGGCAGAAGTGAAAGTGTGTATATGTTCAGTGTATTCCAGTGGAACAGAAACTGAAAAAAGACCCCTTTCAGATCACAAAAGTGCCCCTGTGAATTCATAATTTTTCTTATAGGGTATGATATACAACTTAGTTTGTGGTCAAGGGAGAAGTGAAAGTGTTTACATGATTAGTGAAAAACAAAAGAACACAAGTGCACCCACGGATTACAAAGAGCCTGTGTGAAAATTTGATTTTTCTAAAAGGGGATGATGTGCAACATGGCTGAGTGCGGTCATTTTTTGGCATCAGACTTGGCCAGTAAACCCTATCATGTTTAGTTATGTCACCTGGGAGTCCCCTCAGTTCTCAGTCATTCACATATTATGTGCGTCACTCAACACGCTGCTCATTGTACCAACAGCTGAAGTGTCATCCTCCACAACATCACAAACAATACATGGGGCTGTGGGCAGCTGCCTGTGATTCTACTTCATCTTTCAAGTGGCAATGCTGTCAGTGTTTCTAGGGATTTACATGAAAAAGACATTATCATAATGGGAAAAAAAATGTATATTTTGGGTGTGAAATTCCTCTCACCATTTTGGTACCAAGCTTTGAAAAGCACATTGAGTTATTACACATTCTATGCTCCAATTGGATTGAGAGGGTTAATATACGGAACAGTGCAAGGACAGAGACAGTTGCTGATGTAGATGGAATTTCATTTTATTAGGTCGTTAGCGAGATTTTTCGATCTCTCATCGCTGCCTGGGCTTTGGGATGCCATCCCGATCCATTGAATTAACCCCTCATCTCCTATCCAGTCATTCTTGAGCCAGTGAAAGCATAATTCCTGTAAATGAGCAGTTTATCTGGCACGTGTAGGGTTAACGAGAATTAGCCAGAAAGCCACCACACGGATTAATAGAATTGATCGGGATCTGCACTTAACGCTAATAGATTAAAACGTGCAGGCTTTTTTTGCGGTATACATACATGGTCATAGCTATCACGGGAGTGAGTGAGTCATCCCTTGCATGCATGGTTCTGACTTGTTGATCATCCCTTGAAGTTCTTGCCTAGTAGAAAACTGAGCACACTCATTGAGAGCAACTGACTTGATACAAATGTAGCAAAACTCCTCATGCTGTGCTGCATTAACTCTGAAGGTGTCATTGAATAAGTAATACACACAAATCCCATAGAGCAGCGGTTTGTCTGACACAGAAAGGGTTTCAGGAAAGAGCAAGCCACTGTGTATGCAATACAATGCACCCAAAGGACATTTCATAAAGTGAGACCTATACAGGTACTGTAATACAAATGTTATATACATGGTTGGAAAGTGGACCAACGTTGTAAATTAAACTTGTATTTCCGTGTGGAAATGAGTTCTTCATAAACATGAATAATAGCTCAGCTTGAAAGGTCCCACGCCCAATGTTTTATTACGGCTCGTCTTCTGGCATTGCTTTATATATCCTGTGTTGCACATTGCATGGTTATGCAGGTTGTAATGGTATTAAATTTGAACTTGACCAACCCGGTAATTGGCTAATGAATGAATGACAGGGTGTGGTTTCATAGACGATATTCTCTGCTTTTAATTACGTGGACTACAAAAATTCTTGAGCAAAATCAGAACTATATTTCAAGAGCAACCTTTTGGACCCCTTTGGCATTGAATTCACTGTGTGCGGGATACTGCCTTACTCTGTAATATAGGACACAATGTGGTCTTCATCTAATTTTTCACTCAAGATTTGTGTCATATGTTGAAACAGTGACATCATTAAGAGATTAAATTTCAGGCACACACCCAATAGTAAGGCTAATGTGCACCATCATGTAAATTAATTAAAAACACATTTTTCTCTAGCAGGATGACGCATGCTATCACTACAAGGTGGATGTCTATTTGTTTTCCCTAATTAAAATTACACCAGAAAGCCATTGCTTGTAAATGATATACTTATATTAAATTGAAATGGGAAAATTTGCCTTTTCTCTAATAGGCTATGACATATCAACCAATTTCAATAATGGTTAGATTGTATGTCAATGTCATATGATCTGGCAATAAATGCAAATCCTGTGAAGTAGCAGTATATCAAACAGGAGGTCTTTAGAATTTCATTTCATTTATTCACATCCACAGAACTGTCTACCCAAGTTTAAGCAAATGTTCCACAATTGTTGCTGATGAGTCATATTCTCTGTTGCATTTTTGAGCTTTCAGAGAGAATTATTTTCCACTCCTACTGATTGTCACAATTCTGGTTGTCAAGGAGACGGTAAATGCTCTTTGATATGACGTGGGTGCAATTTCATGGTCTGATTGTCATTAGTGTAACTGAGCATCTTCAACAGGAATTGTTACAAAATTGACTTTTTTTAATTGAGAGGAAATTACAGTGGTTTATCCACAAGAGATCCTTTTTGAAATTGTAGTTATTTTCATATTCATATTGTGGTTGACTATGATGAATAATTCATCAAGATTTAATATTAGAACACACTTCTAAAGATGTGTACTTTTATAGAGGTAGGGCCTGAATATGCTACTGCTTTCTTGTATTCGATCGTTTGTATAGTAGCTATTTGTAGTAGTGTATACTAAATGTTTTACTCTCTTCTTGCTTTGTTTCAATTTCTTACTAGAGACATACACATGTATGTGATGTGCGTTACAAATACATTACAAGGAGTATTGTATGCACTAGATGTGGGTAGCATCAGGGGATTTTTTTGTAAAGTAATGCCAACAAATGTGTGTTGATTCAAAGCAAAGACGTTTCTCTTCAAGTGCGGGAGAACCCAGTATTGTTCATTTTCTTTTTGAATTGCTGTTTATATGATTTTACATGACTCATGCCTTTTAGAAATAATCACATAAAACAGTAGTTTAAATATGCAGAATGTTCATTTCATAACTGTACTCAATGCAGGGGTCATTATTTCTAGTATCTTTGATTTAAAAATACATCCCGGGTGTTTTTTTCAAAATCTTTTTAAGCAATGTGTGTGATGAACTTAGTTTCAGCTGGAATGTGTAGCATACTGCACATGTACAGTAGATATAGGTTGCCATTTGATCCGTATTTTATGTTACATAATAAATCTGCATATGCATGAATTCAATGAAGTTAATAATGCACATTCATACACTCAGCAATGCTCATAAATGATGATTATGTTAAAAAAAGGAAACATATTTGATATCTATGTATATTCACTGCCATGGGCATTTCCTGGTAGCGCTATTGCTGGTACAAAAGTCGTTTACTGCATGGTGCATGTCCTAACCATCATCTGATACATGATAGAAAACCGTCCCAAGAACGTAGGTGACTATGATGCTGGGCCCACCAAAGTGAAATGAAGGAGACATGTTGATGGCATTTCCATCCATCCTTTTTATGAATGCGTAGCGTCATTAAGCTGCAAAATATATCTCGTCCTCTCTCTACTACTCTCACACTTTCCATCTGTCTTTCTCTCTGTCTGTCTGTCTGTCTGTCTGTCTGTCTGTCTGTTTGTCTGCTTGTCTCTCTATCTATTAGCCTATCCGATATGCCTCGCGCTCTATGGCAGTTTCTATACAACGGCAGTCGAAAAACCGCAGGAGGCCGGGTTCCCCGAGTGTGCCTGCACTCATACTTTCATTACTGTGTTTATTGTATGCGTGACGAGAGTATTTTCATGCATGATTCATAAGGCTTACCTTATTTGGTCATTGCTGCTGTTTATTCAACCAATCACATATCATTTCCCAGTTCTGAGTTCATCAGTATGACATAATAGATTTGTCGCTTATTCGCTTATTCGCTGGATATGAATATTCTTGACAAAGCATTACAGGGGGTTTGTAGATTCTCTACAAACATTGCGAACATGAAACAATGTCAAGAAAACTTGACGATTGACCTCGTGCTGGCGCACTAGACTCTGGGACTCCGGCCATCCGCATTTTTTTGACTGTCATTGTATAGAAACTGCCATACAGCGCGAGGTATATCAGATAGGCTATCAATTATCTACCTGTCTCTCTTCCCACATCTTACCCATATCTCCTTTTTTTCCTTTCCATTTCCAAAATTTCTTCATAGATAACTTTTCTGTCTTTCTGTGTGCTTTCATCTTCTCCTAAATGAGAGCAAAAGATGCTACTAGAGCCTCCTAACAGCTCAATGTTCTGGGAGGGGTGGGGGTGGGCGTGTGGCAGGGGGGAGGGAAAATGGGGAGTTTAAAGGGGGAAGGGGGAGATGGAAGGGGAAGTAAAATGGGGAGATGGAAGGGGAAATAAAATGGGGAGATGGAAGGGGAAATAAAATGGGGAGATGGAAGGGGAAATGAAATGGGGGGATGGAAAGAGGAAGGGAAGGGGAAAGATGAAGGGGAAAGAAGAAGGGTGATGGGGAAGGGGGAAGGCGAGGGGGAAGGAGGAGGGGTAGGGGTATCTAAAGGGGCGGGTATTGATTCTAGCCATGGGTAATTACAATCATGGGGCTTCCCGTCTGATTGCTCTATCAATACCACCATCGATCCCCTCCCCCTGGACCCAACGTACTTGGCTCTTGACTTACCCTATCCCAGTATGAATCTCACACCCACCATGTAAACAGTACTCACAGCACGTACAGTGATTGTGTGCGGGCACATGTAGACAGTGGTGGTGCTGTGTCAAATTCTATTGATTTTGAGTCATTATGGGGTGGGTTTGCGGAACATGCTGCTACTAGGCTGCTGTTTGATTGGCTCTTCAGTCTGCTCCTCCTCCTACTTTTGGTCAATCCGAGAGGCCTGAGGGGTGTGAGGTTTTAACATGTCTATACCCCCTGGGACAGTAAACTCCAAGGATGTTAAAGATATAGTCCACCCTGAAGTTTTGTTGGTTTTAATGAAAGCACATATATGAAAGAAACATATGTGAAGGTTTGATGAAAATCCATCAAAGGATAAGAAAGTGATGAAAGTTTTGATCTAATAATGTTGTGACATCATGTGCAAGTTGCTCCGTCATATGAAGAATTTTTTTTTCTTTTTTTCTTCACGTTCATGCTAAGCTGCGGCTGATACGATGAAGCGTGATTCTCTATACTATATTAGTTCGCAACGATGCCCAGACCCTAGTTTCTTTACCACGATGCTTCGTTTTACAACATACATGTTCATGTATCATAGTCAGAGGAACCCTGATAAGAAGTTTTCATCAGTAGGGAACATACATGTTCATGTATCATAGTCACAGGAACCCTGATAAGAAGTTTTCATCAGTAGGGAACATACATGTTCATGTATCATAGTCACAGGAACCCTGATAAGAAGTTTTCATCAGTAGGGAACATACATGTTCATGTATCATAGTCAGAGGAACCCTGATAAAGTTTTCATCAGTAGGGAAAAATTAAGAGAGGCGGATCATTGATAGCTCAATTTCAATCACATAAGGGAAAGGAATAAATCTATGATTTGTTTGCGTTTGCCACTTTCCAATGTACATGTACATGTACATGTATGTGCGATATTGTATGGTAGACAAGCAAACTAACATTCTACATCATACACTGCAGGTCTTTTACAACAAAGTTAATGTAGCTCTAACACCCATTCATTGCAATATTGATCAAATGCACAAGTCATATCAAATTATATCAATACAACCGCTGTGAAGGAAAATGAACAGTACTGCTGCTGTTCACTTTAATTAGATTCTTCAGTGAAACTCTCTTGCTTTGAATCAACCTGCATATGTTTGCATTTCTTGTACACTGTTTTGATTGCTCTTATATGTACATGTATGCTTAGTTTCATCCTGCCAATGGTATCAAGAGTTTTGCTGCTCACTGTTAGTCCATGTCTGCACGTTCAAAATCCATTGTTCAGCTATACCGAAACCGTAAAGCTGTGCTGTTTGGGTATAGTTATACCAGGGATGTGTTAGGAAGGAGGGACAACTCAAGCATAATTCAAACATCTGTATGGATACTAAAGCATGCTTATGAATGTCAAAAGCATTCCACAGTCACTGCAATGCTTTGAAGTCCCATGCACAGCACCGTCATTTTACTGCTGTCAACTTGGAAAGCAATATCTTTAATTCCCTGTTTTGTTTCTCGAAGTTGTGTTTCTTATCACATTTTTTGTAATTTTCAAGAAAGTTAAGGGCAACACCACTAAAGATCCTGTATTAATTTTTCTTCGAAATAATTGTCGAATGATGCACAAACGGAGATATAAGATAATATTCTTTCTAACATAATGAACAAATTTCTTCACTTTCCGGAAATTTTCGGAAATGTCGGATTCAATCATTATCAAAATTGTATATTAAACTGTTTTAATATTTTCATTAACAGAGTTTGTGTGAATTTGCGTGCAGCTGAGATATTTTACTAAAAAAACTTGTTGTTTTTGTTCGCTGATATCTCTTTTCCTCACAAAAGTATTGATGCAATCCAACAGAAGTGGACAAGCGAAATAAGACTCTACATTTCTTTTGTTCTCTCTGAGAAACCGTTGATAGGCAATCTTGTTTGTTATTGTTAAAACACATGGAAAGCACATGCTGAGGCCACATAATTTTTCGGCGGTGCCACGCATGGGCTCAAAGAAAGAATGTTGTTTCAACTTTCATATCCGTCCATAACATATCCCTGGTTATACAACAAAATTCTTTGTGTGGACGCTGACTCGTTGTATGGCGAAGCAAAATGTTGCATAAAAAAACATGGGTCTGAGCATCGTGTCAAATTAGAACGGTAGAAAGAATCACGGTAATCACGGTTTACCGTGTGTTTGGAGGTCAATAACAATACTAAAAAAAAACAGCAACACATGCAGTAGCAATCTGCGCACCAATACAATGTTTCTTTAGAGAGTTTCAGTATAGATGTTTTTGTGAAGACACCCTCTTCGCTATTTAATGATCCTTTATATGTTTCTTTTTAGTCTTTTTAGAGGTTTGGTATAAACTTTTTTCTGTGTGTGGACACACTATTTTACTGGTTGTGATATAGAGTTACTTCTCTGTAGTGTAACTCGTTACCTAGGAAATTTAACAACATATTAAAGGACAAAGCATAATGTTCAAAGTGTAAAGGAAATATTTCCATTTTGCAGGTGGAAATACCATGTGAGGAGAAATGAAATAAAGTTGTATGATTCACCTAAAAATGACTTAATAATAGTGACATTTCTTGTATATATAGAATCAATATTTAGTAATGTAGTGGGAATAGCTCAGCGTGTCTGTTTCCAAGGCAAAGAGACAATGTACACATGAGCTACTACATGAAAAACAGGAACTATATGTAGTGCATTGTGAGTGTGTTTCTTTCATAAATGCAAATTGGTTCATTACTGAACAGTTCCTTCCAGTACTCCTGCAATCAGTCAGGAGCCTCTCACCCATGAATAGTTGAGACAAGGAATTTCATGTGTTTTTCATAATCTGGGAAAGTCATTAATGTTACAAGCCTCTATAAGACTCGGCTCATACCCTGGTATATGCACCCGCAGCTGTTTTTGTAAGCATGTACGATGAAAAAGGATGAGCTAATTGTGCGTCATCAATTTGGCTGACTTAATGTCTTGATTAATGAGCAACAGTACTGTGTGTTCGAGCCATTCCTCGCAAATTGACTCTGATAGAATTCATTATCTCCCTTAGGTACTGTCTAAATCCTCATTTTCTTTCCCTGATTAGTGTGTGTTTGAAACACAGCTCCCTTGGAATTCATGTTTTCTGTTGCCTCATACAGCACACATACAAATACATGTAGACATACAGTGCTCACACATGTACTCATTTATGTACATAAATTATCACTCACCTAATTTTTGACTTGGCTTTTCCTTTGGAAAAATGATAGTGAAGCTATAAGGAGCTCACATCACAAAATAAGAGGCTTGCAAGCAATTTTTATGTTTGAGTAGATTATTAATTGTACCTGTAGCATGACACCTTAAATTGTTGTAAGACATCTTGAGCAGGATGTGCAAATTACAGTACCTGTTCGTGTAAGAGGAGATAAAGGGGAAGATAAAGAGAAAGAGAGAGAGAGACACACACACACAGATAGACAGACAGAGATGTAGCAAGACAAGACAGAGAATGAGACATGCAGAGAGAGATACAAGTAGATAGATAGATAGAGAGAGAGAGAGAGAGAGAGAGAGAGAGAGAAAGAGAGAGAGAGAGAGAGAGAGAGAGAGAGAGAGAGAGAGAGAGAGAGAGAGACAGGCAGACAGACAGAGCAAGAGTAAGACAGAGAATGGGACATGCAGAGAGAGCTAGATTGAAGTAGATAAACAGATATGGATAGACAGAAAGAGAGAGAAAGAGAGAGAGAGAGCGAGAGAGAGAGAGAGAGAGAGAGAGAGAGAGAGAGAGAGAGGGGGAGAGAGAGATAGATAGAGATATAGTATACAAATATACCAAGCTGTGAGATTGTATAGTGGAAATTATCTATCTGAGGAGTGAGGAGGGACTGGCATAGAACTATTTTTTCCGAGGGGCAAAGCCCCCGAGGAAAAAATAGTTGTATGCCAGTCCCTCCGAAGATGGATAAATTCCACTGTACTTTCGAACTCAATGCTTGGTATATTTGTTTTATATCCCTTTTGTAATACAAAAACAGAACAAAAATAATCGCCCTTTTCCCTCTGTCTCGATATCGGTTCATCCCAGGTAAATGCGCGACATGCGTACACTGTGCACTAATTTACACCCGCTCAGTTCTGACCGACCGAGATTGTAAACAAACATGGCGACCTCCGGTGACCGGGTTTGGTTTGACCTGCTGCAAGGGGAAAATATTGAGGACTTCACTGCATCTATCGACTGTTGAAATACAAAGAAAATTATCAAATTTGGCGTGGATGTTTCTCGTGAATATTGCTCTAAGCTCCGAACGGAGGAGCCCAATTCATTTTTTTTTTCATTTCCTGCGGCTTGGGCAAATCACAGAAAATTAATTTGCGCCTCGGCCACAGCGCCGCGGGAGTTCCCTTGCGCGCTGAATGATTTTCCGCTAAAACACAAAAAAGGAGCTGGAAAGAAATGTATCGCGTACTGCTCGCAGTCAAAACAAATTTTGTTACCAGGTTTTGTTACCATTTTTGTTACCAGGTAGAGAGCACGCGCAGCAGTGCCAAGGAAGAAAATAGTAAATAGAGCATGCGCAGTGCTCCCCGGAAAAAATACATGTAGTGAAAACTATACGGAGCTGAGGCAGAGCTAGTGAAATTATTTTGTATTCTGTGAGCATCAATTGACCAATCACGTGCCTAGAATACTCATGAATATTCATAGAAGGGATATAAAAAGAGATGTATGGAGAGAGGATGGGGGAAATGGGACAGTATGTTCAGTGTATTTTTGGGTACCTGATCAGGTTTATCACTCAGTAAGTGGGGATCCTTTATAAAGGTAGTTACTACAGTGGATCGTCCCTGAGCAGCTGTTTGTTTGTAGGAGGTCATGATATACAGTATGTATTTGAGTGTAGTTTGTATAGACCTTGGGAGGCTTGAAGAAGGTTTGAAAGGCAATGTGGCCATGAATGTACCTCATCTCGGTGAACAGGAGAAAATACTTGTGCAATGACACAACATACATATCAATGATGGAATATACAACATAGTACATGTAATAATCATTCATATCAATAATGATAACTTGTATTTATACAGTGCATTACAAGAGAAAATTGAACAAAATAAGATGCGAAAAAAATAAAATGAAAAGATACCCATCTCACTTATTCCAATAGATAATGAGCCTGCAAAACATTTCATTACTTTATATCTAAGCATAATTTCATCAAGTATTTATATTAAGCATACAATATGGTATAATGATGTAGCTTGTAGGAACATATATGTAGATTGGTTTAGGAATAGATTTTGAATATCCTTCAGAAGCAAAAAAATAATAAGTACCTAATGTGCATTTAGATATCTTCAGCAATATTGACAATATACAGATGCTGTTATGCATCGTACAGAGTTCATGTCACATGACAAACAATGATGTAAGGACAATTAGCTTTGCATATTTTCTTGTTGCATGTGCTAGTCCTGCGTTTCTGGAGGGTTCATTTCATGATGTCGACACCAGTTGAATCCCTGTCATGGCTAGCTTTGCATGTTTTCTTGTGCTAGTCATGTTATTTGTGGAGGGTTAATTTCATTATGTCGACACTCGTTGAGCTCCTGTCACCTGAACCATCCCTAAACTTTTGTGTCCCATCTCTTATCTTATTTACCCAACCCCCAGGATGTCTCCGCTCTGAGATGCAGCTGGAATTTCATCCGTCCTCACGGCAACCAAACAACCCCCGATACCAAATAACCCCGGCAACGGCATAACTGAGATACCGCTCCGTTAACTGAAGATTCCGCCAGGGAACATCTGATTTCATCTCGGCGCGCCCAGCCAGGCCCCGAGGCGAGGACACACAGGACTCGATGCATCTCAGACAGATCACGGACTGACACCGCAGCAGACGAGGATTCCAAGGAAGTTGAGGGCGTGGCCCACGTCTGGGAGGTAACCATGGTGACGGCATTTCTTCAGGATGGGGTGGGGATGGAGGACATGGCGAAGCTCCAGGAGCTCAACGAGGGCAGCATCCTGGAGAATCTGAAGCAGAGATACGAGAAGGACAGGATCTATGTAAGTAGCAGAACTATCATAACACTCAGACTCATTAGTTCATTCATGTATGTCCACATTTGTAAGCACAAAATGTGTCGTCCCTGATAACAGATGTTTGATCAATTCATATTTTTTGCAAGTCACTCTGAATTAATAAAAGATTACAGCCTTTGTATTATCTAGTCTTATAATAAAGGTTGAAAGACAAGAAATATATCTGAGAGAAATTATACTGAAAGGAAATATTTTAAAATCAATTATCTTCCCATATTGACATAGGGTTGGCCTGATATAAGATTTCCACTTTTCTAGTACTCCATTCTCATATTGACATAATATCTGACATGTATGCATCATAGTTTCATATTTACTTGAAGAAGGAGATAAATATTGCATTGTAAGAATATTTCAGTTTCTATTGCGTGATGATTTTAAAGTATTTTTGATAAAAAGTTCCAGTCTTAACTGTTTATCATTGAAAGATGGAAATGTTCTATAACATGTAGTTTTCATATTGTTAATACTACTTCATGAGAAAGATGAAGATTGGATTGAAAGAAAAGATATTTTGTCTACCCCCATCCTTGACGAAGAGTCAATCCTGCTTGCCATTAACCCCTACAAATCTCTTGCTACACCCACCATAATAGTATATTCTCTTGCACAATGCTTTTTGTCTTCTTACCCCCATTTTATGTTTTTGTTTATGTTATGTTTTTATAGTTATTAATGCAAAGGGTACAAGCTTAAACTTGGTGTGCTCCATTTAAGAGTGAAAGAGAGACAAATGTAGATTGCTTCATTTAAAAATACATTCTATATCACGTAACCCCCCCCCCCCCCCCCCAATAGACGTACATAGGATCAATCCTATGTGCCATCAACCCCTACAAACCCCTGGGTGGGGTATATACCAAGGACATCATGCAGGCCTACAACAAGAGGCACATCGGGGAGTACCCACCTCACATCTTTGCCATCGCCAATGATTGCTATTACTCCATGTGGAAGAAGGGAGAGAACCAGTGTGTGCTCATCAGGTATGCAGTTCACTCTTTGCCTTAAATACAAGATATTTTAAAGGAATTGGTAAAGAAGCGCATCAGTTATTATATTAACATATTTGCCATTGCTAATGTCTGTGACTTCTCCATGTGGAAGAAGGACAAGAACCAATATGTTCTTTTCAGGTAAGAGGAATTATTAAAACTCCCAAAATGTTGCTGCAAAAATTGCAAATAGTACATAGAACAAATAAAGTTTTTTTTTTTACCATTCACCTAATTATGGTTACTGGTTTCATATTGATAGTAAACAAAAAGAAGTTAAAAGATGAAAGATTCCATATTTGCTGCAAGTTTTTCTTCTTTAAGATTTGTCCAGATTTGATGGTTACTTGAGAAATGGGTAGCGAATTAAAAATTCCAGAAGCATATAAATAGAGTGCTCTTTTTTCTTCATGTTACAAACCTTCATGTGATCATCAAAACAAATAAGGTGTTATAACCATTCATTTTACAAGGGTTACTATTTATATATTGATAGTAATCAAAAAGAAGTCAACAGATGAAACATTTCAATTGAGCTCCACATTTATCTTCATTTTGGTATAAAATTTGTCCACATTTGATATTTACTTGAGAAATTAGAATCTAACCAAATAATCCAGAAGCTTACACATAGCGCAATCTTCCTTCTTTATGTTACAAACCTTCATGTGATCATCATTGCTATTTGAATAATAATTGTTTAGATGATAACTCCCTGTCCGAGCTCAGCCACATTTTCTTGCCGTATATCAATTATTGCTACTATTACCGTCTTATTAAAATCAAATGAAAGTCAACCTTGAATGATTACCTGATTGTTTTTGTTTGTAGTGGAGAGAGTGGAGCAGGGAAGACAGAGAGCACAAAGTTCATCCTGAAATACCTGTCTGAGCTCAGCCACATGGCAGCCACGGGCAAGGAACTGGACGTCAGAGTGGAGGACGCCATCTTACAGAGCAGGTTTGTCCTTCAATGTTTTTCACCCCATTTTCATTGAGAGTTATCTGATTAGATAAGTCTCAATAAGACAAGACATGATTAAATCATGATATATGTATAAAAAAAGAAAAAGAAAAGAAAAGAGGAGCATGTTATATGCAGGCCTGTATAACAATCATACATCACATTTCCATTTACGAAAAATGCAAGGTAAGTGTACCCTTCCTTTTTGCAGCACAATATTCTAACTCTTTACTGGAATTGATATAAGCTTTAAAACCTTGAAACATATACTTGGGAGATCTTCTTTGGAATTTACACATAGATGTTGTATTTCCAAACAAGACATATGTAAGTTTAGAGTTTGTCTTCTTCATGTCCATCTTTTTGAAGATTGTTCTTTTACTCTTTATCTGATGCATTATGGTAAACACAACACACACAAAACACACAGAGCGGTGAGATGTCTGCCACTCAAAAGGTTTACCATTTCCTTTGATCACCAAATACATGTCGATCCTGGTCTTTACTAAAAGCCGCCAAGAGCAGCCAAGAGCAATAATATTTCAGAGCAGCCAAAAGAAGCCACAATCAGCAAAGAAGCTGCCAAGAACAGCAGAAGACATCAGTAGTCACCAAAGACAAACAATCGACCTTTGCAGGACTGTTAAAATGGTTCGTCTGTGAATTGAATAGGTATTTTAGAAAAATAATTGTGCAAAAAATGTAAAATCTCTTGCTGGCCTGTTGGCGGCGTCTGAGCTGCTCTTGGCGGCCTTTAGTAGAACCCAATAGATTTGCGGTCTAATTAATTAACTTCGACTGAGAGTTTCGAGGAGACATAATGAAAGTACATTTATAACTTTAAGATATCTAGTCAATCATACTTTGATTACTAATTTATTCTACAAGTAAACCTGTTTTAATGACAATTAGTATAGAAAGACCACCTGTCTATAAAGATTGGGGCCCTGCTGCATAAAACTTTATAGTAACTTGCTATCAATGACAACTTCTATGGAAACACAGAATTTGATTGGCTGTCCAGTGGTGTTACCATAGTAGTTACCGTTGAGTTACCATTGGTGGTAAATTTTATGCAACATGGCCCATATTTTGATGTTTTTAAACTTCAACTTTAACTTTGAAACCTGTTTGAAAGTTATCACTACATAAAGACCACCTGCTCATTAAGACTGCATTGCCTGTTTCCCATGAGTGGTCTCTATGTACTGGTTTCTCTTTACGTATAACGTGCAGAATGTATTCATAGATTTGTACATAAGAGATACTGGATGAAACTTGATTTAGATCAATCACAACTCTTTATAAGACAGGGCTCTGAATAGATAATGAGGTTACTGCAGAGCTGTATCACTCTTCCAGCATAGTAGCCGCTTGCTTCATCCAGGCATCACAGTGTTGTGCGTTGCATGTGAGGTGGTGAACATATCGGAAGCTGGTTTTTGTTTCCCCATGGTTTTCCTGTGTGGTAGTGTAAGGAAAAGGAAATAGGAAACAGGCAGCAGTAGTTTTAATCTCACCAGCAGACATTAGAGCAAGGACAGATTAAAGGACATCACATAAATTTCCTGTGATACAGAGGGTGCTAATAAGTGTATTATAATGAATGGAAACTGATTATTATTTGAATTTTAAACTGAAAACTATTTAAATGCTATTTAAGCTGCAAACCCTCAGAAATAGGCCCTGACCCATTCATATATTTAGCTGAAATGGTGCAGCCAGTTTCTGTTACTATGAATACCAATTTTTCCTTGATAAAACTTTTTAAGAAGACTCCTTGTTTTAGTAATCTCTCAATCTCTTTTAAGGGTGGGATATTTATAGCTTTGATGAAAAGAAAGACACTTCCATAGCACTTGCTATTGCTACTCTTAGATTCAACCACTTTGATATTTTGTGATATTCATATAACAACATCTGTAAATGTTAGAATAAAGATGATTCTTACCTTTAATGTCCTCTAGGTCACTTTTTTTTCTTCTAATGAGCGCGTATGTACACAGTTGCAAGCTTAGTGCGGAAATACAGCTACTGTATGTGCTCTTGAGGGTGAATACCACTGTTATCAATGGCCAATTCCTCATACAGTAGGTGATACCAGAGGAAAGGTTATCAGTGTTTGGTGTCTAAAATCACAGATAAGAGTATCGTTGTATCAATCATATGTTTACACTCTTTGACCTTCATTTGTTGTACACACAATAGGCAGGATCATCACATTGTACATGTCTGTAATTTTGTCATTGTTATCATGGTACATGTATGTTCATGTTAAACATTGATTTAGAAACATGGTACATTTAAGTAGAGATTGCTGTGGTTTTTATTCAGAAACTTGTTGGAAATTCATTAACAAGACATGATCAAAATTTCAGATGCTCCTTATTGTTTTTGTAATTGTAATTTTTGTAATGTAAAGTGGGAATATGCAAGATCAAAATGTAGGACTCCCATCTATTGCTCCTCACAAGCAAGATTTCCTATTAAAACCTGTATAAGCGTAATCTGTACATAAAGACCACCTGCTTGCAAAGACCATGTTTCTTGTTCCTCTTGACTGGGCTTTAAATAAAGGTTTCACTGTATCATCATCATATTTATTTTATAACCCCCCCCCCCCCCCCCCCCCTCTACTTAGTCCTATCATGGAGGCGTTTGGCAATGCCAAGACAGTCTACAACAACAACTCCAGTCGCTTTGGCAAGTTCATCCAGCTGCAGTTCACCCAGAGTGGTTCACTGTGCGGAGGAAAGATCAGAGATTGTATCCTTTAAACCCACTACATAACAGCTAATCCAGGAGAACAAACATGTAACATAGAAGATCATCCCCAATTTCATTTGCATAAAGTTCTTTTGCATAAAATGTATTTACATACAGTTCATTTGCATAAAGTGTATTTGCATTAAGTCTACAGTCTCAGTCTCTTGTATTATTTCAACATGTGACAGGTTATGAAAGGTTTATTTTATGTATATTTTTCAATTTGTGTATGTTTTATTAATTGAGCTGTGAAACAATAAACAGAAAACAATCAAGTCAGAGAAATGAGACACTGAAGGAGAAATAAGGACAAAGTCCAAGAACAAGAGCTTACTGTATATTTTTATATTTGATGAAACTATGTGGATGACTGTTTACTACATGTTAACCTGAGTACATGTACAGTGTATGTCCATGAAAGGAAAGGACAATTTGCTTTTAATTTGTGTATAAAATTATAATTGGAGTTTCTTTCTTATGAGCAAAGAGTGACAATGAGAGAAATATTAATCAATTAATCAATTACTACATATTAATCAATTGGACAAAAGTCAGTATTTCATTTATTTAATTGCAGTCTCGCTCCCCTTTCGTCCATCGGATATTTTCCCTCTTCATTGTCTTGCATTGTTCAAACAAATTGACTTCAATCAATCTCATCTCCTCCCCTACATACAAACCTTAGGCTATAACTCACGGAATGGGAAGATATGGCAGATTATATTCCACATACTAAGAATGTTGCTATATGATTGGTCAAAATTTGATCACGTGATGATCATAGTTTTTCCTATCATCACCTGAGAAGAAAAGTTCGTTTCACGCTAGGTGATAGTACTTTTTGGTTTCGCTGATCTCTTCACTCCTCACAGTCCTAATGCGTGATTAATATTTTGAGAACGCGCAAAATAAAAGTGTGTTACACACATACTAACAGTTTAGCTCGAAGCAGACGACGCCGCGGTGCACGGTTTACAAATTTGTGGTTGTAAATACCGCGCTGGGCTGGGCGCGGGTACGTATATACACGCACACATACATACGTAGCCTATGTACAGTTCGTGTTTACCATAGACATAGTCGCGTTTCAATCAAAATGGCCCATGCTAAGGGAATTAGATTTGATCTACTCAACGAAACTGAACTGGAACATTTGCTGCAAGAAAGTGAAAGTAAAAATAAAAAGAGACAATTGAAGTTTAGCCTTTGAATATTTCAGGAGTTTTGCACAGCACTAGGGGACGTCGAGTTTGACCAACTAGCGGACATTGACTTGAAATCACTGGATCAACTGTTTGGAAAATTCTATGCAGGAGTGAAATCGCAAAGTGGTGATTCGTATAGTAAAAAATCTATGCAAGCTTTGCGATATGGTGTGCAGAAATATTTTTTGAATTTGCGGGACATAGACATTGTTAAGGATACTAATTTTGCAAAGTCAGGTTGTGTGTTTAAAACTACTTCTGTTGAGAATAGAAATGTCCAAGTTCAGAACAAGAACAGAAATGCAATGTTTCAGTTTAAGAACTGCGTTGTGAACATTTACAACTAATGTTACTAGCGTTAGAGTAAATGTTAGACTAGGCCTAGCAATGTTAGCCTCGGCTATAATGCTAAGCCTGTGCGGAATTGTTGTGAACTGGTGAACAATGATTGACGTCTCTTCACAGCATTTGCATGCATCATCAGCAACATGATTCAGGAAAGTGAACTTAATCCATACCGTAATGTTGTTCGTAGCCCCCCCCCTCCAATAACCAGAATATGGTCTAAAATTTAGATTCAACGATAGGCCTAACGTTAGATTCTCGGTAGTAGCACCGACCCGAACGCTTTTGTACGTCAAATTGTCATTTTTAGAAGCCCGATTCATTTTTAAAAAAAATTTCCTGTGGCTTGGGCAAATCAACGGAAATTCAAGTTGCGCCTCGGCTGCAACACCGGGAGAGCTCCCCTAGGGTGCTCAATGATTTTCCGCTCAAATACAAAACAGCAGCTGGAAAGAAATGTATTGCGTACTGCAACAAATTTTGTCACCAGGTAGAGAGCATGCGCAGTAGTGTGAAGGAAGAAACCAAAAAGTATGATCACGTAGCTGCACCGACCCGAACGCTTTTGTACGTTAAATTGTCATTTTTTGGTATAGATTGTTGGTATCAGATGTGAAATATGAAGCAAATAATCAACTTTGGGTTTCAGACAATGGGACGAACTATCACTTCCTTGGCGATCTGAATGTATACGCTATCTTTCCTCAGCTACGCTTCAGAAAGATAGCTACATCCAGATCGCCTTGGAAGTAATAGTTCGTCCCATCACATTCACCAACGTTGATTATTTGCTTACTATCGACCAAACAGGAAAAAAGCTTCACATTTGCCATTAAATATCTGATGCACTGTATTGCCAAACACAATTTGCTTCCAATTTGCTAAGTGGGACACTCTGTTATATTGATATGTGGAGTTCATCAATGAGAGCTGTAAGAAAATGTAAAAATCACATGCAAGTGAAAACACCCACAAAGAAAGGAAGAAAATAAACGAGACATACTTGTGGACAAGTATAAGGTGGTCTGCATTGGCAAATTCATGCACTGACATGTGCTAGAAAATGCACGGTGATATGGACCTTCAATCGTGACACCATCTATTCATAAGCAATCAGAGACTCCGCTCAAGAAAGCTCAGAGCGCACCTACAATGTCTACTAACGTACATTTCAGAGACATGCCTAAATGGTTACATGTATAGTGTGCTAACATGTAATTAATAGCCATGTAAGATAAAGGGGCGAGAGAAAACAAATGGGAAAGAAAATCTCAAAGAGAATGACAAAGTGAGGGATAGAACAGAAGAAGATGGCAAAAAAAAAACATTGTAAAAGGAAGGCAAAAATTTACCCTACCCACTCCAGGGATCGAACCGGGGGCCTCGAGATCTTAAAACGCGGCGCCTTACCAATTGAGCCACACATCTTCCCATTCACTTAACACGTAATGCCCAGCAGGGGCTAGAATGATTAAGAAATTGATATTCAAGATGAAATTTCGTCATGATCGCGACGTCTGATTAAAAAATAAAGATGACGTCCCCGAAAGCTAGTAGACTCAGCTACAACATACTTAAATTTCAGAATAACAGAATTGAACATAAGCGAGATACAGCTCCTAGAAGATCGTCATGTCATTTAATAAATACCCCTTCCATTGACATAACACGTACATACGATCGATTTTGACATTAATGTCTATAATCAAATTTATACCATGAAGATGGAATCCTATTGAAATATTAGGGCTTATTTCTCATAGAGCAATGTCTCAGCTATCACATACTGAAATTTGGAACAAAATTGACAAAAGATTACTGAGATACGCAAGAACGGGTAAAAAAGTTTATGAAGTCATACATGAAAATTGATTTTTTCGATTCATATGGAAATATGATGATGTTACGATGTATTTAACGATCAAATGATACATGAAATAGCATCTACAGTTCCCACTCTTTCAAAATATGAAAAAAAAATTGGGGGTCACCAGCCATTCTGAGGAGCTATGGCCGATTGAAGGTGGTCATGTTTTTTGCAATATTTGCACACAAAAACGTATTGACGCACGCGCGGACTTTGAACTTTGACGCACCAGCACGACTTTATTATTGCATGGAAATGACTCAAAATTTCAGGATGTGTTGTTTGCAGTGTCAGAAACATGAATCCAGTGAAAAAACGGTTTTCCGACGTTGCGTTTGCTAAACGCACGGAAAAACGCGCGCGCGCATGCGTACGCGCGTAAATTTAAAAAATGCTTGAAATGGCCTCAAACATATGCAAAACAATTTCTAGTTGATTTGGAGCATTTTTTTATTTTACGCGCGCGTTAATGCACTAACGTATGCGTACGCGCGCGTTTTTTTTCATTGAAGTTAATTGTCTTGTCATTAATTATATACATGCCAAATTTCATTACACAGAGATGAACGGTTTTAGAGCTACATGAAATAATAGATTTTCATTACATTGCTCGTGCATGACGTCACGATTACGTAATGACCTTGAAAATGTTCCTGTAACATGTTCACATATATACCTATACATGATGAACATTTGATGAAACATGGTCCATGCATTGTTGAGATATCCATGTCACAAAAAATAGGAATAAAAATAAATAATAATAATAAAGAAAGAAAATTCGGACAAAAACAAGAGGTGATCTGCCATGGCATGGCAGACCACCTAATAAGGTGAATCATAAAATATTGGATTTATCATTTATGTCCATATCAACAACCCCCCCCCCCCCCCCCCCACACACCCATGTTTCCTTGTGAAAATTACTCCCCATGCCCAAGTCAGCAATGAATGTACATGTATGTCCCCACATCATCTCGCATTCTTCAAACAAACTGCGGTCAGCCAAACTTATCTCATCTCCGAAACGGGCTATAACTCACACTGTCCGTCACATATACAGAGATTGTTTATTTCTGTCCACCCCACCATCTGCCAGAGTGCAGGGTTTGTCACGATTTGGCCATATTTCCAGCCAAGATTTATCATGCTTGGCTATTCTTAATGGGTACGAGCACTCAAATACTCCTTCATTCAAAATGAGCAGAAAATACCAACTATGTTTTGTGTATTCAATGGCCTTTCTTTTAATGACCTAAACCATTATAATAAGAATTTCTGGACATTGTAAATACTATTCCATCACTCGGTGTTATCACTTATTCTCAACCAATATACAAATCCTCTACACTCTTAGGAGCAGCTTGGATATACAGTAGCCCTGCAGTTTTCTACTGAAAGCTTCTTTTTCAGAAAATCAAGCTTGTGATGTTTTGTCATTCTTTGAATTCCTATAGAGAGACAATGATATTTTAAAGTTTAAATTACAACATATCTAAGAAGCATTTAGTTTTTCTCAAAATACTCATCCATCCTTTGGTTCGTTGATAAAGAAGTGATTTATTTCTGCTTATAGTTAGTTTGAGTGAGAGTAGCTAAATTATATACAGTGTAATTATATTACTTTTTGCCTTCTTGTGACCAAATATTCCCCTTTGGCTAGTGATGAAGATTGCATGGGAGATCTGCACATCTCAATTACATGTATACTTGAGAATGAGATGATCCAAATACAACTCAATGGTCAATTCTGGCAGTAAATTTTTCATGAGTTCATTGCGGACACCTTAAGGGTTGACCTTTCGGAATCTTCATTTTAACTGCTAAACAACAACATGACATGGGTAACCTTGTATGAGAAATTTAGGGCAAAATGAATAGGACGTCATAGTTTGGATATCTCAGGCAGTATGTGTAAATGTGAGAAAGGCTGATGCTACTTACAGTTTGTTTTTATTGATGCTTGTAAAGATATACAAAAATATATGTAGGTTGTGTTCTCCTTGACCCACCTCCTGTTGAACTTCAAAGATCTCCTTGAAAAGGTAAGTTCCTGGAATATGACATCTTTTTACTCTCAGTTGATATGATGAATGAAATATCTCCTTTAAACAATGGAAAATACATATGCAGTTGTAAACATGCTAAGAATCATGATAACAAAAGATTCCTATTAGCTAGAAAAAAAAATCCTCTTTTTCGTGACATTCATGTTGTCAGTATTTATCCCTGCTCAAAGAGAAATGAAAATGATCTGGAATATTACAACTATCGATGACTCCATGCTCCTCTTTGCACATAGGAGTACAATACTGTTGAAGAGACAGATTGTGGTGGTTGTTCAAGCATATAAATGTATGATATACATAATCGATGTTTTACTGGTACTTTTTATAGTGATTTGAATTTTTGATCAATCTGTTAGAGGAATGATAAATAAGATTGTGCTTTCTTTGAATGATAAATGAAATTGTTCCTCCTTTGAATGATAAATAAATTTGTTCTTCCTTTGAATATAATTTTTCTCCTTTTGATCTCAGAACCGAGTGGTTGGCCAGAACCCAGGAGAGAGGAACTATCATATCTTCTACTGTCTGCTGGCTGGGGCTGACCAGAAGATGAGAGGTAGGGTGCTATGTCAGGCAAAGAGGAAAGATAGTTGGAAATCTACTCATTGATCAAACCTTGAATAGTCAGGCTATAACTCCTGCTGTCTGTCAAATAAGCAGAGATTCTTTGTTTACCTCCACCCCACCATCTGCCAGAGCCTGCTGGCCAGGCCTTGCCAGAAGATGAGGGGTAGGGCGCTGTGTCAGGCAAAGAGGAATGATGGTTGCAAGTCTACACATTACCCCAAACTAATTGAAAGTTTGTTTTTAAAGAATGATGAAAGATTGTCTCAAATATACACATTGAGCAATTAACCTTTGAAAGGTTGGTTGCAAAGACAGAATGAATGCTATATCAGGCAAGTATGAAGAGAGGAAGTATGCTAGATCAGGCAAACTGGAATAATGGTTAGAAATCTACACGTTGACACATTATTATAAAGGTAAATTGATGATCCCTGCTGAGTTTCATGTTCTTTGCGAAAATGGCACATTACATTGACATAACAGCACATACTGTATACATTGGCTTCACAGAAATGCGTGGGTAAAAACATAATGAAAATGAAACCAGTTCTAAGTGAAATCACATCAGCGGAGACAAACCTCCCCATTAAGATATAATGAACATCATTATTTTGTCTTCACCCAATGTCGCAAAGCATATTAGACATACAGGTAATGATTCCATGTACTGAAAGAGATTGAAACTTCATAATTTGTTTAAAATTACTCAGTTTTGTGACACCATGATATCACTGTTGTGACAAGTCTCTCATTAAGTTTCTTAAAAATGTCATTGAGTGACCAAAGTACCATAAGCATATACCAATAACTATTGTTAGTAGCTTCCATAAAAGAGCCATTTTCTGTTTCAGATTTGTTAGCTGATCTGATGCAGTTGGTAGAGATTTCATAGCAGCCCAAATGAATTTTTTTTAATGACAAACCCAAAGAGTGTTATGATAAAAAAAATTCTTTGAATTTATATTAGTAACAGGAAAGGGCAAAATATTTAGAGAAGCATATTCATGACTTTGCCTCTCTTCACTTATGTTGATTGCTGACTTAAAGAACACATGTAAAATAGTAGTTTAGAATAATTTTTTTTTTTTTATCCTTGGAAGGGCACAGTTCACTGCTAATAATGTATATGTCTTTTTCATAGAATTGGCCGATTTGAACTGTCAAACAGTGGTGTAGTCAAAACCACAAATATGAAAAACACTCCTGTGTGGTTTTTGGGGTCCTGTAGGCTGTAGACATGAAAAGATGAATTATTACCACTTGATTTATCTTTTTTCTTGAGCTCATGGCAAATTGTCAATCCAGGCCAGAGCTGGAAAGAAATGTAAATACTTCTGCCTCTGAAATGCATTGTAATGTTCCCTTGACTTGCATGAGCATTGCGGTGTCTAGGTTTTAATCTGTTCTGTGCCAGATCAAACGTTGCCCTGTGGGACTTGTGTGCATATTCAAAGCAAATAAAGGCATTAGTGGCCCATGAAGACTTAACAACTACAGCCTCAATTTGTTAACAGCTTTCGTGGTATGAAAGGAATAGAAGAGGTAAATGACATGTTTCTCTCTTTTTGATTGTTTTTGCAAAGACATCAGTGTAGCTAAACTTGCTGTGATCTGAAAGGAAAAGAGGAAAATGACATATTTCCCTATTTTGGGTTGTTTTTGCAATGAAATCAATGTGGCTAAACTTGCAGTGGTTCAAATGGAAATAAAGAGAAAAATGACATATTTCCCTCTTTTTGACCGTTTTTGCAATGAGATCAGTATAGCTAAACATGATGTGGTATGAAAGGAAAAGAAGAAAATGACATATTTCCCTCTTTTTCATAGTTTTTCCAATGACATCAGTGTAGCTGTATTTCCTAAGTGTGAGTCTGTTAGTCCGTGGTGTGGAGGCTATATTGGCATGTGGTGGAGGCAGCCAACGCATTAAACGTGTCCGAAATATTCAATCATGCCCCATTGCACACTAACGTGGATTGTTTCCCCCGTCCTTGCTGCTGTCACATCGAGTATTCATAGCGGGGGATACCTCCATCTCTGACTCATCTCCCTATAGTATCAATAGACCAGGGATGCAGGATGGATGCTACTGTGGTGAAAAATGACTTTCTTAGGACAGCACTGTTTCGTGATGAACTTGGAATTCCTTCACCCATATGTTAATTATGAGGTACCATATGATAGGTTTGAGAGCAGTGTATTTAACCTCTCATTGCAATGGGCTCATTCAGTATGTTATAAACCAATGATGTGTCTTTAAAGAGCCTTAAAATCATGTCTTTGTGGTGAAAAATGACTTTCTTAGGATTCCACTGTTTTGTGATATTCTTTTTTTTTTCCACTCATATGTTAATTATGACTGAGGCTATGGAAGGTTTTGGTGCAGGGTATAACAGATGATGTTTCTGTTGTAAAAAATCACTTTCCTTTGATTGTACTGTTCCATCATGAACCTGGAATTCCTTCACGCGTTATGTTAATTGTGAGGTATGCTAGGTTTTGTTGCAGGATATGAAAATTCTGTTTCTATGGTGAAAAATGACTTCCTTAGGAGCGCACTTTTTCGTCACGAATTTGGAATTTCCTTACTCGTTATGTTAATCATGAGGTATGGAAGGTTTTGTTACAGGGTATTAAAATGATGTATCTATGATGGAAAATGACTTCCTTAGGATTGCACTGTATTGTCATGAACTTGGAATTCCTTCACTCATATATTAATCATGAGGTATGGAAGGTTTTGGTATAGGATATACAATGTATGAAAGATGATGTTTCTGTTGTAAAAATAAGTTTCTTTTTAAAGACAGGGCTGTTTTGTCACACACTTGGAATTTCTTCACTTGTTATGTTACTCCTGAGGTATGCTAGGTTTAAGAGCGGTGTGTTTAATGAGATAGTCACCACTTAAAGTATAAAATGGGAAGATTCAGTTTAAAAGAGAAGTCATATTAAGGGTGTCTTACATCCTAGTAACGTGTGCTCTCACAAGACTTTTTGTTTTGTTTCTATTGAATGAGAAACATTCATAATAAAGAACAAAATTCTTTTTTTTTTTCATGACACTCTGGTAAGGAAAGCATTGAGGATATAGTGGGCAGTATGTTGCATGAATTGAATATCATTTACTTCCTCTTCCCATGTCTGTCTATCTCATTACTGAACTCTTTCTTTCTCTATATGTCTGTCTCCTCTCTGTCTGTTTCTATCTCATTGTCTTTGTATCGTGGTTTCTTTCAGTCTCATTTGATGAATTCTTTATTTTGTTCTTGAACCTATTCAAAGACAAATCTCTCAATGAGGACATCATGCAAATGTACATTGTGGTCTTAATTCAAGGTACTACTTACATGTATTTTAATGAATAGGCCTTTGTTACTGCTATTAGTGGTGTTTTGTTTGAGCGTTATGATATATACAATATGGTATATACATCATGATATACAATATGCTATATGCAATATGATATATATATACAATGATAAATACAATATCATATATACAATGATGTAAACAATAAGATATATACACTTTTCCAGTGATATATACAATGATGTGAAAAGTGCGATGGCCCCACAGGAGATGGAAGACTTCAACTACTCAAAGCACATACAATGGGAATGAACAAGGGTAATCTATCAGACTCAATTGCTAGACAGATGTTGTCATTTGCAGGATAGTGACGTTCAATGGGTGCAGTCAGTTGGTATCATATATTGGATCTCTCTTTGTGTCCGGCCTAGTTATCATGTCCAAGTGGAATCATTTTGGTAAATTTTTTACTCCCCTCCTCCTAAAGTCCCAGTATCGTGGTCTCCATATACTTTGACATTAATGTATGTAGTGAAAGAAAGATGTTACAAATATAATGTTATACATGTTTATATGTACATGCTTCAGGAGAGATGTTATATGTACCAGTTTCTCATGATGTCCATACATATAACAAACAATAACTCAGATACCCCATACATAAAATTAAACTAGAAATTCATTAAAAAGTATATTTATCTACCAGTAAGCACATATTACCCTTGTAAATATTAATGAAATCAGAACCGTTGAGTCCCCATCGTTATAGGTGTGGCAAAGCAACTGCCATTCTCCTGTAAACAAAAATGGGGAATTTTCCATTAAAAATCCAAAAGCATTACTTTGAGGATTTCCTCCATCAAATGACATTTTGTAATTTTCTTCTCCCTTTCCCTTGTCCTGTTTAGAGTGATATTTATGCCATTACATCCGATATTTCCACAAACACCTTAGGTACCATTCTGCAATGGATGAGGATACATTTAAATAGCATGCAGTTTGCTTTGTCTGAATCACCCCATAGCCCATATAAACCATACAGATATGCACCAGATTGTTTTCATTTCATATATTTATTTAACCATTATAAAAAGGAAACAACAAAAATATGATATAAAATAAGGGACCCTTAAGAAGGAAATTTGCTTGTTGGCAGAGCCCTTTACAGAACAAAAAAAAATGTATAATGATAAAGAACAATAATCAGATATATTTGATAAGAAGTCAATGTCATAAAGGTAACATACATAATCACACACACACACACACACACACACACACACACACACACACACACACACACACACACACACACACACACACACACACACACACACACACACACACACACACACACACACACACACACACACACACACACACACACACACACACACACACACACACACACACACACACACACACACACACACACACTCACTCATTCATGCGACAGGACGAGATGGTAATAGGAGAATGATAGAGAGAGAGAGAGAGAAAGGCCAGGGGTAGAAAAGGATGAAAAGAGGTCTATTGTAAGCAGACTATTCAACGCATTGTTTCAGCAAATCAGCTCGACTATGGGAGTTCAGATCCAAACCAAATCATTTAAGATTTGTTTTACTTCTGTATTAATCAACATATTATTTTAAAAAAAAAACCACATTGCTTGCATTGTACATTAACATGATATACATAACACACAAAATGAAAACAGGTAAAAGAAGCATGATTGGTAAAAACATACTACATAGAGTGATTGGTTGTGTGTATTACTGGGACAGAATGGATCCAAGGAGCAGAAGAAATGAATAGGCATCAGCCCTGAGGGGTAGTGATGCTATACGACCATAGTACAAGGGGAAGGTCACATCGTATATCGGCCGTGGATGATGCCTAGGGGATGATGGTAATAGATTTGGGATTATGTCATCGGCAATCAACCCTGCACATGTCATGAATAGAGGATGAGCTTGGGAGAACGAGAGGGGAGGGTCTTACCGGCTGCCCCTCTCAGTCTCTCATCATCTCTCCCCCTCTCTCATTCTGCTTGTCTGTACTTACCAAACTGGTGTAGTTGACATTGCTCTTCTCTTTCCTATTTTTTGTTTTCTCTTTCTCCCTCTCTCTCTCACTCTTCCACACCCCTCTCTTTCTCATCGGTTCTCCCCATTCCTCTCTTTTACCTTTTTTCTCAGTCACTTTCTCCATCTAATCCACCTTTTCTGTCTTTTTTGCTTCATTTTTCTTTCTTGTTCTGCTCCTTCTCGTCCTCTAACTCTTTGTATCTCACTGTCTCTGCCTCTCTTCATTTATGTCTCTCTCTGTCTGTCTGTCTCTGTACCATTTTCATTCCACCATGGTGCATTAGTCTAGGCTTATTGATGGTGGTAGACAGTATGATAAGATAGAGCTACATCGTTTATCCCTATGTCTGTCTGCTTATCTGCCCTTAGCTTGATTTATTATCATTATTTGCTCATACATTGTCGTGATGAGCAATATGCCATTGCCTTTGTGACCTACTTTCTGATAGAAAACACATCCAATTCATACATTGTTTTTTACTGGCAGCTTGTGAAGCTTAAGTGTTGGTTAGCAACTGATTTTTTTTGAAAAAAAGATACTGGTTGGACAGAAGTTCTATATGTGCTGTTTCATATTTTGACAAAATCACATTTGACAAAACACAACCCACTTACGCTAAAAAGAACCCACCACTACATGGAGTTAACTTGACCGATGGTTGTGTATAGTTTACCCTTTCCTCCGTCCTTCTAACTAAATGTCCAGTGTGACTGTACCTGTACCTTAGTGTAGTCAGCTGCAGTTACATGTAGATTGTTATCCCTCTCAACTTTAAGTTACATCACTAACTTGGAAGAAAGGATAAGACAAGTTTCCAAACTTCATGGTAGTTTCCATACAAAATATAATTGTATGTTGTAAGTTTCAGTTATTGTAAATCTACATAATTGTGAAGTTGCCCTGATTAATGGTAAAGTAGAATCCATGCTTCATAAAGGGAAAGTAACTTCCTTATGCACAATTCAGTGACATCCACATTTTTTGTTGCAGTCATATCCACTTGCGGTCTAGTGTACAAGTGTATATTAAAGACTGCAAACAAAATCTGGTGCCCATTGTGTAAAACTTACCATTAATGGTAACCCAGTTGAAACTACCATGATAATATGGCTTGACAGCCAATGAAATTCAAGGTTTCCATAGAAATTGCCATTGTTAGTAAAGTTACGATCAATGGTAAGTTTTAGGCAAGAGGGCCCTGGTTGTCAATGGAATAGTGGACTGGTTCTTCTATGTTGTATGAAGATTGTGGTATTGTTGTTGTAATGACTTTTAACATTCTCTCATGTTTTCTGTGCTCTGCAGGTGATCTGAGACTGGCTGACATCAGCAAGTATCACTACCTGAACCAGAGTGGCTGTGTGGGGGACGAGAAACTGGATGACAAGGGCAACTATCAACTCATCAATGTGAGTAAGAGGAGAGATGGGGTGGGAAGGGCGAAGAGAGATACAAAGAGAGAGAAAGAGAGAGAGAGAGAGAGAGAGAGAGTTGTAGAGGTTAATACAAAGCAGAACTGAAAGTAAATATTGAACAATTTTGACAAATGTATACAATGTACCGGTACTTATCTTAAATTCCCTCATGGAACAATCATTCAATTCCTTGCTGTCTTGCTTCTCTCGTACCCCTGCCAATCCCAGGATGCAATGCGTGTGATGGAGCTGACGGAGGAGAATGTACATGATGTATTCCAGCTCCTGGCCGCCATCCTCCACGTCGGCAACGTCCGCTTCATCACAGCAGGAGGAGCTCAAGTAGAGAACATGAGTGGTGCGTACTTGTAACAAAGGGGGCGCTGCATCTTTTTTGTGTGTGGTTTTGATTTATGTATAAGACGATTTTGTTGATTTGAAACTAAATGTCATATCAAAAGTTCCTCAATTGAGGGTACAGATGAAAAAATAAACTGCCAGGAGAGACGTTACTGATTCAAACATTAGCATGAAAACATGAAAATAGACCACCATTCTGCCATAATCTTGGGTCCCATAAACAGTTGATTTAGCGATACCAGGAACATATCACCTTTTCTCATCATCATTTATCATTCATTTCATTTTTTACTCTCTGAGCAGCACGTTTCAGAGCTGCTCAGAAGTACACAATGATGTACTGTGAACTCGGCTTATCAAAGCACTACTGCTGATTACAAACAAGAGCATTAAATCTTATTCATATAAGGAGAGTAGACAAGAATTTGCAGATTAAAAACATTAGCTTCGGCTTATTTTGAGTAGCCTACATGTATCTACTATAGTATTATTATTTGATATATTGGGAATCAAGCAGATAAATGAATAAATCAAATTGAATCAAATATGAAAGCTTGTTAAATAACTGGTGTTTTAATGCTAAGAAATAAAGAAAAATGTATTTGCAAGATCTTCATGTCCTTTTACAACAAATGTTTTTGTTGGATATGGAAAACATGTTGAATTATCTTGCTTTGGAATTCTTATATATTCCGTCTTTAAAGTTATTCCTTTTTTTCCTGAATTTGTGCATAGACCTGGAGATTGCAGCTCAACTGCTCCATGTGGATGAATACCAGTTAATGGATGCCCTGACACAGAAGACTAGATCACTGAGAGGAGAGGTCATCAGCACTCCCTTAGACATAGATCAGGTAACCACGGTGATGATAATGATGATGATGATGATAATAATAACTACTCCATGTGGATGAATACAAGTTGATGGATGCCCTGACACACAAGACTATATCATTGAGAGGAGAGATCATCACCACTCCTCTAGACATAGATCAGATAACCATGGTGATGATGATGATGATGATGATGATGATGACAATTGTAACTGCCCCATGTGGATGAATACCAGTTAATGGATGATCTGATCCAGAAGAATCTTTAAAGGTTGCTATGGAGAGGATATAATTTCTGAGGAGGTTTCTTTCTGGGAGTTGGGTCCATTAAAAAGGTCTACTGGGGACCATATGTGTTTCACAGTTATTCAGTTAATCTGTCAAGTATGTGTCCTTTAACCTCTGACCCTTGACCTTAGCCTCCTGACTTCTGGGACTCCTGATGATGAAGCTGCTCTTACATGTACAACTGTACAGTGCATCCCTTGGTGAACATGAAAGGTCACCAACTCATAGCAGCTTAGGTACTTTTTTTACTTTGATATGGTAGCATCATTTCTCTTTGCCCTTTAACCTCTGTCCTTTGTCCTTTGCCTTATCTTTTGACCTTTTACCTTTGCCCTTTGCCTTAGGCTGCTGACTCCAGAGATTCGCTGGCGATGAAGCTGTACTCTCAGTGTTTCCGCTGGCTGATTCAGAAGATAAACAACCGCATCAAAGGCTTCGGCACCTACTGCTCCATCGGTGTCCTCGACATCTTCGGCTTTGAGAATTTTGAGGTAAGTTTCAAGATTCAATTTCAGTGTGCGTATGGTATGAAGAAGTTCATTTTGAGGTAAGATGTGTGTATGGTATGAGAATTTCATTTTGAGGTAAGATGTGTGTATGGTATGAATAATTTCATTTTGAGGTAAGATGTGTGTATGGTATGAATAATTTCATTTTGAGGTAAGATGTGTGTATGGTATGAATAATTTCATTACCAAAAACACAGTAAAGAAACAAAGCTATACCACGATCTAGTATGTGTGTTTTGAAGTGTATTTTGAAGGTACACTGTAAGTAGTAGCAGCGGTATTAAATTTCCCTTCTCCCAAAGTTGTAAGATCGAGTTAAGAGAATATCCATGAGGGTGTATTTGAGATTGTGTGTGCAATGGCAGGGAACTAATTTTCATCATTATAAATTGATTGATAAGAAAGAAATGACATGACTTTGATGAAGTTTTGTTGGTTACTCTATCTTTCAATGTGGTAGCTTTGAAGGACCACATATATGTCTTCTTGAAGTTTTTATAGGTTACTTTATCTTTAACTATGGTAGCTTTCAAGGACCTCATTAATCTCTTCTTGTTCCCACAGGTGAACCGGTTTGAGCAGTTCAACATCAACTACGCCAACGAGAAGCTTCAGGAGTACTTCAACAAGCACATCTTCTCTCTAGAGCAGCACGAATACGCAGCAGAGGGACTACAGTGGGTCGACATTGAGTACCAGGACAATGCAGAGTGCCTCGACCTTGTGGAGAAGGTCAGCACAATGATAAACCAAGCCTGGCTCCTGTGTTATAAAGAGTTGTGATTGATTTTTAAATATTAATGAGGTTTGCAGGAGTGTTGGGCGAATAGCACAAGCTTATCTTAGACAATCATAGAAGTGCAATGTGTCATAATAATGAATAGTGGTCAATAATGTTTGACATGAAATGAAGGTTTGTGGGACTGTTGTTGATGATTTTCCTATCTCTTTCTCCTCCTAGAAACTTGGGATCCTATCTCTGATTGATGAAGAGAGCCGCTTCCCTAAGGGCACTGATGATACCATGCTTGGAAAACTACATGATACCCATCAGGTGAGGGCAGCATACAAAGTTGATTGGCCTCTCAGTGAGGTGATATCACCACATGAAAACAGTAAATGTGGTACAACAGGGTCTGGAAATAGCTATTAGGGTTAATGTACTTTCTTGTTTATTCTATGTAGTTGAGTCCAGGAGCATTGCATTGAAAACATATGAATTAGGTAATGTATTTATGGTAGTGATTATGTCTTGGTAATGATTTTGTGATAGTGAGTGGAAAATTGTCAAATGGTTATGGGATAGTGAGCAGATAAATTGAATGATTACACTGTAGGTGATTTTCAATAGTTATTCATCATTCAAAAGATGATTATTCAAAAGTGATTAACCCTTGGCTTTTTGCTTACACTGCTTGAGGTGTCTTGCATATAATGTGCAATGTATACCTCATTTATATAATGTATATTTTATTTTCAAACTTCTAAACATGCAAATCTTCTCTGACATTGATCAATGGCAGCTTACCATATACATGCAACTTTCTTCAACTTGACTTGATATCTTTTCTTGATGCCTGTCTTCAGAAAAACCTGTTCTACGTGAAGCCGCGTGTGACAGACAAGCGGTTTGGCATCAGACACTACGCTGGAGAGGTCTACTACACAACCACCGGCTTCTTGGAGAAGAACAGAGACACCTTCAGGGATGACATCTTGGGGCTCCTCAAGGAGAGCAGGTCAGGGTTTAAACCACACCCACCCTACCCTTCAAAAATGCATTCCTAGACCCACACACCCTACTCTTCCACTTCTCACTCTGAACTACCCCCTGTGTCCTGATATGTAAACGTTCCTTGAACACTTTCAGAGATAAAATCCAATTGTATTCCTAAACTTCCCTTCCCCACTTTTCCATTTCTCACTCTTTATTGCCCCCTGTGTCATGCTATGCAAAAATTCCTTGAAACACTTGCAGAGATGAAATCCAATTGTATTCCGAAACCTCGCTTCCCCACTATTCCATTTCTCACTCTAAACTACACATGTACCCCCTGTGTCGTGCTATGCAAAAGTTCTTTGAAAAACATTACTTTCAGAGATGAAATCCAATTGTATCCCTAAATCCCCCCCCCCCGCCCCTGTTTATTCCATTTCTCACTCCCTTTGCCCTGATATGCAAAGTTCCTTTAAATACCTACAGCTAAGACATCTTTCTACTACTCAAAGAGAGCTTGTCAGCAAACAAAACCCATCCACCCAACCCTTCCCCAGTCTCTGTCAGTTCGTTCTCTCCTTGCTATGTCAAGTCCGTGACATGCTTTGAGAAACCACAATCTTCTTCTACTCAAGGAAGGCAGGTCAGATGTTTTGATCCTCCACCCCACCCTTTCCTGTCTTGTTTCTAAGCTCTTTTTCATTCTTTTTGTCCTCTCATCCTGCATGAGCCAGGGCTTTTATGGACCTAGTTATATGATGTGAACAGAATTCAACAACATCATAAAAAATACATGTGCTCTACATTTGTTAATGGTTGAGCTATATTGGATAAAAGAGGTTGATATTAAACATTTGTATGATTTCAAAGCCTGTGCCTGTCATGTTTTTGCCAAGAGAGGGCAGCAGAGGATCGCCTCGAGACACCTTTAAACCATTAAAACCAGTAAAAAGGATGCCAGCATTAGGCACTAAGGTCATATTAGGTTTGCTTCCGACAGGCTAATGGTTTGTAGATGTTCATAATTAGTTACACTCTAGGATTAGATCTTAAAGCAATAAATAATAGTAAACACCTGCTTGCTGCCTCCTCCTTCAAGCTTCTCTCTGATTGGATTGCCCTTCCACTAATTGAGGGCAAATTATCTAAGTCTGAGCATGTACATCAGTGAAGGCTGAGGGTAGAAACAAACCCTTTTGACAGTTTACTGATGTGCAATTTAAGCTGATATGCCCTTTGTAATGAGGGCACTGTGGTAGTGGTGACAGCTCTTGACTCTTGCAGAGAGATCATGAGTCCAGCCTGGTGCGTATACCCTTGGACAAGGCGTTTTGTTCATGTTTGTCCCTCTCAACTCAGGTGTAGTAAATGGGTACCTGGCGGGAATATAGTATTCCTGATCTAATTAAATCAACTAGCTTCTAGCGCTACGTACTTGGCTGCATGGCTAAAGCCAGGGTAATAATCAAGCACTTTGGGTAGTACTTTGTACTAGAAAAGCACTATATAAAAGCTAGTTCTTGTAAATATTATTTGCAGGAGATCAGCTTCATAATCTTCAATTTCATGGTTGTTAGGAATAACCAAGTACTACATTATGATTAATTGGTGCCATCCATGTTACCATACAACAGCTGTCCATGTGCATATCAATAAAGTACTGAAATGTGATGTCATATGAGCATATTGTCAAGACAACTGCTATGTGGGTAGCGCAAATGTTAGTGATCATAGCGAGGACTCTCATTGTGAGTGCCCGACACCAGCCCACTAGACTATGTGGACCAATGAATGTCTCACTTGATGTGATGTTGTTTCGAACCAAAAGCCAGCATAATAATGGATATGATGACAAAACTTTGGTACTCTGTACCCTGACTTGAGGCATTAGACGGAAGGTGTCTGCTGCCAGCTTGTGACAGAAATGAGCCATTGTATTCCTGAAATTAATCACCATGTGTTTGCATGAAACTTGGAGGATTTCCAGGCCTCTTCTTTCCCTGGTGAATCTACAAGTGTTGGGGCCTCCTTCCTTCCACGGAAATGAATAAATCAATCCAGTTATTTATGACATATCATGGAAATCAAACTTTGGCACGAGAATCTCAGGCCAGAAAACACAGGTCATAGCAAAGTTAGAAGAACCAATCGTTGGCTTGCTGCTTTAAATGGGACTGGAGAAACAGGTCAGGTATCAGGTAGCTAAAAGAGTTTGCATACTCATTGGAGGAAAGGAGGGAGCATGAAATCACGTTACATAGACCTTTCTAAGAAAATGTGCGTGTTTGTTTGTGTGTGGGCATGAGTTTTTTTGGGAGGATTCTACCTTTTGGAAAATCAGTTTTCCTGCTGTTATTTAGTATTGTTATGTACTGTCATGATATTTCATTATTTTTGTGCCACGTCTAAAGCCCCTGTCACATGGTTCACCATGGGTCCTCACATCAATCAACACTCACAAAAGAGTTTGAGGATTCCAGTTTTATCGCTGTTATCTTAAAATCCTCCAGTAAACATAAATTGATCATCGCTACTTCATACTACACATTGCACTTATGGCATCCCTGCCACATATATGCAAGCAACAGGAAATGCCTAGATGCGATTCTTTGCGCACACACCGTGTCCATGGACGCTGTGCAAAATCCTTCTGTAAAAACCTCCCAGCCTCATGCCCAGATTACAGAGGCTCAGTGGCCATTTTTTGCTTGTCCAGAAAGGAGGCCTACTCCCAAAGACCATGACGTCCATTTGGGAACCCCTGGAGGACTCACAAAATCCCCAGTGTCGCCTATTCCATTAGTGCATTTAGGCAATTTGCCTTGAGGTCGCCGTACAAGGTTGTTGTGCCAAAAGGCTTACCGTTATATGATGACTGTTGAATTACGTTCATTGCCATGAAAAGTCCTTGACAAGACCAATTTGTCACACAACCCAAAGTTTTGTATCTGCAATGTAGGAACTGATGGGTTTGTTGTTAATAATAATAATAATAATAATAATAATAATAATAATAATAATAATAATAATAATAATAATAATAATAATAATAATAATAATAATAATAATAATAATAATAATAATAATAATAATAATAATAATAATAATAATAATAATAATAATAATAATAAATAATAAATAATAAATAATAATAATAATAATAATAATAATCATTGATAAAAGTATATGTGTTTATGTACAGTGTAATGCATAGTTTAACAATTGGTTGTGCATGGGCTTAACTATTTCATAAATACTTGACAAATTAGTTCTTTTCCCTGCCTTTAAAAATAATGATTTTGTTTATTTTTCTATGATACAGTAACTCATTCATGCCATAATAGTTTTACTTTTATCCAGTAGATCTAGCATTAAACCTGCGTACAAAGACCATTGTCTATAAAAAAAAAAAAAACACCTGTCCTTATAGAAGGCAGTGATTGTATTCCCAATTTTTATACCCTTTTTTATTTGATTACATGCATCCGTTATCACCATGTATACACAATCTAAAATTCTCGATGTCATTGAACGTCAAAAGAGCCATCTATGGATACAAGGACATGTTGACACAGAATAAACTAAAACTCATTTCCAATTGGCCTAGATAACATAACATGGCCTGTACGTATGGATTAAAAGCTCTGTCCTAATTCCTTTGTGTGCAGTAAATTATGCCATGTAATTATTCCCTACTATTCATCTTCTGTCTCTGGTGAGGATGTCCCTGAATGAACCTGTCAGTTTCAATAAAACTCATGATGGGAAAGACAAATAGCTCAATTAACTACCGTTTTGATACAGATTTTATTGTTTACATTTGCTATTTTGATGGTCCTGCGGGTTGTGCAGACGACCATGTTACTTTTCTAGGTTCATTATTCAGAATTTCCTCACAATAATTTTGTTAGTACAAGCATCATGCTTACTCCATTTTTTTTTAGAGAAAAATATTTTTTTAAACCTAGATATTAAGTACATTTGACTTGTTTCTAAGCTATTTTTTCAGTTTAATGAAAAGCAAACACAATGAAAATATTTCAGGAATTACCTGTGCTGTAATATCAATATTTTTAAAGATAAAATCTTAAGTCTAAAATTAAATGTATGGATTGAAAACTTTTTTTGAATTAAAATATTCCAATGAGTGATTTGTCAATGCATCTAGTAATCAAATTATAATTCAAAGTCAGTTTCCAGTTCATTTATTGGGAGGGGAGTTATTATACAGCATTTCCTTTTTGTGTTATTTACAAAATTTTATTTCTTTGACCTCCAAAGGGCTACCATGTCTATTACATGTAGGAACCAACTCCCAAGACATCAATATCCTTGCACTCATCAATATGTCATTGGGTGTGTCTTACAGAGAGAGTACAATTATTGCCCTCATGTCACACTTGAATTTGATTGCATTGTGTCACGGTCAGAAATATGAATATAAAGGGTTCATATACTTATTAGAGAAGTTGGCTTGAGCTTAAAGACAGCCCGTCCCTTTTTCAGATCACCACAAAACCATCGAAACATTGGCAAAACACATAGAGAAGTATTAGCAAGCTGTATATTCATAATTTGAAACTGATACGTAGTGTAAAATTCAAATAATGCACGTAAACAACGTCTGATTAATAGTCTTTACCTCAGGCTCTTAGCAGTTTGTGTTGAAATATCTGCTTTATTGATTAATCTGTTTATTAAATTATAAAACACATTATGGAAAAAATTGTTCTATAGAAGGAATCATCTCCAAAGTTTGGTAATTACTCATAAAATTAGGATTTCACACATGCATAATAACCACATAGATACTGTAACAAAGACTAATATTTTTTTCGTAGTACGAAAAAAGTCGGTTTGAAATTTAACGGCTGAAATTTTTACTTATAAAATACAGAAAGCTTCAACATGCTATATTCTTAGAAATGGTTTTGAATCACACTTTCTTCAATTTACGATCGTGATAGACGATTTCAAATTTTAAGCTTGCAAAAGGGACGGACAATCTTTAAAGTTAAGTAAATTAAGTTAATATAGAGAGGAAGTCAGCCTTGTTTGTGAGATGTTGGAGGAGGGGCTGAAAGAGGATTTGCCAGGGTTTCTTGATTATTGGAAAGCTCTCCCAGAAGGAGTACCATATGATGGGAGAAAGCTTTGAATTAGAACACTGAAGTAAAATGAGATAACTTGAGTTGCCAAGCTTCAATCTAACTTAAACGGTTCTTACATGTTTTACTCAGATTGATGGATGTTTGTTTTTGTAGGATGCTATTGTGATGAGACACTCTAGGAGGGTGTCTCATGATGGAAATAGAGCATGACTCAAAAAGGAAAATGTGACATTTTTAAATCTTTATATCCTTTGTCAGCCAATTGACACATGTGTTTCCCCTTATAATTTACACCTCGGCACAAATCTCCAAAATCAATAGCAATATTTGGAATTGTTTACTTTAAAAATCTTTTACCCTCCAACCTGCGCAGTGCAATTCCCTTAGGTCGTTCACGCATCACTAGACGGGTAAGGACCATGTCCCATGTTCATTGCAATGAGCAATCAAGTTAACCCCCTTAGTCCCATATGTGATAAATCATGTGGTCATTGACATAGGACCATGATCGGTTGGTACTGAGAGGTTAGTAGTTAACCCTCTCAGTCCCATAGGTGATAAACTGTGTACTAATTGACATTGAAATATGATTGGTTTGAAACAGTTAAACTTAATAATGTAATTTCTAGGATTGTAGATTTGTTGGGACTCTGAATTCCAATTGGTTGTTGAAATGTTATTTCGATCGCAGATTGAGACACATTGGTTCTTTGGAGATGGCAGATGACTGAATGTTTTGACACAGAGAAGATCCCAGCCACACCCATGGTGTCAAGACGAGATTAGCCTAATCCTAAGGGGTGAATCTTCAGGATTAGTGGCTTGGCGGCTTGCTCGCTGCCTTTAATAAGACTTATCATCTTGGGATGTACTTTGGAAGATGCAGAAAGGAAAAATTTTATCGAGGCATCAATGAATGTCCTCACCATGATGGATTGATTAAACTGAGGATGCCGAACTACTGTAGGTATTTATTACATAAAAATCTTTGATGAATTTTGTAGTTTTTTAATATGCAGTCATGTCACATGTTAAAGCTGAAAATGAGACTATATTTAAGTAGAAAAGGCACTCCCTGCTACTGTATGCGATATAACAATTTATATTAGTGTGGGGACATGCTTCAAGTCTCTTTAGCTGCTCCGTTGCCTCCCCCCTCATAAAGCCTCTCCTTGTTCCTGTCGCTGCTCCCTCCCCCATGGTCCGCTGTCTCCTGTGGCTGTATGCACACAGTTACAACTGCCTACCACCCTTCTTCCCTCCCTGTCCTCCTCCACTCACTGCAACCCCTAACCCCCTCTCTATGGTTCTCTACCCCTTTCTTTCCCCCTTAAAGTTACCGCACCTCTCATGAAGCCTCTCCCTCTCCTTGTCACTGCTCCCTCCCCCATGGTCCTATGACTCCTGTATGCATGCAGGTACACCTCCCTGCCCCCTCTCTATGATTCTCTGCCCCCCCCTCTCTTTCCCTTCTCTATGGTTCTCTGCCTCCCTCTTCTCCCCTTTAATTTGCCACACCTCCAATGAAACCTCTCCCCCTCCCTGTCGCTGCTCCCTCCCCTATGGTTCTTTGTCTCCTGTGGCTGTATGCACACAGTTACAACTCCCTACCACCCTTCTTCCCGCCCTGTCCTCCTCCACTCACTCCAACCCCTAACCCCGTCTCTATGGTTCTCTTCCCCCTTCTCCCCCCCTACAAGTTGCCTCATCTCTCACAGTCCGTTTCCCCTATCCCCAGCCCTCACCTTGTTTCTGCCTTTCCTGTACTAGGTTTCTAGGTCAGTGGAAATCACTCAGCCTTGGTTCAAAAAATTATTCAACTTGTGGCCAAGTTTCTCAGAATAGCATATCGCTGCCCCCTCCCTTTCCTGACCAGAACTTGGGGGCAGGAGGAATAACAAGTGTGTGTCAAGAGGTCCAGTTTCTCAGACCAGAGATTATATGCATGTGATTTATTCCCTTTTTACCACTAACTCTAATTCCCTGTTCAGAATAGAATAATGGTGTTATATTTATAATGATAACAATGCTAATTTATAAAGCACATGATCATTTTTATATTTGCTGTACACTTTATAATATGATAGCTTCTACACATTAGATACACTATTATTGTTTGTGTTTACATGTAGATCAGTAAACAAATGATTTCGTCACAACAAAGACAAATTTGTCCCTGGTTTACTGTGTAGTAATATAATTAATGCACAAATTCCTGTTTTGTATTCTTTCATGACTGATGTGATTACTTGAGAGAGGAACAACATACCAGCATACTTCCCTAGAAGCAGATTTAAAGTAATTTCTCACAGTTCATGTATTTATTTAACCCTCTCAGTACCAGGCCTTGAAAACTCCATTGACTTACTACACATGTACATACCAATAGGAATGAGAGGGTTATGATCACTCCAATATGTGAGCTGGTTATCATGGCAGATGGCTGCTGAACACTTCAACTTTCAGAGCAAAGAACTTAAGCTGGAAAAAATCGCCGGAAAACAGAATGAATGTGTCTCGTCATGATAGGGATCATTGTGGGTCACATTCAAGGCGTGAAATTACAGTTTTTGGCATCTTGTTAAAAAAAGAAGACTTTTTTTTAGTTCATGTACAACATGATTATTTGTCTAGAAGATGAGTAGCTCAATTTGCGGCAGGATGTTGAGTACGTGTCTATTTTCTCTCCTGCATTCCTCGGTATGCTCAGTCAGAGCATTCGATCAGCTGGCTGAGTCAATCATCTTTGCACTTTGTTACATAGTAGGGCAAACTTCACATTCCACTGTGCTTTGAGGTGAGAAATGCAATCCTGTTGATGGATGAGCATTCGCTGTGTCATTGACACTCATGGTTCTCTTACATGTGCGCGCCTGGAAAATGTGAGCCCCCTCAAGTCACGTACAAAGTGCCTGCCATGTTGTATTTTATGTCTATCTTACAGATCTATGTAAACCTTTTAACAAAAGAAATTTGGGTTGTGCAATAACTGACCCAATGAATTTGCTAGTTACCACGCACATTGCAGTGTTAACTTAATTGCCAAAACTAAGAAAAAGAGCCAGATTTAGCTTCCGATATTGGCAAGTATCTTTGGCAAGTATTTTTCATTTGAGATTATATATTACCCTGGCTTTAACTCTCCCGACCTAATACACACATTTGTCAGCACAGTTGGAGGGAAAAGGTAAAAAGGTAACCTTCTTGAGGGGAACGAGACAGGGGCATGTTTTTTGTGCCTTGAGGGAAATTGACAGCAAGTCGAAACACATGTTTACATGTATCTGTGCAGGTCAGACAGGTTGTAAAGTAAGGTTGGTAGAGGAGGAAGGAAGATGCAATTTTTGTATTTTGAGCGTAATAAGCAGCAAGGTTGCAAACTCATTAATCTTTAAAATTGATTGCTTACTCCAGGATTTGAGTTATGGGAAAGGGATGAAGGTGTGTGTGTGTGTGTGTGTGTGTGTGTGTGTGTGTGTGTGTGTGTGTGTGTGTGTTGGGGGTGCCTTTTAATAGTTTATTAACAAGTTTGTGTTTGTGTAACACATCATTGTGATCCCACATTGAGGCAGACATTCTGATGTTTGGAGGCTTGGAGTCTCAAGGGACTTGAAATCAGTGGAAAAATGATGGGAGGGCTCAGAGCAATCTAGACCCCTGTAGGCAAAAAAATGGCCCCCCAAATTGAAAAAAGTGCCCCTGTGAACAAAAGAAAAAAAAGGTTACAAGGCGCAGCATGGTTCATAGTGTCTTTTTCATGACGTCACGCCCATATTGCATGTAGATTTTTTAATGATTGTAACTCACCATCAAACTACCATGGCAACAGGTACAATAGTGAGATCTCATTGGCCATTGCCATGGTAGGTAGGTAGTTACCATCAATGATAAGTTACAATAATTGAAAACCTATATGCAACATGGCCTTGATTTGAAAAGTAGCCCCCTGCAAATAATTTGTGATTGTTTCTCTGCTTGTGATGATTGATATTTCAGTTGCGATGATTGACCAGGTGTACTTCTTTTTTGTACCACTTGGTCACGTCCTCCAAGTCTCGAAATTGATAGACAAGGTGTCACCGCAAAATGTCCCTTCTCATTCCAGTGGGCTGGGAGAGGTTGCCTAGTAGGAGTCTCAGCTGCGATGTCGTTATCTTGACTCAAATTAACTGCAACATATCAATTAAGCTATCATTTCACGAATATCAAACTGGAAAGGTTACCTTTTTTCGTTGTAAAGTTTATTTTGGTCGTGTAATTCCCAAGGAACCGTTTATTACTGTTAACTTGTGGCTTCAGTCCATGCTATGCACAGGGAGGGGCTGTAGGGGCTAGGGGGTACCTTGGTGTGAAGGTGCAGGGGATTGTGGGTAATTAAAAGTGGCAGGTCGAGCCTCGCTCTCCTTGGCAGGAAGTTTGGCCTGCAACCGATAGAGCGGTGAGATTGAGGGCGATCTCTCTTCCCTCACAGCTTAGCTCCCACCGGTAAGGCTCTGAAGGTTTGCCAGTCTGCTGGAGAGGAGAGCTCCCAGACAGTGGCAACATTGCAAAGTTTCTGTCGGATGTTAACCTGAAATATTGTTGGCTGCTTGCTCAAAGAGATTTGTCTTCCCCAAAACGTGTGCCTTCACTTCAATGAGAACCGCTGAGGAATATTTGAACGCCTGCCTATGCTCTGTCGTGCATTCGCTGAGCCTTTTGTCATTTCTTATCAGGATATTTCGTGTCAGTTTGCGTCGAAAGTTGACTCAAGCTCATAATTCAGATGATGGTAGATGATTGCTTCTTTTTTTGCTCGGATGTGGACACTTTTACCTGGAGTTCATTGGTTCTCATGAAGTGGAATCAAAGGAGTGGTTCTCTATTTTGTAAGATTAATACCATTTTATTCTTACAGTACTTAATTTAGGAAATGTATGAGTCTGAACTTGGTGTTGGATGATTGTTTGAGTTATAGATAGAGTTTCTGTGACAGACTCCGTACACTCTTACCTTGGTGATATTGCACATAACCTCTGAATTTGCTTTAATAATAGTCAACAATATTGATGTATCTCTTCATTACTTGTTTTAAGTTCATTTAATTTAATACTGAAATGACCAATGTGCACAAAACCACTTAATTTGTAATTAATTTTAACTCTTCACATAATGGTATATAGGTTTCCTCTAAATATGCTCTGCAATGTAAGTCAATGGAAAGTTTGTTCCCCTGGGATGATATGGTATGTGTCTTTCCAAGCTGTACATACATAGCGAGCACTCTGCCTTATAAATCAATAACGGCACTTTAATCTTGGATACTGTGAAGTTACTAGGTTAATCACCTCTGGGGATCTGCCATTGGTAGGATAATAGCAGAAATCTTCCCAAACCTCAGCTGCCTGCATGATCACAGCATGTATTTGAGCTGCTATGGGGGAATTTAGCTTTAGCTTACTGCTAAGATTAAAAAAGATGTTTCCCAACTTCCAAACTGACTTATATTACCTGTCATACCGTCGATAGAAGTGCTCTTGGGTGAAGTGGCAGATATAATCCGTATCCAAACCGATGCATCCCCAAAATGGCACTTGATATGTGTTATTACTTGATGTCCTAATGATTGACCTGAGGTGATCTGGTTTATGTGTATGTTGCCTGTCACAGCGTCGGCAGCAGCGATGTTTGTGCGAAGTGATAGATGGATAAGTGATAGATGGTTAGCTGTAGCCAGCACCGATCACCCCAAATATCCCAACATGGCCTAATTAATAGCTTGCCTGAGGTGACCTGTCATAGCCTACACCTAAAGCTGTGGCTCCATCCACTACGCCTAATGTGTGTACCAATGTTCTAATTTCTGGCCTGGGAGTCCTGATTCTTCTTCTTCCTAGCGTCTGCTGTTGCGATGTTAGTTGCAAATAAGTGACAGCTTATAGCTCTATCCAACATTAATTGCCCCAAATATCCAAACATGGCACTGAGTTTGAGATAAATCAATTTGACGTCCTAATTAATAGCCATCCTGAGAGGACCTGTGGTGGCTCCATATGTAATGAGTCGATCTGTGCTTGATGTTTGAATGGCCTCCCGAGGTGTCCTTTTCTTGCCTGTTATAGCGTCAGCAGTATCAATGTTAGGGGCAAATAAGTGACAACTTACTGCTGTATTCAACATGAAGTGCTCCAAATCTCCAAACATGGCACTGACTCAGAGATGAATTATTTAACGGCCTAATTAATAGCTTGCTTGAGGAGACCTGTCATAGCATCAGCTGTGGCTTCATCCACAATGCCTCATGTGTATACCAATGTTCTACTTTCTTGCCTGAGGTTACCTGACTTTCTTACATGTCATAGTGACACCTGTGGTTCTGTAAGTAGAACTGAATCTGCGAGTATGCTTGACATTGTAATGGGCAGCCTGAGGTAAACTTATATTGCCTGTCATGGCATTGATCAACCATGGCTCCTTAGCGCTTTACTTGTAAGATGTGCTTGATGTCCAAATTTGTGGCCAAGCTGAGATGACCTAACTCTGTGATCGAGGGCTGTATCCTAGGAATCTCTTAATTCTTGATGACGCTGGTTATATCCCCCTGCCAGGAGCACACTCTCTCATGTTATGGTAGTGTAGAAGGATGTCTGATAGGCAAAAGGAAACCATTCATCCTTCTACTTGTACATGTTGAGTCAAACACTCCATGTTTGTGAGTTCATTGTGAAGCCTGGGGTTTCTTTGCTGCCCAAACATTTGGGTATAATAATATAATACTATTAATCTCATTGGTTTAGTTTCGAATATTGATTAGAATTGAGTGTTGTCACTCATCTGGTTAAAATTTTTATATGTTGCCCTCTAATGTAATAATTACCAGTCAACTTTTTTTTTTAAATTTGATGATTACGCACACTTTGCACATTGATAATCGTCACTCTATTGTTTTTTCCGATCCAACAACGTGAGCGTAGGCTGCATTTTAATAGCAGACTTTCTATTCACAAAATTAGTCTAACCCTTATATGAAGAGTCATTTTTAATCATGTAATCATTAAATCACAATCTATTCTGTGTGGGTGTTGCTTGTAGTCAAACCCGCACACTGTATTTGATGTTGATGTGGCATGATTGTAAGTGAACTCATATTTTTGCTCCTTCATGTAGGTCTGTCTTCATCTATGACTTGTTTGAGAATGTTTTAAGCACCTATATATATATATATATGTCTTCAATTCCTAGTGTTTTGTGAAAGACAGACAAGTTTTTAACCTTCTGTTCCTTGATCTTTTAATTTGATTATCTCCTTCCAACAATAAGTCTGACTTCATCTACAACCTCTTTGAGAATGTTTTGAGAACCTTATCTTGAATTCATAGTGTTTTTTTTTAAGATGTCTTTATACTAACTGTTCCTTTATATATTGCTCCTTCATCTAGGTCTGACTTAATCTACAACCTTTTGAGAACATTGTAAGCAATATGTCTTCAATTTGTCTCTACTTCTATTCATTTACCTTGTTCTTTTTCTCTTGTTCCATCCTATAGATCTGACTTCATCTATGACCTGTTTGAGAACGTCCTGAGCACCCAGAAGTCAGGGGGAGGAGGCAAGGATACTAGGAAGAAGGTCACAGTCAGTGCTCAGTTCAAGGTGAGAAGCAACTTTAACCCGCTCTTTGCTGAGCCTGCATGTATACAGGATGGCTTTTCCCCACTCAGATACTAAGCAGCACGACTCCTGTTCAACCTGCTGTTCGGACAATGGATGATGGGCTACAATGTATGAATAAACTTTGAACCTGTTTAGATTATCACGTACTAATTGTATGGTAAATGACACCCCTGAAATAAACTGATATGCTTTAAAACTTGTGGGAATTTTTTTATCTTCAATGTAAGGGGCCCATATTGCAAAATTCTATTTTGATATGAATACTGCTTTGCTCTCCTCCCTTCCCAGGATTCCCTGCACTCATTGATGTCCGCTCTCAATAACTGCAACCCGTACTTTGTGAGATGTGTCAAGCCTAATGCAGAGAAGGTCAGTACCAGATAACCTGATGCCATTTCTCAAATGTATTACCTCATAAAGCTGTTATTCATTTATTTATTCAGTCTTTTTTATATACTTGATAGCCCCGTCAGGCTCGTGCTGTTCTCCCCGGGGGCCCTGTGTACAATACAATACATAATGACATGAAAATATCTTACACAAAATAATGCTTGTAATAAGGCTATAGTCCAATAGGGCAATGAAGATCAACTAATGAAAAACAATACAAACTGTTACAGTACCAGGGCCAGTGACACTGCAATACCAATGCTAGTACCAATGAAACTTGGTGTTACCAGGTCTAGTAATATCACTAATGCACTGAATGTGCTGAAACTGTTGCCCACCCCACCCCTACCCCCAACAAAACAAAAATGAGGGGTTTTTGCTCTGCGAAGTTCATGAGTAGCATGATACGTTATATTCTACATATTGCATAGTTGAATAGTTATTATGGTAAATAATGGAGTACTTTATGATATGATAACTAAACATGCAGAAAAAGACAACATGTTTTGTGGGAAAGCCATTAATTGGGACCGAAAAGGCCATGACATGCTGCATACAAATGTCCTCCATCTATTTACAGAATGAAAGCAAAACTCGCAGGAGTAGTTCCCCATAGCTGGTAGTTGAGGCCTTAAAATGAAAACAGATGATGGTACTGACCACGCAGGTGCAGCCTGTTAGTTTAGTATCAGGTCTAATATGGAAATGAAAAATATTTTGCAGACCATTTCTTGAGTCATAACATTTCCTTCAGATGACTCTCCAAGGATTTAAACAATCAAGTTGGGTTACAAAATGCTTACATGACTCATGGAGCAACATTGAGATTCTAACCAATGCTTTGAGGTTAGTTTGAAGCTGTGTTTCTTTATTGTATACCATTGCAGCGTGGTTCTTATTTTGTAATTTTGGGAAAAAGATACAATGTTATAATTAGCTGCAAGTTTATTAATCATATCTTTTATCCTCTTGTGTCCCTTCAATCGTTTGCTGCTCTCGTTGTGTTTATGAGCACGGGTTGTTTTAGTTTCTGGTCAAGGTTACTTGTTATTTGTATTTGTTTACTTGTTATATGTTATTTGTAATAGGTGATGAGTTAACGGGGTGCATGTTTAGTCTAGTAAGGTGTAACCCCTCTAGGAGAGAGTTACCCCTAACCCATTGGACATCTAGACCTTGTTGTATTACTGGTCAGCTGCCATTGATTTCTAAATATATTTGGCCAGGAGAGATTTTGGCACCTAGCCTAAATATTTATAAAATTAAAAACTGAGTAGTGAGTTAATCAGGTAATAGATGTTGCTGATCTTACAACCGCAATTCTTTCATCAAGATGAAAGATTGTTATGTGACAGCTTTTCTAGTTACATGATATCATTTGTTCTCTAATAGCGCGCTTCGTTGGGAGGCTGTGATATTGGGCCTCTCTTAATTCACGGGGATTCCCCTTTGTCACCTCCCTCCTGTCATACATGAACATGCTTGTCATCTGATCACGCTGTTCCCTATTCACTCAGGGAAAAAATGATGATAATATCAGAGCATTTAACCCTTTCGTTATCAGGCCTAGGAAACATTATTGGCTTTGTGCACATCTTCATGCCAATGGTAATTAGAGAGTTATTCATTATTCAGGATCACTACTTTTGTTTGAAAATAAACAAGAAAGATTGTTCTGTATTTCTAGATTTTTTGACTGAAACGTTTTTACACCTGTGCAAAAGCAAATTTCTGTTTTTGGCTTTTGCAACCAGTTAAGGCATGTAACGGGACTACAGTGTTAATAGCCCATGAGAAGTAGGAGATCATTAGCAGTGGCAATATATCTCTTTTAACTGAATTCCTTTCCTGTTTTAGTCCATGGATTAAGTTTGTGCTGTGAGTGTTAACACTATAAAGAGGCCTTCAAGCCATTGAGTAAAAGGTGGTAATTAAGAGAGCCAATATATCTTTCTGTACCAAGCTCCTTCCTTCTTTATTCATAATGATAGAAAGTATTTTAACATTTCTAGACTTATTTCTGTATTGAGTGTGTTAACACCTTCTGAGAGGCCTTTCAGCCTTGTAGCAAAAGGTGATAATTAGAGTTGTTAACAGCTCTTGTTGAACTGAAGTCTTGACCTCTATAAGCATAGATATATTGATTAAGTCTATAAACATTGAAGCTATTGGTGAGGTGATAATTACTACTTGACACTTGAGGGCTATATCTGGAGGGGGGAGGGGGCACTTCCTCAATCTTACAGTCTTCTTCCTTCCAACCTTCCCTCAGAATGATAGTCTCTGTGAACTCTGGTATCACGTCATAATGCGTAGTGCCTTCTGGTCATGGAGGAGGCCTCCTACTGGTGTTTCCTTGGGGGGGGCGGGGGGGGGGGGGGTAATCTTTCTGTACACAGATTCGATGGTTCATAAAAATGCTATTGGTATCTTGCTTAGCCGTAAGGACCCTCCTAGCCACTGCATTGTGTTCAAGAAGTGATTAGGGGGGGGGGGGGGGGGGTTAATCTTTCTGTACAGCCACACTTCTTACCCCCTTACATAAAAGCAGATGTATGTCTCATTAAGGACTGATTAATCCATTCTTTACCGAGCCCACATATATTCAGGCTGTTTTTTCCCCACTTAGATACTAAGCTGCATTATTCTGATACAATCTACTCCTCAGACAATAGATTACAGGCTTTACACAAACTTGAAATGCACTCTAGGACACAATTCAATCAGTTTTCCTTTGGTTTAATACTGCAGTTCCATAGCAGATTTTGACATCTAGCTAGACCAGGGTTCACAAAGCCTGCAAATCCATCAGTGAGCAAGGAGGTCGGGACATATTGTCTGCATTTTTACAACCCATTAAATCCATACAGCGCACAGATTCGATGGTTCATAAAAATGCTAATGGTATCTTGCTTAGCCGTAAGGACCCTCCTAGCCACTGCATTGTGTTCAAGCAGTGATTAGCTATGAAGTCTTCAAGCATCAGCTGCACAGTGTCCTCTAGGTTCATGGTTCATAAAAAATGCTAATGATATATGTGGTATCTTGCTGAACTGAAAGGACCCTCTTAATTACTGCACCGTGTTCAATCAGTGAGTAGCTGTGAAGTCTTCATGTGTCGACTGCACATTGTCCTCTAGGTTCAATGCTAATGATATATGTGGTATCTTTGCTGAACCAGAAGGACCCTCTTAATTACTGCACTGTGTTCAAGCAGTGATTAGCTGTGAAGTCTTCATGTGTCGGCTGCACATTGTCCTCTAGGAGCTGTGAGTCAGCACTCACATGGACTCATAACAGGGAACGTCTTCCGCTGATGAGCAAAGACACGTCTGCAGTCACTTAGGTTTCAGTCTGCATGACAATTGCATGACTCATGTTAGAAATCCCACCTACATATGTAACACAAGAATTAATGTTACTTGTTCTTTCTCTGTGTCTTCTTCTTTTTCATCTTCTTCTTCTCCTCCTTCCTTCTCTTCTTTTCTTTATCCTCCTTGATCTCCTCTGTTTGCTTGTTCTTCTTCTCCTCCTTATTCTCCTTGTTTTCCTTGTTATATTCCTATTGTTGTTTTTCCAAATTATCCTTCCTTTCCTCTTTCTTCTTATTTTCCTCGGTCTTCTCCTCCTCCTCCTCCGTGTTCTTTCCATTGCTTTCCTTCTCCTTATTTTACTTCTTTTCCTTCCCATCTCCTTCTCCTTTTCCTTCTCTTTCTTGTTTTTCTTTTCCTTCTTTTCCTTCTACTTCTTCTTTTCATTCTCCTTCTTTTACTTTTCCTTCTTTTCCTCCTTTTACTTCTTCTTTTCCTTCTCCTCTTTCATTTACTTCTCATTCTTTTCCTTCCCCTTCTTTTCTTTCTCTTTCTTCTTGTTCTTATGCTTGCTTTTTTCCTCATTCATCTTGTTCTTCTTCTTCTTCTTCTTCTTCTTCTTCTTCTTCTTCTTCTTCTTCTATTTACTCTACTAGTCTGCTTACACCTTCTTTGTTCTCATGGTTACTGTTGCGACCCAGTTTTCTCTTACTTGTATCTTACCTAGATCTTTCACCCCGGGAAACAACAGGGGGGTGTTTCACCAAGCTGTTCGTAAGTTACGAACGACTTTGCGAACAACTGGTGATCCCTTCTTGTGGTAAATGCAATACCACACTCTGTTCACTGAGAATCTGACTTAGCACAAGAGGGGATCACCAGTCATTCGTAAAGTCGTTCGTAACTTACGAACAGCTTGGTGAAACACCACCCAGGGCACATAAGATTAATGTGCTTCTGAATATAGAAAGCTAATTCTGATTGTGAACCTACCCAGGGCCCAGGGTGCAACATCCCAGAGATCTCAGATAGCACTTTCCTGACTACCTTCCTCAACTGTGATGGTTGCCATAGTTACAGCATCACATGACAGGGTATCACCTTAGGAGGAAGTCCCATCTCGGTGTTCCGTCACTGAGTCGTTCCATGTCATTGAGGGAGCCCTGCTCTTTTTTTTATGACTTCCTTCCTGCTCCGTGGAGGTCTTCACAGGAAACCAATCAGTCTTTGAAAGGATTCAAGTCTAATCTCTGCTTGCCTTCTTGTGTCCTCATGGGTGAGGTGGGGGGGGGGGGGGGGGTTAAAGAGGGATAATTTGTCTAGAAGGTGTCATTATTTGCGCTCGATACATGTACATGTATGTATCATAAATGTTAGGAAGATTGATATTTCATCGGGTTTGCAGGTTTTGCAGCTTTGCAGGAATGCAGGTTTATTTTTCAGACGGTAAAGTGTAGATAGGTGATGGGAGGCAGGGGTGGGAGGGGTCATGATACACCCCATTGCAAGTGGGCATTGATGCAATGTCAGGTACCCCTCTCACTTTTACTATAGACTCCATAAATGATTCTGAGTGGATATGTTTTTGTGCAAGGCCTGTTGATGAAACATGCTTAACAAAACAAGGAGGCCAAAATGACTTCCTTGATCTGATTTTAAATTGGCTGGTGCAGGTGCCAGATGCTTTAGGTGACTAACCTGATGTCTCTCTCTCTCTCTCTCCCTCTCCCCCATCTCTCCTTTTTTCCATCTTTCTGTTCCCCTTTCTCCTCCTCCTCTCTTCCTGTCTCTCTGCCTCTCACTGTATGTCTGTCTCCCTCTCTCTTTATTCCCTTGGTTTGTTCCTTAAAGATTTCAGACATACTTGTAGATGTCACATGGATTATATACTTTCAACATTGATATTTCACCCCATGGCTGAAAGGAAATTGAATATTAAAATAGCCTTGAATTGATAATTTTGCTCTTTGTCTTAATATGATGGAGAGGTCATAAAAATGTGCTGCAACTTATCATTGTCTTGAGATCTAAAGCTTTGTTAAAGACAGTGATCAAGAAGGAAATTAAATATTCAGGGACATAAATATCTGTCAACCCGACAAGTTTTGATGAAACTTGTAAAATCATCCCTTGTCATGTCGAGACAATTGACTTTGGGGTTCAGATAAAAATAAAGGAAATTCTCTGATGTAAGATGGAAATCTGTGTCCATCATCAGTTGGTTAGACTGATGGTATCAGTAATTTGTCTGAAATGAGCTGATAACTGCTGCTATTATATTGTTTCCCACAAACCTTAATTTACTTTGAGGCCTATCAGTACATGTGTGAAGACCGGAGACCGTATCCATGAAACCTACAGTGTAGTTAGTTTCTACAAATGCATGTTGCCAAATACACTTTAGCAACTAGGCTTACTATGGTTTCATGAATATGTCCCTTGGTCATTTGCATAATTCTGTGTCATGATTATCTTCATAAAGATAAATACTGTTCAGAAAATACTGATTTCTCAGTGGAGAGCACCACAGATTGAAGGTATGGGGTAACATCCTTGGTAAACCACTACCCCCAGTTGTAACACCAAAGTCATTGAATATGACTGCAAACCAATTGCTCAAAAAATATTCAATCTGCAAGGCATCTCTCTCAAGTTTCTTGGAATATTGGGGAATATATTGGGGTGAATGATTAGCATGCAATCTTGCATATAAAACATTCAGCAAATTTTGTATTTACAAAATTATTTTCACTCATCTTTTATCTGTATCATAATTTCATTGGAAGCAAACTATTACACAGATACCTTCACATGTAGTGAGCCCACTATTGGCAAAACTGAATAGCTTGTGCGAACCTCTCCCTGAGTCCTATGATTACATGACTCGCTTGATCACATGACTCCATACATTGTGGTCATGTGACTATCAACCAGACAATGCAGAGACTCCTAATAAGGGCATTGTGTATTATGCTACCTGTGATATCATGTGCCAAGATTGTGCGACTTTACACTTGTTCTCAGGAGGTGTCTATAAGAGTTTGTAGAGTAAAGGGATGGGGAACGGAACAATGCATGAATCTAAAACTTTTATTTCTTGACATCTTAAACATAACAAAACAGAATATTTGTCTAGACTTTTGAACTACAAATTATTTGCTCCGAGCCCCCATGTTTTTCCCCATGGTTGTAACAGGGATGTCACGTTTATTAAGTGAAAGTACATTTAGGCTGTGGTTCCTGAAAGCTTGACATGATTTCAGGCTATGTCTGTTAGCGGGCTGGTTGCTACGAAACTGACTCTTTGGATAATAAAGATCCTTCACCCCTGATTGTAAACAACGTCACACTTCAAGCATCATTCAGCATTGGTAGATTACACTGCACCCAATCTCTACCACCTGCACCCTTCCCCGTCCTATCCTAAGCTGGGTATTTTGGTTTCAGCTACTGAGGAATTGAGAAGGAACCCATGGCAGACTGCAGATAGCATTACCCCTTCTGTAGTTTAAGTTGAGTCATGATGGTGATGAAAGACTGTCTCTCTCTGCCCCCTTGCTATCTTCTCATTCCTATGCACCACCCCTTTCTCATCCCTTTCCCACCCCCTTACCACCTCTTTCCCACCCCTATCCTAACCCTTTCCTATCCCTTTCGAGCCCCTTTCATGCCCCTTCCCAGCCTTTATCCCACCTAATCCCCATCGCCACTCCATCCCCATGGCACTCCATTCCCACCCCATCCTTACTGCATCCTTACCCCATCCCCATCGCCACCCCTCATCCCACCATCTCCCCCATCCTTCCCATCTCCCCCCTTCTCAAATTGAATAAATCATCATGCATTGCGAATAGATGTTTGACCCCCCCCCTCCTTCACATCCTTGTGCTCTTATTCTCCAATATCCCTCCTCACACCCATCAATATCCCCTCAGTCTTTCTCAAGCTTTATACTCACCAGAGCTAGAGAAATAATTGTGCTCAGTCTCTGCCTGTTGTTATTTAATCATGTGCAAATTAGGAGCAGCCAACAAGCACATGAACCTGGAAAATAAAACCTGTTCTTCAAGACTTGATATCATCATGGTCTAAAGGTTGGCAGAGAGCACTCTCCTATAGCAACAAAGGGGGAAGGGGGGGGGGGGCGAGGCTGTATCCCTTGGCACCCCCTTTTGTTATCCTTGCAGACTTATGGTTATTGTATTTTATTGTTATGAGTACCCAGTCACCAATCTAAACACCCCCTCTCATGCCTGCTACAATGACTTGGGCTGGATCCAAGAACCTCAACATGACACAGGAACATTGGCATAGCCTGGCTTCCAGGCTGTTGGCCATTTTTTTTATCCAAATGATTGAATAAAAGGGTCTTGCTTCAATAGACAAATCATTCTCAATTTGTTCTCCAGCTTGCCTAAACACTGAGGGGAAAAGTAGAATTGGACTTGTCTTAAGAGTACTAGATGGTATTTTTCAGTGTGGATTAGAAATGTCTAACAGACTGAAAGCCAGGCAGACTTTGTGAATGAAGTTTTCAGTCGGCAGTCTGTGCCATGAGTGGAGTGGACGCTGATTGAGTAGTGGATTATGGGATGATGAGGTGGATCAGGGAAAGTGAAATAAGTGTCACTTTCATCCTGTCACTCTCGTCATCAATAGGGGGAGGAGTGATTGTTGTTTTTTGTGCCGAAAATGAGACCTCTTAAGCGAAATTGTTACTCATTTACATGAACGTGGCTTTGGTGGAGATGGTTTGTCCGGCGGGGTCACACTGTTGAAAAGAGAGTAATGAGGTAACTTAAAAGGGGCGTCTTCATTAGCTCGAGCTGGGCAAAATAGCGAGCTTGTTCTGATCGGGTTAGCTAGCCAGATCACGAAATATTTACCGTAAATTTCGGCGTACAAGACGCAACGGTAGATAAGACGCACCCCGACTTTGAGCACGCAATTTGAAAAAAAAAAAAAAATGAAAATACCTGAATGGGATCGCAGCACCGCAGTCTGGATTCCCATTCATAAAAATCTGAACATGTGTTAAGATGTTTATGTGCTAGTAGTACCTGTGCGCGTGGCAGACTGCGGGGTCCAACTCAACATATGAGACAAACAATCATTTCTCCCTACGCTTCATCGCGCAAGCCTCGGGAAGGCTATTCACTTCTAAGATAATCCCTGTTCAGAGCACTCCCTTACTCGCGCTAGAAAATCGCTAGTTCACTGCGTGGATCTGTAAAGAAACTCCGCTGCGATATGCGTAGACATGAATGTCAATTTTGCAATCCATCGTTCGACGCCAATGTTGATATTCTAGCGCAAAGCTGCCGCGGCCGCACTCATTGGTGTGCGTGCATTTGCGTACCGGTACATGCTGCACGCGGGCTGGGGTAGCATAGCTAGCATCACGCACCACGCACGAGGCGAAACACGTGTGTCTACGCCCTCAACGTTCGATAATCTAACCGTAGCCAGACGGCATCTACTGAAACTATTTATTTTCCAGTTTGCGATGTATACAGATTCTATCTGCAATAATAACTTCTTTTTTTTTCTTCCTCTTTTCCAGGGTCTCAAAGCAAGGCAAACACGGGATATTAAGTTCAAGTTTAATCGAAATAAAAATGACTAGAGAGATATATTTAAAATGATCGTCTGTTTCTTCTTTCTTGATTATATTATTATAGCGGGAAAAGTGAGAGAAATGAGAAGCGGGAAAGAGGTATGAACAGAGAGATCTTGAATATATGTTTCAAATTAAACAGAAATTAATGAAGAGAGAAATGAGAAGCAGGAAAGAGGTGTGAAAAGAAAGATCTTAGTATTCTTTTTTTTTATATTGTGTGGTCTTATATTCAAAATGATCGTCTGTTTCTTCTTTCTTGATTATATAATTGTTGTCATGATACATGTGTGTGTCTGTGTGTGTGTGGGGGGGGGGGTGTGTGTGTGCGTGTGTGTGCGTGTGTGTGCGTGTGTGTGTCTGTTTATGTTATCATTTATTTTAACATGTGTTTTTGCAGTTATTAATCGAACCTTGCACCTCCACAATCACATCATGGGAAAAAGAAAAACACATTAAATACGGGTAAGTTTGTAAACACTCATTAATTCCAATGTTTTTCATAAATTAATAAGCTGATCACAATCATGCCTGGTCCCAACAGCGACGAAGGTAACTTGTAATCCTGTTATCTGTATGAAGAGAAAGATGGGAAAAGTTAGTTTATACACAGCATGAACATGAATTAAAAATACAAAAGTGCTCACAATTGATTGCTTATGGACACATTTGTGACAGATACTTATCTTGGCCAATCATGATCCAGATTAAATCTGGACAATCGGCATTGATGTACATGTGTACATGTATTGTTACGGACTTCACAATGCCTGCTTGATGGGAAGCAAGCATCAGACCGCCGTGAGTTAAGCCGCCGCGAGTTAAGCCGCCGCGAGTTAAGCCACCAGCCGGAGGCTAGGCCGCCGCGCGCGCCGCAGATCAAAGAAACAATGGCGGCCCCCATCTAACGGAGCTTGCCAGTGGGAGCCGTAGATTTCTCGTTAGCGGTATCTTTTGAGATGTCTCAGACAAATACTACTACTAGTGCTTTCTCAGTACCGGTAATTACGCTGTTGTTGTGATTGAGATCGAATTACCGGTAGGTCAATTGTGTCTTATCAAAGCCGTCTATTTTGTTGTTGAATGTTGTCAGACATTACAGTGTCCCATACATGTGAAAACGTGTTGGGTCTGCTGGTTATTCACTGGTTTTAAAGACCCGACTTTTGCTAACGCTGCAGATAAGACGCACCTGGACTTTGGCGTGATTTTCAAGGATAAAAACATGCGTCTTATACGCCGAAATTTACGGTAGCTATTTGCGTCTTCATTAGCCAGATCAGGCAAAATAGCGAGCTATTTGGTCGAGAAAATTTCCCAAGAAATCTTGGGCTAGATGGAGCTAGCTCGAGCTAGTTCGCGAAATAGCTCGAGCTAGTTTGGAGCGTCTTCATTAGCCTGAAAATTTCTCGATCCCGGCATGCATCAGCACCCACGAGGCATTGTTTACGTAATAGGTTTTTACATGTGTGTGAATGCGAGCTCACAACCGAAGCCATGCGGTCATGGCCTATTCCCGCCGCACACTGCTGGTATGTGTGAAACTCGGGATAATTTATGCAACCCGAGCTCGAGCTTACGTATCCCGAGTTTCGAGCTAATGAAGACACGATTGCAACTTCAGGCTAGTTCCCCGGATCAGCAAAATAGCTCGCTATTTCGTCTGATCGGGCTAATGAAGACGCACCTACAGGGACTGACTGAAGAAGAATGGCAGAAAGAGAAAAACACACAAGTGGACGAGAGAGAGAAAGGGAGGCGGGGGGGGGGGGGAGAGGACAGAAAGATAAACAGACATACATGTAGATAATGGCAGAAAAAGAGAGACAGGAAAGAGGAAAGAGAGAGAGAGACAGACAGACAGACAGGCAGAGATGAGGAGGGGAACCAGAGAAAAGGAAAAAGTGTTCAATGTATTTTTGACACTGACATCCAAAGTTAAGAACACAGCTTCCATATCTACTGTTCTACTGTGAGAGCTTGATACAAAGTGCGTTTCATTTCGTGTCAAATCATTGCTCACAAATCTGACATAATACTGGATCTCCTTACAATATCTGGTTCCCGACATTACTCATGTTTGAGGAAGTGAAAAACTGTTTTGTGAAGGGACACAAATGACAAAGGTATCATTATTTGACAGATGGAAACTATGACTTACAGTACCTCTTAAATGGAAGGAATTAATTACACAAACTTAAAGAGTGTGCATTTCGCAGGTCACAAAAATGAATGTTGTGAAAACTCTAGAAAATGGAAGAAGATACTGCATTGGAACATTCCTCCCAAAATTGAACTGGAGACTGACTTTTAAGCAAAAATTATTGCTATCAGAAGATTTTTAGGAGGTTTCATAACTTTTCCAAATGGGACACCCAGTCCTTAAGTCTTTCTTTCAGATGATGATATGTAGCTTGTTACTTGGGGAGTCATCCGACACAAAATGAATGAAGGTTCATGTAAAAGTATGTCAGGCATGAGTGAGATGACTTGCCTAATTTCCTTGCTTCCTTTAAATATGGAATGATGACAAAAACAAGTCACTGGCAGACCAGGTTTTGAAGAACCCTTGGAGTCTTGTGGTGAGGCATGTGACTGGTATCCATGCTGTTATTCTGTGGCCATCTCAGCTTCCTTCTGTTATTGCAGAATAGTTTAAGAGGTAGAACTCAGCCCTGCTGTATAAAATATGATTATCTTTTATGTTGTTATTAACTGTTTTATCACATTCAAAAGAATATTAAGTGTCAGAGACTTCACAAATGGTGGAAATAGAATGATTGACCTGAATAGATTGATAGAAAGCTTTATATTGAAATGGTTACGTAGAGTACTAGATGACAGTGAAGGTTACTGGAAAGGCTTTGCCTGCTTATAATTTCAACCATTTGGAGGTTTGAAATAACTTCTTAAGTGTAGAAATAGATTATCAGGTTTTTTTCTTGGAAAGTATGCCAACTGAAGGTTTTATCATGAAATATTAAGGATTGATGTAATAGCAGGTTTATTTTTTGTTTCACCTTGTATGTTTTCTTTTTAAACTTCATAGTGTCTTATATTACTAACCATTTGTAAAAGTATTTCCCCCTCAGTATTTCATTGAGTTTCAAACAAGAGATATAATTGCAATACACAACTTCAATATTATTATTATTTTTAGTTAGAGTAAGGCTGTAGTTAGAGGATTTAATGTGGGTAAAACTGTTTTGTTTATTCCCCAATATTGCAAGAAACCTGAGAGAGATGCCTTAATCTTCCCTTTCACCAGAGTAAATCCATCTGGTTGCCATAAATACACTCCTCCTTGTCACTATACCTAGTGAGAAGGAAGGCCCAATAACATGGCAGATTAAATGAGGAGTAGATTAGCTTAGCTCTCACTGATGGAAAGGGCTCATTGAGATTTTTTGGCGAGAGAGTGACCCCCCCTAACTATCATGTACATGTAACATGGTAACATGTAACACCTTTTGATAACTGTTACGAGGGAATGGGGAGGGGGCAGGTAATACACATACAACTCACTTTGCATAGGCTACTGTTGATCTTGATTTCATGAAAACAACACCCTGAACTTTCCTATTAGAGAAAATATTTTGTTCATGGGGGCTCTTTTTCACATCCGAGGAGGCTTGTTATTTACATCCAGGGTCTACAGTATAAATTACCCCAAGCCCCCATTTGATTTTGTCACTGAATGCATAACCCTTTCAGTCCCATAGGCAATATTCCATGTTGTAATTGACACAGAACTATCAATGGTTGGTTCTGAGAGGGTTAATGCATTTGTAGTAACCGATAACATACATGTATGTGCTGTACATACCTTTACAGTGTATGTAAAACTTTCCTTTTGGTGATTGGTTGATTGATTGATATTCCCACTTTTATTTCAGTCTGGTATTGTCAGATATTCCATTAAAACCTCTTGTGGTACAGGTGTATATTAGATCCAGTCTGAAAACAACATTCCTTAAAGTAGCACAGTAAATATTAAACACATGCAGTATAGCATGAACAGTTTCCCTAAAATGTTGATGAATTGCATTGTTTATGATGTATTGTGTGACATCACTCTGAAGTATACACCTCTGGCATTAAAGTGTAAAAGTTTGCTCATAGTTTAGCCAATGTGTGGAAAGAGTAGTGGATATTCCCTTGTAGAAAAGGAAGTTCAGGGGGCCATTTCCCTTTGTTTCATCTATTCCATTTTCAAAGCCATGACACCATGGTGGATACAGAAGTTCAGCTTGGTTTGTACGCTGCAGTCTGAGGTCTGTGGTGAATGTGGCAAGCAGTAGATTGATAAAGCCAGCTTTGTCACCAAAGCAAGATATAAATATATAAATAAATATATACCCTCTCCTTGCCTGACCTTTTCCTGGACTCTTAGTCAACCTTTATGTCATTTTTTTTTTGGCCCCAATTTCTGTTCTGCGAGACGCACTGAATACTTGATGTGACTAGGCAGTTGGCTCGGAGGGCTAGCCACATGTTGCATTCTTGTGGTTGAGATGTTAGTGTTTGTAACTTTTTGAATAAGTAGTTCTGACAGCATTTTTTTTTTAAAGGGGAACAGAATAGTAAGATCAACTTGACAACAAAAATATCACATGGCTAAGCAGATGTAAATTTAGAGAAAATTAGACAATTAGGAGAAAGTTACAAAAGGCAGTGTCTTCTCTTTCTATGTCTGTCTCTTTTCAATTTCTTTATCTTGTTCTTAGTTTCCTTCTACATTTTCTTTTTGTCTTCATCCACATTCCTCCTCTCCTTCTTCTTGTCTGTTTGGTTATTTTCTTGTCAATATTTTTCTTTGTCCTCTCTTCTTCTCTCTTCTTCCTTATCTTTTTCCCTTTGATCTGTTTTCTTTTTCTTTCCATTTCTTAATTCTGCCTCTATTCATGCCATTTTCTTCTGTTTAACTTTCTTAACCTTATTATATTTTATTTCATACTTCTTCTTTACTGTTATCTTTAAATCAAGGATTTAACTTTAGATCACACATAATGCAAGCCCTTGTTCCATTCAATATTCCTTCAGTTATAGGGTTACAGAGATTAACAACTGGAAGTGGTTTTATGATAGTAGGATATCAAGTTGTTAGTTAAGGAGGCTGTTAAAGATAGACCTTTAATGGATCCATCGGAAGGGGTTATGTCACAAATCATCTTTCTTTGACATTCTTATTTCCCCTGCACCTGGAACATACATGGAAAGTCATATGTGTCTTCTTGTTGTGGATCCATGGCTTATTGTGTTATCCTGTAATTTTTTGTAGTAACTTAAAGAAACTGATTAACAATGGCAAGCATGATGAATAAGTACTATGGTGAAACTCAGTTTTTTTTTTTTTTTTTTTTTACTCCATACAATGTGCCTTGCTGCCATTTAGCAGTGATGTTTTGTTGCATTAACTGCCAGTGGTTGGTATGCTGGTGACAGTCAATACAAGAAAAAGGGTTTCTTGATTGTAGATTTGATTCAATATTACTGAGTCTTCCTTCTGTCTGTTTGTACCGGTCAGCTGCCAACCAAGTTCACCCCCCAGCTAGTGGTCAACCAGCTTCGCTACTCTGGTATGCTAGAGACCATCAAGATCCGCAGGGCCGGCTTCCCAGTCAGGAGAGCTTTCTCAGACTTTATGAGCAGGTGAGAACAGAAGGGTTAACTCTTTGCGTGATGTCAATGTGTTAAAAATCAAGTGAACTGATTACAGTTATATATGTTAAAAATCAAGTGAACTGATTACAGTTATATATGTTAAAAATCAAGTGAACTGATTACAGTTATATATTTTTTCAACCTCACATTAATAATAATGGAAAATTAACACAATGCATTAGTGGGGTGTTATGCTTATCAATTAATATCAATTAATAAACTTTGTTAAATTTAAGGGATAGTGGTGTAGTGGTATACCTTTTCTAAGTACTCCTTGCCTTACCCTTTGTTCAAGGCCTTTAGGTGTAAAGATCTTTGGTGCGCCATGCCTTCCTCCAGTGAGGATCTCCAGCAGACATGTAATGTGCTGCTGCTGCTGCACTATGACGGTCATCTAGTCTCATTCACTAGACTCAAGATATCTCATCTAGTCTCATCACTAGACTCAGAATGTTTCATGAAGTCTTTCTCTTCTTCCTCAGATACAAGGCTTTACTAAGCAAGGATCTTCAGCGCACCATGCCTTCATCCACTGAGGATGTCCAGCAGGCTTGCAGTGTGCTGCTGCTACACTACGACGGCTCCAAGAAGCAGTGGCAGCTCGGCAAGACCAAGGTGTTCCTCAAGGAGACCTTGGAGAACAAGCTGGAGACAGAGAGGGAGAAGATGCTAGGAGTCAAGGCAGACATCATCAAGGCTGCCATCAAGGGACACGTGCAGAGGTCTGTTTGTGTGTTTGTCTGAATGTATGTGTTTGTTTACTTGTTTGTTTGTTTGTATGAGAGAGAGAGAGAGAGAGAGAGAGAAAAAAAAAAGGAGAAAGGTAAAGAAAGGGAGGGGGGCTGTGCTTGGAGATTGTAGATACGAAAAATAGAGAGGGCAAGTGTGAACGACATAAAGGGGTATATGGTATGGGACAGATACACTGTAGAGGAAGTAATACATTATGCATGTACTATAAAAAAAATCCTTGTCAGATTTTTCACTGTTCTGTTCTTTATTTGCTTGATAAGAATGATTTGTTACAAGGAGAGAGAGAGAGAGAGAGAGAGAGAGAGAGAGAAGAGAGAGAGAGAGAGAGAGAGAGAGAGAGAGAGAGAGAGAGAAAGAAAAAAAAGCACCTTTGTGAAGGGAATGCTTAGGGGCATGTTGCAGGGCATTGAAACAATTTTAATTGCATAATGGATGATAACTCTAAAAGAATTGTGTCTCTATTGTTACTTTATTATGGCTAATTATGAATGTTTCATATCGTTTATATATCCTATTTTCCCTTTTTATTTACTCCCATTACAGGAAGAGGTACCTCAAGACAAGAGTCCAGATTATTGTTGTCCAGAAAATAATCAGGGTAAGGAAGATTTCCTTCTTAGTTTCATAAAAATCTTAATCTCAAGTAAAGTTTGAAGTGGAAAACATTGAACATAGATAAAATTAGTGCATGATTTACAAGATGTGAGTGAAATGCAAAGTGTTCAAATGAAGAAAAATCATGACTGATCTGTGGAGTCATGTAGGATATGTACATTGATTTATTGGTTGATTTTAAAGTGTACATATGTAATTCAATAATAAAGTTCTTTTCAGCAGGAGTAAGTTGTGCGTTTGTTTTTCTACCATGTAGATGCACCAGAAGAGACTGGCATTTATCCGCATCAAGAGGGCAGCAGTCACCATGCAGAAGTACGAGAGAGCCAGGAAGGCAAGGAACTACCTGGCATTCCTCAAGGAGGAGAAGAGGAAAGAGGAGGAGCGATTGAGGAAGAGCAGAGGAGGAGGGAGGAGGGAAGAACAGAGGTAAGAGCACATTAATAATACAGTACCTACATCCGCTGATAATACACAAGTAGACTCTATGCTCTTTAAGAGATAATGGTTATGGGAAGAGGGAGAGAGAAAAAGAGAGAGAGAGGGGAGAGAGAGAGAGAGGGAGGAGGGGAGGGAGGGAGGGAGGGAGGGAGGGAGGGAGGGAGGGAGGGAGGGAGGGAGGGAGGGAGGGAGGGAGGGAGGGAGGAGGGGGAGAAGAGAGAGAGAGAGAGAGAGAGAGAGAGAGAGAGAGAAAGACAGAGAGATGAGAGAGAGAGAGAGAGAGAGAGAGAGAGAGAGAGAGAGAGAGAGGGAGAGAGAGAGAGAGAGGGGGGGGGAGATAGAGGGATACAAGAGCAGAAACCATCACATACTTTGAATTAAAAGAAATCATTGAAGAGTAAAAGTGAAAGAACGTGGAAGAGGAGCAGTTGAAGGAAGTGCAGAGAGGAAGGGACAAATTATAACATGGGCATAATAAAAAAATGTGTTCTTTCCTACGGCCACTAAATACAATGCTGAAAAAAAGGGAAAATTGTTTTCTCCATGAGCAACACTGTTTTTCAAATTTTTTTGGGTGCTACAATTGATTTTGTACATTTAACTACAAGTTTTGTATTGGTCTACAATCCATGGTTGTACCAAGATATATTAGTGTATATGTCAGTATGTACAAAGCAGTATATGTCTGTTTGTGCCTGGTTTAGGTCAGTTTGTACCAGGCAGTGTATGTATGTCTGTACCAGGGTGTTTATGTCAGTGTCTGTTTTGTGCTAGGCCATATTCATGAAACAATTCAAGACTTGTCTGCTACTAAAGTGTATTCAGCTACATGCATTTTAGTAACTAACCTAGGCTAGTAAAGTTTCATGAATATAGCTCTGGAATGTTTTATAGAGATAAGTTCCAGTGAGATTGACCTTGTTTGGTCTAAGTTCACGTTCATGTATGTGGTGAGACTTGTCATACATGATAACCATCGGCTCTCCTGATAACAGCCCAACACATGTCTCCTCATAAACCAGCTGTCAAGCTGCGATTTCTTCCTATATATCATATATGTATGTCACCTCTTAAAGACGGGGATTAATTTAGTTTGAACACTCTGGACAAATTTTGGATTTTTCTGATGTAAAGTGTATCAATCGATTAAGGGTTTGGGGATTGATGTTATGACATAACTGGCATGTTATGTAAAGTGAAAATACCAGGGTCCAGCTTTTGCTAAATTTCAACAGTTTGATCATTTTGAGATGATTCCTTCGTGGTATCCCATAATTAAGCTAGATTGGGATTTGTGGTTATGACAGAATGGCACTCCATTGATTACAGGTTCAGTAGCCTGTACCATCGTACCTATAACCTTCAATATTGAGGTGAGCACATGAACCTGTGATTGGTCACAAATCTTTTTTTAGGATCCGTAGTGCATCATAACTGACCCACTTTGAGTTGAACTCTGATATACATAATATGTTCATGTAACCCCCTCACCCTCCCTTTCTTGAAGGTGCTATTTGAGAAGCCTCAGTTTGCACAGTAGAAGGGTGAGCACCCAAGCCATCTTCATAGATGCCTTGTGGTGCATATGTCATTGTGAGGGATGGGTGTAGGGATGTGTCCAAGACTAATAATATTTTCCTCTGAGAGTTCTAGTATCATTTCTCACTTACCATTCTCTCTTTCTTTATTTATTTCTCTCTCTCTGTCTCTCTCTGTCTCTGTCTCTCTGTCTCTCTTTCTCTCTCCCTCCTGCTCTCTCTCTCTCTCTCTCTCTCTCTCTCTCTCTCTCTCTCTCTCTCTCTCTTTCCCTCCTATACCCCTCTCTGTCTCTCCCTCTCTCTCCCCCCCTCTCTCCCCCCTCTCTCTCTCTCTCTCTCTCTCTCCCTCTCTCTGTCACTCTCTCCTTTTCTCTGTCCTCCTTTTCTGTCACTCTTTTTCTCTTACTCTTCTTCCCTTGTTTTCAATCCCTCTTTCTCTTTCTTTCTATCACTCTCTCTCTCTCTCTCTCTCTTTCTCTCTTTATTGTACTTTTCTTTCTTGTTTTAATTCCCTTTTTCTGTCAGTCTGTAAGTGTTTATGTTTGTTTTTCTGTTGGATTAATTATACATTTTTTGTCCTACCACAATACGATGTAAAATTAGATTTGAATGAAATGTGGAATCATGTAATTGTCTTCAAAGTGAAAATTAAGTTTAATTGAATTGAATTGTATTTTTGTTTGCCTCCTGTAGAGAGCTGGAGAGGTTAAAACAAGAGGCCAAACTGAAAGAGATGGAAGAACTCCAGAGGAAGGTAAAAATGCATCACATACTTATCAAAGAAATCCTGTGAAAATGTGATTGTTGTCATAGGGTAAAAACAGTGTGAGCATATCAGGTGCACGTTAATTAACTACAGTAGATCACACACCTCACAAACAAGGAGTTAAATTAATTTGTGTTTTTTTTTTCTTTCGTTCAGCTTGAGGAGGAAGCAAGGCAGAGGCAGGAGGAGGAGGAGGCCAGGAGGAAACTAGAGGAGGAGCAGAGACAAGCTGAGCTGGTCCGGGCCAAGGAGATACAGAGACAGAAACAGATAGAAGAGGAGGAGGCGAGGAGGAAGGTAAGGAGTGGTTGTCATGACAGTGATGGTGATGGTGAAGGTTGTGGTGTAGTGGTGAGGTGAAGACATAAAAATCTGGAGAGGATCAACGAGAAAGAGAGACAGAAACAGATCGTAGAAGATAAAGCAAAGTGGAGGGTGAGGAGGGGTTGTCGTGGCAATGATGTTGATGGTGAAGGTGGGAGTGGTGATGGAGTTAGTGCCACTGGTAGGCATGGAGATTATCATGTTGATGAACTACTATAGTATTAACTTGCTTTGTGTTTTAAAGTGATTTTGACTACGACAAATATTTAGTGGTATCAAGATTCATATAGACTTGAAGATTTTGAGGAGGAGGAGGAGGAGGACATTACAATTATATAATTGTCCTTTCATGAGTCAGTGCACATATTTTGATGTTGTTTTCCACCGCAGGCTGAAGAGGAAAGACTCATCAGAGAGGAAGAGGAACGCAAGTAAGCACATTTCCTTTAATCATACTACAGTGCCTATAGACTGCGTGACAGCTAGCACACCAGTTATGCTAACAGACTCTTATTCATGTTTTAATGATTGTTTGGAAACGGCTCTGACTACTTCCATCATCTTGATATTTTAACACAAAGGACATTTACATGTGTAGGTTCATGTACTTTGTAATTTGTTAATATATAGAAATTTAGCCAAAGGAAGAAATTCATTCATTCATGTGCTTTAATTTCAAACATTGCATAGAAATACACTGGAAATGTCATCTTGCAAATAATTTCCAGTGCATGGTCGTACTAGGGACCAACCCATATTCAACCAGTGACTAAAAAGGAATGATATCTAAGACAGCAAATTCATTGCAAAGCGTTTGTTAAGAAGTTAGTATACCTACTAATATTTTCCATATAAATTCTTTTATCAGAGTAATGAAATCAAGTAGGTAAACAGCGTTTCATCCCGACAAGGAATTGTAGTGGTATTCTTAGTAATGTCAGGTGGTTTCTGTTACCATGGTTACTGCTAACTCTCCCTCTCAGGAAACAGGCAGAGCAGGCTAAGCTTGATGAGGAGGAGGACTTAGAGAGACAGCTGGTAGAGGAGGTTGCTAGGAGAGAGGCGGAGCTTGAAAGGCTCCGACAGGCACGATTGGCTGAAGCTGAGAAGGACATCATGCAGGACTTTGATCAATCCATTGCCATGGTAACTCATTAGTGTGATATATAAACATTTTCTGGGGATAACTTCTTCTCTATTTTGTTATTAGAATAATCATGTTTCTCATTGATCTAACTCTTATCACTTCACTTACAAGCAAACAGAAGGAGACACAATATGTTGAAAAAATTGTATATTTCATAAAATGTCAAAAACATAAACACATTCCATTTACTTCAAAGTTGAAGCATCAATTGAAGGACCTATCAAATACACTCTGATTATCATGTCTACATCATACTTCATTTCTTGTTATTTCTTGTTGATTGGATTTGTGATTGGTTTGTGATTGTGGTTGTTTTTTCTCTAGCTTGAACTCGATCTCCCAGAAGATGTATCTGAGATGGACGAGGATGAGGATGATGACAGCATCTCCAGGAAGTCAGATGAAACCCAGTACTTTGAGGGATTCCTCCAGATGAAAGCAGGTGAGGCTTGGAAGATGACTTTGATGATGACCATGATTACTATGGTAACAATTATAATGAGGAGGAGGAAGCTGGTGGTAATGATGACAGTTTTGAAGAGAATTATGATAATAATGATTGGAAGATAATATTGAAGATTATAATGATGTCAATGTCAAAGACTATGATTATTATAAGCTTATGCAGCTTAATGCTTTTAGTTTCAAAGATTGCTTGGTACAGCTTGGAAGAGAAGAAAAAAGAAAAGAGGAAAAAATGAATGAAAAAAGCAGCACTGAGTAATGTTGTTATTAAGATTAATGCCATCTTTCCTCTCCCCAGGTGGAATGATGAACGCATGGAAGAAGCGCTGGTTTGTGCTGAGGGACGAGACTCTCATGTGGTTCAGGACCAAACAGGTTTGCCAATTCCTAATCTTCTTCCTGTCATCTTCTCACTTATGCCCTCTTCCTTTTCCCTGTATTCTTGACTCCTTCAGTTGCCCCTCTCTCTCCTTTTCTCTTCTGATCTTGGCTTTTTTTCAATTTTTCCTCTCTCCTCTACTCCTTCTGCAATCCCCCCCCCCTTCTTCTTTCCGGCTCTCACTTTTCCTCATTCTATTCCCTCTAATCTCTACTTGTATAATGCTCTGCCCTCATTATTCCTCCTTGCATTTTGGCCCACTCGTATCCTTATACTCTCTACTCCTGTAATCCTCTCCCTTATTTTTCCTTTTCTCATCTTTACTCACTTTCATTTCCCTCTCTCTTCCCCTTTTGATATCCACTTTCTTTCCTCCTTCTCTTCAATATATACATTACTCCTCCTCTTAGTCCACTCGTACCTCCTTTCTCTCTTCATCCATTGTGGTCACATTCCTTTATTCATAATTTCCTTTTAATCCTTTCATGACATGCATATACAAGGGATAGCCAGACAGCTACCTGTATGTAACTAGGAAACTCTTCATGAAGTCTGTCCTACTTCTTGATGTCACCTTATTTATCATGATAATAATCTTTCACTAAATACCTGGAGCTTAACACACAGGAAACATGCCATTGTAAAATTAGTCTGAAATTATTGTGTAATTTCAGGAAATCACTTGAAATTAGACTTCATTGAATTCGTTTACACCATGAGCAGGCCTCCGTCCTCTCGGGCCCTCATAAATACATTAATCTGATATTTTTGTAGAGATCCGTTACCATGGTGACTAAGACAGTGCCATAGAAGGACTCAACCGATTGCTCCCCCATGGGCCACACAACTGTCAAAATGTTTCACACTTGTCCCATGCATATCCTGTAAATGACTTTGTGGGCATGTGTGTAACTGACATCCCCCATTATCGTAAACCCGTCAGCCAACATGATGTCATCCTGATGTTTATCCGTCCCATAAAACTTCCCAAAAGTGTTAACAGTTTTGTTACGGATAGTTTATATTATGATAACAAATCACGTCCAAGTGCTAGTCAGTTTTTCAAATCTTTCATTCCTCTCCTCATCAGTGAACTGGTTAGAGTGTGACAATATTGGATTGGTTCATTGCAACAAAACATATCTGATCGGCAGCTCTCTCTCATTATTTTGAATATCAGTGTGTTTTTGATTTGCAACCAAAGTGATGAGTGCCTATATTACTCGCACTTACATCAGGGTAAGTGCTTGATTATTTCCATAATATATGTACAATCATATTCTAAGTGAATGATCAAAGCTTAAAACACTGGGAATCTGTCTTCTGGCCTTCTTGCAATCTCATGGAGACAAACTGTAAATCATTTCTTATAATCATCTTGTTTTTTTTTTTAGTTTGAGAATGAGAATAAATATTTTCTGTGCATTTCCGAAGGAAGTTTAACCACATTTAGACCCACAGGATGTATGAATTGGATGTTTTGTACATGTCTCATCTTTGATATACACTAGCAGAACATCTCTCCTTCTCCTTTGAAGTGGTTATGGGCTGTGTCCTACATGAAGTTTAAAACTATGTGAGCTAAAATCTTGTGATTTGCTCAGGTGTTATCTGATCTTTGATATTTAGTGGCTTCACATCTCTCCTTCTCTGAAGTGAGTTTCAGCTGTATTCTACATGGAGTTTAACACTGTCTGCTAGAATCTTGTGAGATGGTGATTTGCTGATTTGTTTGATCTTTGATAAACCCTGACTTACCATCTCTCCTTTGTATCCTCTGTGCTGTACAGGAAGCCCTCAAGTCTGGCTGGCTGCAGAAGAAAGGAGGAGGTACAGGCACTCTGTCCAGGTAAGCCCAGCTCCCATAGGCAAATTTAGTGGCATACTTGTATAAGCCAAAACATGTGCCTTGATTGAGTACGTACACTTCAAAACGGCAATATTTTTGTTTATTTGGGTTGAGTAAAATTTGAGCCGCTAACAGTGATTCTTGTAAAGGAAACACTCACAGACGTAGCAAGTTTATACAGAAGTTGGACATGCTTATTCGTTGTAATTCTAGCTCCCATTGTCGTTGTCAGATTGTAAGATTGCCCCTACAGTTCCAATAAGATGTTCTTGTGTTCTTTATCCCTGCAGGCGTAACTGGAAGAAGCGTTTCTTTGTGTTGAAAGACACCATACTCTCGTACTATGAGTCAGATGCGGACGGCGCTAAGCTTCTGGGCAGGATCGACATCAAGAACACAACGTAAGTTTTATTTTGCTAAGGGATAACAAAACTACAACAGCAAGGAGGTTTTGAGAAAAGTTTAAATGTGATGAAAATATAGAAGTCAATTGAGACAAGTGGAGACAATGATACAGGGGGTATATTAATTTTGGTGAAATTTTCTTTGAGTTTTGAGGTGACTGATAGCACACATTAAGTCTCCTTTTAGACCATTTGGAAGATTTCATGATGAGTTGAATTTACAAATAAACAACCTACAGGTATTATATATTTTCATCCAGTATTTAGAGAAATATATGTATCAAATTAATCAATTTATCTTTGATATTGAGAAATATTTAGTTATAAACGTACAAGCTTGCAATATTCAGGACAAGCTTTGGTCAAGATTGAGCTTAGACACATGTGTGAACTGTTTGAAATATATTTTTTGATGTTTGTAAAGTGGTCAGACATAATACAAAATTTGTATTTATTTCTTCGAATAAAAACTTAGATCAAACCTTAAGTTGAACCTATCCTTCATCATGGAGCAAACGTGCAGTGTAATGCTCTTGTGTGTTGCATTATAAATCATATGTGTCAGTTTATGCATCACATATGCTTGAAATAGAAGAGGTTGGAGGGTGTTGAGCAAGATATAGCATTACTTTTGATATGTTATTGGAGAGGAAGGAAGGTTTTAGTCATGCCAAGGGCAATCATCTGCTACCAATCTCCTGAGTAGTGAAAAAAATTAATCTATTGGTGAAGACTGGGGAACATGCAGGAAATGATTTAAACTGAGATGGTCATATTTCCTTCAAGATGCTTTACTTTTTTCCACACTTCTGTATCATCTCAATATGCAGGTTTGTATCAGTCACTTTTGTTGAAGTCATGACTGCTTCTAAGAAATTAATTCAACTCGTTTATCTCCCCTCTGTGGAGTGATATTCTCAAAGGTCCATGATTTCAAATGCCATGTTATTCACAAGTAGGCATTGAGTTAGGTTGATAAACAACACAAAGGTGAAATAAATTCAAGCTTCTGGAAAGAATATGGTGTATCAAATAGAGGGTAAGAGCATACAAACACAAAACATATTCCGTTAGTATTCAAATGTGGAGGGACCACCAAAAGCCAAAAAGGTTTATAGTGGATAATACCTGTAAGTTTGACAAGTACAGTATTCAATTCAGAAAAAAAGAAAGAGAGGTAGGATTGAGGTAAAGATAGAGAGAAAAAGGGTGGCAGAGAGATGGAGAGAGAGAGAGAGGGTGAGAGACAAAAAAGAGAGAGGACGGTGGATAAGAGGTTTTTTTTTTCCCTGTACAAGTGGTTTGAAAAGCAGATTCTGCTGTATTTGTAGTTTATAAAATGTTATAAAACTGAATCGTATTAGATGGATAGGCCACCCTTGAAGTTTAGTTGGTTTCAGTAAAATCAAAAATATAAAAGAAACATATTTAGTTAAGATTTGACAAAAATTCCTCTCTATATAAGAAAGTTATAATCTTTTGAAATTTCAATGTCATGCAAGGTGCTCTCTCACATGTTGTATGCTGTGTGATTATATAAATTCCTCTTTTTCTGTTTCCATCAAACCTTCATTAGTATGTTTCCTCCATGTTTCTGCTTTTATTGAAAGCAACATAATTTCAGGGTTGGCTATCCCTTTAAGTGTACTGGTGATAAGAAATGACTATGATTCTTCTTCTGATGGCGATGCAGGCAAATCATTGACAGCAGTGTGGGTCGAATGAACTCTCTAGAGCTGATCACAGACCAGAGGACGTACCATGTAGAGGCTGACACAGCAGATGAATGCAGGTAAGAGTTGGACATCAGTCAACAAACAACAAAAGAACAAAAAACACCCCCTGTAAACAGCACAACCCCCTTGTAAAAAGGTAATTGTCCCAAATTGTGATTGTTACCATTGTTGTGTGTAAAATTATACAAAGAAGAGTTTGAAAAAAAAAGGGGTTTTGAGACATTTTGGAGTCACAGGTGAAGAATTCTAACAGTTCTTTAAGTAGAATAACTTATTTAAGTCCTTCTCTGCTAGACTGAGCTTTGCCCTCAGTGGGCTGTGTGTCATGTCATTGGAAAAAGTACCTCAATGGAACACAAAGATTAATAGAACAACTTCTAATTCATTGAATAACTATTTGAACTTTTACTGCATGTAATTTCCATTATCATTAGGATCATCAACATCGACTATCAATATAGACAGGCACAGATTCATTCCAGGAACTTGTTCATAATGCTTAGGTAATGTGACTAGTGCTAGTTTTATGCAAAGCATGCTTTTCTCTATTAAAGGTCCAGAAATAGAAGATGAATCAGTCTTACTCAGTTTCCCAGGCCAATTGTATAAGCTGTTTTTGTAATGTATTCACAACTTTTTACGCCATAGCTACTTAGCAACGAGATATTTCATTCACATTTACATTCAATGCAATCTGAATATGTTAGTGGTTACTACTCAGACTAACCTCAGAGAAGCTTTGCAGTTACCATTGCGGTTATCATTAAATGAAATTTGCAGACATAATGAAAATGGTGTACTGTGATTCCATGGTAGGTGGAAGTAGGCTGAGGTCAGGAATATTTTGTATAAAGAATATAATACATGACCTGCCTCAGGGTGACTGTTTTATCCCCAGAAGCTTGCAAAATATCCCCTGCTAATGAATTGTCATAACATTCCATGCGAAACCACCTACATACATACAGTAGAACTGGTACATGTACCTTGTCTGGATTTTTAGTACTTTGAACTGTAAATAAGACTGAATACTGGAACTTCTAGTACCAAGCTTATGTTTAATGTTGTAGTTGTATTTCATTTAATGGAGAAATGATGGAAGTGGGCTGAGGTCAAGAAGTGAGGAAGCTGATCAAACCACCAGCAAAAAAAAAAATGCACAGGGTGATTTAGCCCCCACAATGCAATGCAAAAAAGATCCACTGTGAAAAAAAAAAATAAATAAATAAAAGCCCCTTATGTATAGGATATGATGGATAACATGACAGGGTTTCCATTTCATGACAGGAACTTTAGAAAGTAAGCCCTGCAAATAAATATTTATATTTCCCCCTGGAAACTACCTACATACATAACATGTATTCAGAGCTGCTAACTACATGTAGTATGCATTTCCAGTATTTTGTACTGAAAATTCACCTGAATAATTACTACTTTGATGAAAATCTTGAATTTTCGCAGTGTACATGTAGTTTATGTGTACAGATACTTATATTTCATTTCATGGAGAAATACTGATTTTCTCATCAGAATACCGAGTTTTAAACCACTTAGTCTTGAAAATTGAGGTCAGGAAGCCGGAAGCTGGGAATTTCTAGTGCCTCTGGAATGTCTCCATACCAGTGGGTATAAGGATGTAATTAATTGTGTGAATCATGACAGTGAAGATGATTCTATGTGATAATAACCAACACCACTAATGTGATAAAAGTATGTTGAGTTCATGAGATATTTTAGGGTCTTGCTTATAGAATTAGATATCAAAGGCTATTTTTGTCTCGCCTGAACAAAGTTCGGCAGAAACCTAGTAAACACTTTTCCTTTTAATCTGTTTATCTGTTACAAAAATTTTAAAGTTTCTGTTCAATTTGTTCTCATTTCGTTATTTCTGCATCAATTGTGATCAAACTTGGTACAAATGATCCTTGGGTAATACCACATGTGTCACCATGAGGCTGATGGGTCAAAGTTCATCTAGAGGTCAACAGGTCAAATTATATGAGGCTGTGTTTGTTTGACTTGCTCTCATTTCTTTATTTCTACATCAGTTGTGATCACACTTGGTACAAATGATCCTTGGGTAATACCACGTGTGTTGATGAGGATGATGAGGTCAAAGGTCATCTCGGCACCATTTTAAATATTTACACAAAAAGTTAGCACTGTTTATCAATTGCAAAATCAGGCGAAACTTGTGGTTCACGAACCACCTTGTTCTGTTTTTTGTGTCCATAAATAATCTCTGAATCATGCTCACACAGAATGAATGGAGCAGGCGGAATGTAAGCACCTTTCATTCAGTGACATACCATGTAAGACCTTGTGTAGCACTGGAGCAGCAACCAACAGTCGCAGCAGTGCGGGGGATTGATCATTTTCTTCACATTATATTTTACTTTTGATGAAGGAGTTGGACCTTACATGTATGTTACCGTGGATACAGGAGCTGTCTTTACTTGCGCATAAAACCTTTTGAACGTATCTTGATTTGTTTTGGGCCTGTATACACACCATGGCACAGTAGTACACAGCAATGCACAGAAGAACAGCAATGTGCAGAAGTACAGCAATACTCTTTGACCAGAGGATCGTACTCTTACCAGAAGAAGAGGAAGATGTGTGATGTTTGCAGGCTGGTGCTTTGAATGTTCATGTTCTGTCACATGATTCAAACCCCTCTTTTTAATTGGTAGATCTTCCCAGTGAGTGGTATAGCATTCTGCTCCGAGTGAAGAACATGAGGGAGCAAAGATTTGATTATTTTCTATCAAGCGTATTACGTTGCCTGTGATGTGTGTTTGCAAGCTGGTGCTTTGAATTCTCATGATTTGTCACATGACTCAAATCCCTCTCTGTGATTGGTTACTCTCCCCAGTGAATGGTACAGCATCCTGCTCCGAGTGAAGAACGCCAACGAGTTTGAGCTGAAGCAGATGCGAGACGAGGAGGCCAATCCCAAGAACGCGATAGGCTCTCTCGATGTCGGCCTTATCGACTCTGTCGTTCCAGTCAATGTAGGCGCCAAGTGAGTTCAGGACCTGTTTCATAAACCTTTTCTATGCCAGAAAAGTTTCTGTTCTATGGGATATGTGTGTATTGCTTGTGCAAAAATGCACCACTGGTATTTGAAGACTGAGGTAATGTGGAAATTATGAGTTTTTTATTCAATTTTGTACTTTTCTCATCTGAGCTAGCATGACTCTAGATTGTGTCTGATGTGTCTGAGATGTTTTAAGATCTATCAGTCAATGTGACATCACATTTTGTGTGTACTAACAATTAAATATCTATTTATAGTACTGCATACACATACTGCTTTTGAGCTTTGTTTTTGAACTCTGAATGTTGCACTGATTGTTGGTAAAGTACATCGTCATTAAAATCATATGCAGCTCTGTGACAAAAGATCTTTATGATTGAAAAAAAAATCTTTTCTGCTCAGCTAATACAAATTGTATACATTGTAGCCCTGCTTTGGTAAAAGGAGGAGTATAAAATGTTTCGAGATATAGGTTACAATGAAGTGTTTGAAAAGGGAATGTTGCAAGAAGCTTGTTTTGAGGAGGTGTGTTTTGAATCTCTGTGTCAGAATGGTTGTTAATTACTGGAGGATTCTCTTTTCAGGAATGCCTTTGCTATCATCACGGCTGAGAGACTGATCAGCCTGGTCGCATCGCAGCCTGAGGAGATGAACAACTGGCTCACTGGTGAGACGAGTTGTCATGGTGACGATGATGGAAAAAACGGGAAGGGAGGTTGGAAAAAAGAGACAGAGAGAGGGGGAGGGATGTAGAAAGGGAGAAGAAGAATGTAGAAGGAGGGGCATGGTGGGGGAAAATACAGGCAGGGGAGGGGGTTGGAGAAAAGAGACAGAGGGAGGGGGGGGGGGGAGATATGTAGAAAGGGAGAAGAAGTGTGTATAAGAAGGGGGTGGGGTAAAGCTAGAGGAGGTGAGAAGGAGGGGATAGAAAAAGCCAGGGTAAAAAATACATGTAGATGGGAAGAGAAGAAAACAAAATGCTCCATGAAGAAAGGCTGAATGTATTATGAGGGGAAAGAATTAAATGATGAAGAGAGTAAGGGATAAGGCTGAATTATATAAACAATTGTAAGGTGCCTTTGCTCATATGTGTACACTTGCCAAAGAAATTACATGATTTACGGTAAATGTTATCTGCTGAAAAGTGGGCCAGAATATGCTTTCCAGGGTCACCAGAGGTCAAATTTAGCATGCCTTCATAGCTACAGTTAATGCTTGGGTCATGAAGGTGATATGAAAAAAGTTTCATGATGTAGTCATCATGTGCACAATTGTGTAGCTTATCTGCTCCACTGAAGAATACCTCTTGTCTTGCGTCCTGTCCAGCCCTGACCCAATACCACAAGGGTCAGCGCACCTACCGCAAGGAGGAGGTCATCCTCAGCGGCTGGCTGACCAAGGAGAACACGACAGGTCCTCTGGCCAGGGCTGGAGGGTCAAGAAAGAAGCGCTTCTTTGTGCTGACTCAGCACTCCCTGGACTACTACCGCAGCGTGGAGTGCATCCAGAAGATGGGCGCCATAGCGATCAACAGCCTGTGCTCCGTTACCGTGCCGGATGAGAAGACGCACAAAGAGGAGGGTAGGTGGAGTTTATTTCTCCTGTCTTCGCTCTCTAAATCTCTGAAAAGCTTTGAACATTGTTGTGTTGGATTTGGGTAATTTGCGCGTTTCCCAAGTTTTTTAAAAATCTGCTCTAACTGAGCAAAAACACAGCATCATCAATAATGAAAGCTTTTCTTAATTTTCAAATACAAAGCTTGGCGTAATTCCATTTTTGCTGTAATTACAGCAAAATTAGGAAGGTGTTTTGCATTGTTATTTCGCTCTAATTACAGCAAAACTGGGAACGTTGGTGTGTTGATTTGATATTTTGCTGTAATTACAGCGAAACCAGGAAGATGCAATGACTCGATATTTCGCTGTAATTCCAGCAAAAATGGGTGTGCATCTTAACTTGATGTTTTGCTGAAATTACAGCGAAATTGGTCAGGTGTTTTGACTTGATTTCACTGTAATTCAAGCGAAAGTCAGTTTGATGCAAAAGACTCTGTTGTGGCATATTTTCGCTGTAATTGCAGCAAAATCAGGTGACACATAGCATTATATCTAAACTTTGATGTTATTGCTGTAAAACAGAGTAGGAAGAAGGTAGTATTTACTCATAATGCTTGTTTTCTTTCACAAAAGTAAGTGTAAGCTACCAATATCAACATTAATGCTTGTCCAAGTTTACCTGACATAGCAACAACTAATGTATGCAAACTGCATGTTCGTCTTTCTCATCAGAGGGACATGATTTTGGTAAGACAGGTGAAAACATATTTCACTGGGCTGAAAAACATATGTTAGGACAGTCATTTGGAGTCAAGAAGCTTCTCTGAAATTACATTGCATATAAGTAGTTATCATTTCCAATGAGTTTAGATTCATTACAATTAAGACATTTAAAAATGCTGTCAAGACATTTTTGTATTAACCGTGTCAGCTTTACAAAATAAGATCAAGAGATATACTCTATCATATGATCTTGTGTGAGGGATATTTGATACTTCTGCACAAATCTACATACAATATAATGAATGGCTTTCCAAATTTGTCCTCAGATTCTGCACAGCCTACCTAGCCCTACCAAAATAAAGGAAACAATGAAATTGATCAATAATGCTAAATATAATCGTTCGTCTCGCAGTGTATGGTCAACGGAATCAGAAAAGATCACAAAGTTTCGTGAGCCACTGCAACACTTCGTCAGGTGTGATACAAAATTGTAAAGTAGGGGTTTAAATACCCTACTTACTACAATTTTGTATCACACCTGTCGAAGTGTTGCAGCAGCACACAAAACATCATGATCTTTTTAGATTCCGTTGACCATACATTGCGAGACAAACGATTATCACTAATTAAATTGATGTCTGTCAAGAAATGAGCATGATAAAAAACAAGAACTGTCACGTTGGGGAAATCTGCATGCCAATTACATATTGCATACAAATAGTCAAATACCACTCTTAGAGCAATCAAATGATAGTACACTGTTATTTATTCTGCATAAGAGAAAAAAAATACAAAACAGAAGCGCATCTACAGATTAAATCGGGTATATGACTTATTCTATTCACAAATTATGTTGTTTACATTGTTATAGACCAGAAGGATCATGATCAAAGTGTTACAGAAAACAGAAATATTTTACTTCTATAACACTGTCTTAAACTTGAAGGTCAGTCCAGTGGAAATCAAGTAGTTCACACAACTACTATTTAGCTTTTACCTCTTCTCCCATACCTAAAACTGCAATGTTGTGTACATTGTTGAAGGTTCACACACAAGCATTGATGGATAGAAGAAAATGCAAAGTTATTTTTCCCCCAAAACTTGAATATACTATTGAAATACATTTCAAATTATCTTGCACATCCTAAAAGTGACTTGTCAAGGTCAATACTATACATGTACCAACAAGTATTTCTTACCAGCTTATATTTGGAAAAGGAGCTGAGCCTCACAAGCAAAATGCAGAAAATATCTTTATCTTTCACTATTTGAATACAACTGTTACGTATCTTGTCACAAAGTGAGCCTTCCATATTTGTTAGTGTTTCATACACTTTTTTGCAGAATTTGGTGATGTCCACATTTGTAATACAATGCCTTGAATGGTTTATACTACATACATTGGACATACATTCATGTACACATTGACAAATATTGCAAAGGCCAAAATGGGTTTTCATCAGAGTCAGCTTATTGCAATCTAACATTTTGTTCTGGATTACCAATATGGCAGCATCTGCAGTATTTAAACTTTTGTTAAAGCTTAAACACAACGAGTGGCAATATTCAATGTATTATTGCTATTAATTAGACCAGGCATGCATGATAAAGTGACTAAAGTCTTTCACACTCTAACAATTCCTTAATAATAAAGGACAGTCAGTGCACTGCTCTGCAGGAAAGGTATTGTAGCACAATTGCAGGTCAAAAAATAGAATCATGGAAATACCATGAAAAAATGAAGAAAAAAAATATGTGTAAAAACCTTTCACACATTTTTAAAACTAGAAGCTGACTTTCAGCGGATTTAGATTCAGCTAGATTTTGGGTTGAATTTTGATCAGGCCGTCCTATAGCCTATAGACCCGAGACCGCGATAACACACATCATGGATCTCTGCACCCCACTATTGCATGAGGCAAGCAGAGCCCCACAGACTGGTGTAATACTGTATTGGTAAAAGGGCTGCAAATAGCTTTGCCCCATTATGAGTATTGACTTTTTAACTATGACACCATATCCAAATATATACACCTTTGATATCATATTGACACATTATTTCATGAACACTCATAAGATATTATATTATGTAGTACAATGTATTACAGTTAATCAAGAAGGGACTTCAAATTTGAGTACATGTATTACTCATTGCCCTGTAGGTCATGTTATGCATGTTGATGCACAACAAACATACACAGCAAGCTTCATCATAGACAATATGTGTTTTACATAGTTAGAGTAGAAAATATCACTATGTATCATCATTATATGCCTATCTGAGATGACGAAAGGAGAAGGTCAAGGTGGGTGGGAGGGAAGAGGATGAGGAGGTGAGGATGAGAAAAAGAGGACAAAGGGAGGAGAGGAAGATGTGTGATGTAGCTAGGAGCTGGATAAAGAGAGGAAGGGGACGGAAGGAGAAGGGGAAGAGATGGAGGAAGAGAAAATAAGGGAAAAGGAGGAGGAGGAGGAGGAGGAGGAGGTGGACGAAGAAGAAGATTGGGGTAAATGATGTGTATGAGGGATAAATGGAGGAGGTGGGGGGGGGGGGGGGGGGGCAGAAGCCAGAGGGTGAAAAGTGAGAGGGTGGATGAAGAGAAAAAAAAGTCTGAAAAGGGAGGGGTGAGGAGCTTCAAGATGGAAAGAAGGAGAAAATTATCAGGGATAGATGAGGTGCACTAGGGGAGAAATGGAGGGTGGGGGAATAAGGGAAGGAGGTGGAGGAAGATGGGGAGCTAGGACGGGAGGGATAGGAAGTACAGGAAAAGATGAGGTGTATGAGGAGAGGGGTACAGGACATAGAGGGAAAGGGGAGGATTTGAAGGGAGAGAAAGAGGAGAAGGAAGAGGGGATGCTAGAAGAGTAGAAAAGGAAGAAGAGTAAAATCAAAGAGAAAAATCACCTGCATGAGAGAAAAAGGGAACAGTGGGGGTGGGGGTGGGGGTAGGGGTGGGGGGAGGATCAGTGGTCAAGGGGAGAAGCAGGGGAGGTAAACAGGATTAGAAAGACGGGAGGAGAAGGGGAGGATAGGAAGATGAGGAATAGATGTGTATGAGAAGTAGAAGAGGGACTATAAGGGAGAGGTGAGGAAGTAATGGAGGAAGATGGAGTGGGAAAAGAGGAGGAGTGAGAGGAACAGGGAAGGAGAGGAAGGCCATTGATATTTGAGTTGCATCAGGAGAAAATATGGGACGGAAGAAGGAAATGTGAGGAAACTGCAATGGGAAGTTACGGGGAAGATGTGTGTCGAGAGGAGGGGAAGGGGGAGAAGAAGAAAAATTACCTGAAGAAAACAAGTGTGAAGATCCTTAAACTTCAAATAAGTTTTTTTCTCTTCCACCTTCCCCATCCCCTCAACTTTCTTTCCTTCTTTTGTCCTCCTTAATCCCTCGATTGGTTACTCACCCCTGCTCCTCAGAGGAGGGATAGGGATGAGGGCTCTTCCTTAAGCCCACTTCCTTCTGCAACTGCTCCCATTTCTCTACCTTACATCGTTAATGGTCTGATACCTTTTTTTTTAAAAAAAAAACATGCCTCAGTTGAATTCTCCTGCATGGAACATTCAGCAAAATTACATCACCTGACTCAAGGTGTTCATACACAGAAGGTTCTAGAATCAGCATTTAGAACCAGCAATTGTAAATGAAAAGGTTATGAAGAGAGTCATTTTTTGAAGATCTCAATTACTGTTTCCCTTAAAAATACACATAAAGACTTCTAATAATAATAATTAAATTGGTGATATGGTAATATCTACATGCATGCAAGCACAACGAGGTTGATGATGGAATGTAATACACTAGATGTCCACTTTCTGAACATATGTCTGCGCTCCAGCTTAGTTTGAATTTGAATGTTCCACCTCTTACATTCATTTTACCAGATCTTCATAGAGTTCCTGTATTATCTTATCTTAAATCTCCAGAGGTCAAGTTTCCAGTGATGTGTCTTCTTCAGAATAGCTTGTTCTTGTTGCTGCCCTGAAAACAAGAATGTATAGGAAATATAATTCTGTGATTAAATCCATTAATGACTACAAAATAATTCCAAAGTAATAACTTCATTGATCTCCACAATTGCAATATTTAGGTAAGTCCTAAACGACACATCAATGCCAGTGGTGTATAGATGGACTCACTAAATTAAAAATTATTTGTTCTGTACTGCATATTCAAAATCTAAAATATTCAGCTCAGCTCTAGTCTGGTGGCAATCATTTGATTAGCATGTCTATACCAATACATGATACGTTGATAACAGAATTTTAGATTGTTATGCTTCAGTTGATAACATGATAGTATTGGACTTATAGAGCCTGAGGTATCTGGTTTGAGAGGAGAGCTAGCCCTCGTTATGGATGCGTGCCTCGATATATAAGTCATAGAGAACTTTTTTCAATACCATGTTACACCAAATTTGTTTACAGGAAAGAGAAGTAAAAGGAATCATGAAATGCAGCACAGTCCAATTAACTGAACAAACACCCAAATCAGATCATGTTCACCAAATATTTCATTCCACACTTCTATTCTTTTGACTACATTTCAATCTGATTTGTATGTAATTTATTGTAATTACATATACTGTACACGCTAATTGTATGTACTCCATTACACATCTATGTGCATTTGCAGAAGTTGAAATTATGTGGTGCAGTGCACTTAATTTTCATGAGGCAATTTCCTCAAGTTCATTAATTAATTCAATGGTTTTGAGACACTAAAATGTGAATCATGAAGAAATCATACAAGCAACATCAAGCCAAACCTGTTTGTCTTGCCATGTCGCAGCACGTCTTCCTCAGCTCAGTGAGTTGCATATCATCCTGTATGTATCAGCATGATGTGCTTTCAGTGGCAATGAAGATGGGAAGTAGTACAGATCACATAGCCAGAGCATCGCTGCATCAAATATTTGAAGCACTGAAGATTTGTTTTTAATGAGAGATACTTCCTAAGCACGATATGAAGCATTTCACTTCCCGAGTCACAAAGCGAAGCATTCCACTTTCAAACTCGTGAGGATATATATAGCAGCTAGGATTTCCCCCTGTAGTACCATGCAGTGAAAGTGTGTTGTTTTCAAAGAGCGCGCCTCTTCTGGACTCTCTTAGGTCAATAATAGGTCAACAGCAATTGAGAGGTTATGTCAACAGGGCACTATTCAGGATCCCCATGCTACAATGCAGGCTGAATTGCTCACTTTCTTTTGGTCCATTAAAGTTAGGGCCATATAGTCTATACATTCAGGCATAACTATTGGTATTTGTGTAGTTTATATTCCCTAACTGACTGAACTTGCTATGATTGCTCTTCTATGTATAAATACGGGGTCATAAAGTGTGAATAGTAGCATTTGCATTCAGATAGCCTAGCGAGATATTCTAGGTTGAGGAGTGCATGGATAGAGTCTGTAAGAACCATGTCTAAAAACTCAGACTATATCCACCTAGCACATAGCTAGTCTAGCTTTCATCAGACAGCTAGTGTATAGACCATCACTCTCTCACAAATGAGAAAATCTGAGTTGATATAACATTTCATGCAGTACAGTGCCATACATGTTATAGGTATTAGCAGTCTATATAAACTTGTAAAGTGCTTCTTTCAGATGCACTGATGCAACATGCACAACTTTGTCTGACTAAGTAGCCTAGGCCAGTACTTTCTCTCTGGTATATCTAGCAGAGCATAGTGGGGGGAACAAAAGCACCCTAGTCAGTCGTTGGCAATATGATGGAAGAAAGCTGGTATGTCACGTGAGAGCCAGAACTATCATGTTTGCAATGCACATATTATGTCATATTCATACTTGTGTTACCAAATAAATGAACAACAGCATAACATATTTGGCATTTCAAATATAAGTGACATATCAATTGCGATGATATGTCTTTGTGTAATACAACTGAGGTCTATGATTTGTAGACGCATATGCCCAGGCCCCACCATGTCCGTCTCAAATAGTGAATATGGCAGGGCCTGAATCATGAGACTATAATCATGTTTCCATGAGGGCTGGAATCTTTGCCTTGGGTTATCTAGAGGTCTCATTAATGTAAATTTCTGAGACTTCTGCAACCTGCAATCTGCAAGTTAGTTCACATTTTTCCAAAGTGATGGATATTGAGACACATAGTCAATACTCATACACTGCATGATGGCTCCTTCTAATATTAATGATATTCACATCCACGTGATCTTAACATCCGAAGGAAATTTTCGCTTTTCGAAACCATCCTCCTTATTCATTCTCACTGCTTTGAAAAGAACAGTGGTGCATGCTACATGTGTAACTACAATGTACACACAGAGCACTATATAGTGTGGTGTGTGTAATACAGAATATCTGAATGGAGTTATTGTTTGTTTTGCTGTCCCTGTGGCCTGTCACTGTCAGGGCTTGTGGTTGCGTAGCCTGGTTTCCAGGCTGTTGGATATTTCTGATCCAAAATGATATGAGTCCAGTATTCTAAAGATTACATCACTGAATCTGTCTTGTTTTCTCAGTTCATATCTGCAGAAGAAATTGAGAATGATGTGGCCTACATCAGCAAGATGAATTGATTGTTTATTGAATTTTCAATTAAAAATGCCCAAACAGCCTAGAAGCCAGGCTAGCTGGAGTGCATTGCAATGCCTTGCAGAAGTCTGACTTTCATCTCTCAAGCAAGAGAAGCTATAGAGGGAAAGTACTAACATAGGCTAAGTGTTCAGACAAAGTTGTAGTTGCATCAGTGCATCCAAAAGATAATCTAAATTGACTAAGTTTCTAGAGTGTGCTTCACTTAATGGGGAAGTAATGAACTAAGTTTGTGATCTTAATTACTACACTGTCTGAATGTTAGCCGAGGTTGTAGGCTGTGGAGTGTATGGACACCACTAAGTTTGTATGTGTTGTGTTTGGACACAACTATGTCTGATAACTCAGACTACACCCTTTTCCCTAAATTTTCCTCACTGTGCAGGTGAGGGGAATAGATCAAGGCATATAGTCTGGGTGAAGAGAATGTGTTGTTTAAAGTCTCCAGCTGCACAGCCTACAATCTTGCTCAGCTATCTGAGTTGTCCTCATATTTACATTTAGAAGAGCCATCATACATGACAGCTCTGGCTCTCAACAGCATGGATCTACATCTTAGGTCCATGCTCTCACAATAGGCACATACCACTTTACCAGCTTTCTTCCATCATAATGCTAATGACTGACCGCAGCGCTTTTCTCCCCCCACTATAATACACTCTGCTAGATTTAAGATATATGTCAAAGAGAAAGTAGTGGCCTAGGCTAAGTGTTCAGACAAAGTTGCAGTTGCATGAGTGCATCTAGAGCAATATATACACAAGTTTGAATGCTGCACCTAAACATGTATGGCACTTATCTTCATGAAATGATATATCAACTCAGATTGTCTTATTCCTGATAGGGCAAATGGTCTTATACACTGTCTGCTGAAGCTAGCCTAGCTATGTGCTAGGTGGAGAGGGCATATAGTTTTTAGACATGGCTCTTACAGGCTCAATCCATGCACTTCTCAGCCTAAAATATCTCGCTAGGCTATCTGAATGCAAATGCTACTATTCACACTTTATGACCCCGTATTTGTACATAGGAGAGCAATCATAGCAAGTTAAGTCAGTATAAGAATATGAACTACACAAATACCAATAGTTATGTCTGAATGTATAGACTATATGGCCCTAACTTTAATGGACCAAAAGAAAGTGAGCAATTCAGCCTGCATTGTAGCATGGGGATCCTGAATAGTGCCCTGTTGACATAACCTCTCAATTGCTGTTGACCTATTATTGACCTAAGAGAGTCCAGAAGAGGCGCGCTCTTTGAAAACAACACACTTTCACTGCATGGTACTACAGGGGGAAATCCTAGCTGCTATATATATCCTCACGAGTTTGAAAGTGGAATGCTTCGCTTTGTGACTCGGGAAGTGAAATGCTTCATATCGTGCTTAGGAAGTATCTCTCATTAAAAACAGATCTTCAGTGCTTCAAATATTTGATGCAGCGATGCTCTGGCTATGTGATCTGTACTACTTCCCATCTTCATTGCCACTGAAAGCACATCATGCTGATACATACAGGATGATATGCAACTCACTGAGCTGAGGAAGACGTGCTGCGACATGGCAAGACAAACAGGTTTGGCTTGATGTTGCTTGTGTGATTTCTTCATGATTTACATTTTACTGTCTCAAAACCATTGAATTAGTGAGCTTGAGGAAATTAAACCTCATGAAAATTAAATGCACTGCATGCACCACATAATTTCTACTTCCGCAAACGCACACAGATGTGAAATGGAGTACATACAATTAGTGTGTATCACATTTGTATGTAATTACAATACATATTACAAGTGTGGAATGAAATATTTGGTGAACATGATCTGATTTAGGCGTTCATTCAGTTCATTGGACTGTGCTGCATTTCATGATTCCTTTTACTTCTCTTTCCTGTAAACAAATTTGGTGTAACATGGTATTGAAAAAAGTTCTCTATGACTGATCATGAGCATGCATCCACAATGAGTGCTAGATCTCCGCTCAAACCAGTTCGCAGACTTCCACCTCAGGCTCTCTAACTCCAATACTATCATCAATAGAAGCATAACAATCTACAATTCTGTTATCAACATATCATGTATTGGTACAGACATGCTAATCAAATGATTGCCACCAGACTAGGCCTGCATGAGCTGTTCCGTTAATTTGTTTTTGTATTGCAGAAAATCTAGTTTTTGCTGGATTATATCTGAACTATAAAAACAATGTTCTTGGAATATTCTGGTAGTTTGACAGTGCGATTCAAGGATTTTCGGTTACAAATATAAAGCCATTCATCTTTAATTGCACAAATTCATGATTGCAAATTTAAGTTATTCAGGACAAGAACAATGAATTTTTAATTTAGTGAGTCCATCTATACACCACTGGCATCGATGTGTCCTTTAGGACTTATCTAAATACTGCAATTGTGGAGATCAATGAAGTTATTACTTTGGAATTATTTTGTAGTCATTAATGGATTTAATCACAGAATTATATTTCCTATACATTCTTGTTTTCAGGGCAGCAACAAGAACAAGCTATTCTGAAGAAGGCACATCACTGGAAACTTGACCTCTGGAGATTTAAGATAAGATAATACAGGAACTCTATGAAGATCTGGTAAAATGAATGTAAGAGGTGGAACATTCAAATTCAAACTAAGCTGGAGCGCAGACATATGTTCAGAAAGTGGACAACTAGTGTATTATATTCCATCATCAACATCGTTATGCTTGCATGCATGTAGATATTACCATATCACCCATTTAATGTTTTATTAGAAGTCTTAATGTATAACTTTAAAGGAAACAGTGATTGCAATCTTCAAAAAATGACTCTATTCACGACCTTTTCATTTACAATTGCTGGTTCTAAATGCTGATTCTAGAACCTTCTGTGCATATATGCAAATATTAAACACCTTGAGTCAGGTGATGTAATTTTGCTGAATGTCTAAGGCAGGAGAATTCAACTGAGGCATGTATTTGCTCATGGTGTCTGTACTGTGTGTAGATTGTCGATAATCTAGAGCCTGGAATGCACTTTATGACTTCGAAGGTAAAGGGAAAGTATTGGTATATCATCAGTGGGGTCCAAATCTCATTTAATTTTCTTTAATTTGGTCCAAAAGTAATTATAAACCTTTAATTCCATACCATTCTAACAACACAGAGGTCACACTTTTGCAGATGATTAGTACATAGAAGACATACCTTGTACAAATATTCAGAAAAATAACAATTGGGATTAATCAAAGGCGCGGTGCATTTTTGAATATTAGTTTGTTTTGTTTAATCAAGAAATAAAAAAAATAAAAAGGTATCAGACCATTTACGATGTAAGGAAGAGGAAATGGAGCAGTTGCAGAAGTGGGCTTTTAGGGAGGAGCCCTCATTCCTGTCAGGGGTGAGTAAACAGTCGAGGGATTGAGGAAGACAAAAAAAAAGGAAAGAAAGTTGAGGGGATGGGGAAGGTGGAAGAGAAAAAGCTAACGTGAAGTTTATGGAAAATTACAAGTTTTCTTCAGGTAATTCTTCTTCTCCCCCCTCCCCCTCCCCCTCCTTTCGACATAAATCTTCAGTGTAACTTCAACCAATTGCAGTTTCCTCTCTTTACCTTCCTCCGTTCCATATTCCCCTCATGCAACTCATCTGTCCACTGCCTTCTTCTCCTCCCCTGTTCCTCTTGCTCCTCTTTTCCTGCTCCCTCTTCCCCCACAACTTCCTCACCTTTCTCCTTTTAGTTCCCCTTCCCCTTCTCATTAACATCCCTGATCTTCCTATCCTCCTCTTCTCCCTCTTCCTGCTCCTCCCCTTGATCACCGATCCACCTTGCCCACCCCCACAGTTCCCTATTCCTCTCCTCATGCAGCTTATCTATCTCTGATTTTCCTCTATTCCTCCTTCCCCTCTTCTAGCTTCCCCCATCTTCCTACTCCTCTTTCTCTACCTTTACATCCTCCCCTTTCCCTCAATGTCCTGTACCCCCTCTCCTTTTGCACCTCATCTTTTCCTGAACTTCCTATCCCTCCCCTCCCCTCTTAGCTCCCCCCCCCCCTTCCTCCACCACCTTCTCTTAGTCCTCCACCCTCTATTTCTCCCCCAATGCACCTCATCTATCCCTGATCATTTTCTTCTTCTTCCTATCCTGAAGCTCCTCCCACCTCCATTTTCATAGTTATTTTCTCTTCCTTCACCTTCTCACCTTTCACCATCTTCCCCCATCCCCCCCCCCCCCCCCGACACATCATTTACCCCAATCTTCCTCCTCCTCCTCTTCCTCCACCTCTTTCCCTTCTCCTTGTGTTCCCTTTTCGTATCCTCATCCATCTCCTACATCACACATCTTCCTCTCCTCCCTTCTTCCTCTTTTTCTCATCCTCACTTCCTCATCCTCTTCCCTCCCATCTGCCTTCTCCTTTTGTCATCTCAGATAGGCATACAATGATACATAATCAAAATAAAAATGAAGCACATATTGCCCACAATTAAGCCCAGCTGTTAATGAAAAGTACTTAGCTTGCTGTGTATGTTTGTTGTGCATCTTCAAAATAAAAATGCATACAGGAAAATTATTAATACTCAAATTTGAAGTCTCTGCTTGATTAACTGTATTGCATTGTACTACATAATATAATTACTTACTGCTCATGAATGTAACTTGCCAATACTATGATATCAAAAGTGTGGATATTTGTATATAGGTGTTGTAGTTAAAAGGTTGGGCTGATACTCATGATTTGGGGGCAAAGGTATTTGCAGCCCTCTTACCAATATCAGCTTACCAATTTTTACATGTTTTTTCCTTTTTCTGTGGTATTTTTATGATTCTAGTTTGTTGACCTGCAATGAGTGACAATACATTTTCTGCAGAGAGTTGTGCACTGAATGTCCTTTATGATTACGGACTTGTGAAGTGTAAAAGCCAGTGAAAGACTTTATTCCCATTATTATGCACACCTGGTCTAAGTAGCAATAATATATTGAAAAATGCCACTTGTTGTGTTAAAGCTTTAAAAAAAGTTAAATGACTGCGGATGCTGCTATATCAGTAATCCAGATAAAAAGTTATGTTTGATTGCACTAGTCCGACTCCAATGAAAACATATTCTTCTTCCATTCTTAAAATTGTATACATTGTCATTATTGCATCATCACATATTATTGGACATTACTGCGATTGATTTGAGATATTTGGTCCTTTACAATATTTGTCAATGTGTACATGAATTTGTCATAAAATTATTTCAAGGCATTGCATACGTATATGTTGACATCAAGAATTCTGTGAAAAATGTGATCCTTCAACAATATTCACAACATTGAATTTTTAGGTCTGGAAGAAGATAGAAAAAATATCTACATAGTGTTTGTACAAACTACTTGATTTTCACTGGACTGACCTTCAAGTTTAAGACAGTGTTAAAAAGGAAAATATTTGTTTTGTTAACACTTTGATCATGATTATTCTGGTTTACAAGGGTATAACCAACAATTTGTGAATAGACAATAATTCATATACCTGAATCAATCTGGAGATGCACTGCTTCTGGTTTAAAAAATAAATAAAATAAAAAGTGAACCAAATCTTGTACTGCGATTTGACTGCTCTAAGAGTGGTATATGACTATTTGTATGCGATATGTAATTGCAGATTTGTCCTACGTAATTGCAATCTTTACACTTCTCGTTTTTTGTTGTATTTATTTCTTGAAATCATTTTTTTATTATTTGGTAGGTCTAGGTAGGGTGTCCAGAATTTGTGGGTAAATTTGGAAAGCCATTAATTTATATTTGTACAGAAGTATCAAATATCACTCACACATAGTCTCTTGCCTCATTTTGTAAGGCTGACACGGTTTACACGTAAGTGTCTTGACAGCCTTTTGGAATTGTATGAATCTAAACTCATTGAAATTGATAATTACTTAAATATTTGCAATGCAATTTCAAAGAAGCTTCCTGACTCCGAATGACTGGCTTTCTACAATATTAGATTTGTATTTACATATCTTTTACCAGCCCAGTAAAATATGTCTTCACCTGTCTTACCAAAATCAAATTCCTTTGGTTAGAAAGACAAACATGCAGTTTCCATACATTAACTTGTTGCTATGCCAGGTAAACCTTGGACAAGCCTTGAGGTTGATATTGATAAATTACACTTACTTTGTGAAAGACAGCAAGGATAATAGGTGAATACTACCCTGTTACTTATCTGTTCTATAGCAATAATATCAAAGCTTAAATATCATGCCATGTGTCACCTGATTTTGCTGTAATTTCAGCAAAAATATACCATAAAATATTTTCTGCACCAAACTGACTTTCGCTGGAATTACAGCAAAATCACGCCAAAACACCAGACCATTTTTCCTGTAATTTCAGCAAAACATCAAGATAAGATGCACACCCAATTTCGCTGGAATTACAGCGAAATATTGAGTCAAGGCATCTTCCTGGTTTCGCTGTAATTACAGCAAAATACCAAGTCAAAACACCTACTTTCCCAATTTTGCTGTAATCACAGCGAAATACCAATGCAAAACACCTTCATAATTTCGCTGTAATTACAGCAAAATGGAATTGTGCCAAGCCTTGTTCTTGAAAAAATTAAGAAAAGCTTTAATTTTTGATGATGCTGCATTTTTGCTCAGTTAGAGCAAATTTTTAAAAAACTTGGGAAACGCGCAAAATACCCAAATCCAACACAACAATGTTTTTGGTTAAGGCATTGTCATATCTTGCCTATGACAGTAACTGTTGCATTCCATCAATCACATTAACTTAGTAATATATTTTGGTGAACAGAGTTACACAATTTACACCATCTCCTACTCATTTCTAGCTTGTTACCAAGCTTATTGTATTCTGACATAGAGGGCGACATTCCACTCTATATTGTGATGCATTACATGTATATCAAATATCATGTTCCCACTGACATACACTGTATAATTGAATAGTGAATTTACTCAAATAAATCTTTGCTCTGTCACTGTATGGGACGAAGAGACTTACAAAAAGGCTGTATATCTTAATCTCTTCTGTCTTTTCTTTACATTGGCTTTCTGAAGAAAAGGGCTCTATTTGATTATATTGAGGTAGATAGTGACATCACTAACATGATAGCAGTCATTGTAGAATTGAATGCTGTAGTCTTCCTCGTATTATCTAATTCTCCATATTCTCTATAATATCGTAAAGAAAAATGGCTAGATTCGGATGGGTCATACCATTATTAACATGGCGATAATATTTGATCTGTAAGCACTGCGCAACGGCCCCGGTATTATTGCATGGAGCTCTGCATCATAACTCACAATACTCGATGCTCACTGGCTCTTTCTATGGTATCAATGCATATTTCAAAATTGAGTGTATGTACTTACTAGCATGGCCCACACTTCAAAAGCAGAAATATGTCAATTTCAATGTGAACATTTCGTACATGACTATGTACCTTGTCAGTATTGATATTTCCTTGACAATTTCCAGCATTATGAAGAAAATGAAGTCAGTGTACTTTCTTTAGTCTTATCTGACATTTCATGGACTACTTTACATGCTAATTTCAATCTATGTTCTCATGTAATCATATAATGTATATCAATGTCTTATCATCAGCTTTTCATAGTGATTTTTGTGCCTACATTCTTTTCATCATGTGATAATGTTTCACCATATTCTAGCATTTATATTGAAAACTGACGAGATGTTAATTGTTTGTAATTTGCACAGAATACTAATGCTGAAGGTTTTCCTTTAATTCACGAAATTACTTCTATTTCACTAAACTTGGATGTTCATGTTAATCCAATGCAATTCACACTTCACTTTAATTCCACAATTTTATCATTATCATATTTTCTAATCTGGACGTGGGAGTATTTCTTCCTGAATTGCCCTGGACTTATTGGTACATGTAGTGTATCTCCATCCCATTACTTAATACTCCAAGCTAAACCTAATATGATTTAGGTCTTTATCGTTCTATCACATTTTTTCTGAGCATTAATACTGTTTTGTTTCCATCCTGTTATCAAGTTTGCTGGATTAGGCGAGGTAACCATGACAACTATTTCCAAACTGACTGATTGAGGTGCAGTGGGGGGGATTTGCTAGTCTGGGTTCAAGTCTGTGAAGTCTGTTTCTTTCTGATGCACTGATGCAACAAAAACTAAGTCTGGAGACTTAGACTAAATATTTCATCCATCTGTGAGGAAAAAGAGAAGAGATGCTCAGTCTCTGCTTCCAGACTTTGATTTGATTGCAGTACATGAGAAAGAAACAGTTTCTGTATATGCACTCAAGTCTAGAACCTAGACTATGGATTTGGTTGGAGTGGTAGGAGAAGTCATGCCCTGCTGTAACACAGAGAAGCAAGTAGTACATTAGATATTTACTTGTAATGGCTTAGATTCGCCCATTATTCATGTTAATCGCCATCAATGAAATAGCTATATTTAGATATGAACATAACAATTATTTGACTCTAAACATCTAAAGAGTATATAAAGCTTCTAGATTTCGGTAATAATATGTAGAGCACGTCTGAAAGATTTCAGAGAAACCCATGAAGAAAAATGTGACTTGCTTCCCTCTGTTGGAGCAAAGCAATAAGTGTATTGCGGTCCATGGATATAAGAACATATTCACTAATCCACATTAATCCCCTCTCTACCCCCCACACCCCCTCTTATTTATCCACCAACACCCTGCATTAATCAGGCAACACCAGTGATGTAGTAAACGATGCACCCAACGAGTATTATTCAAACGGACTAGATAACGAAAACGAAACCCCGACATACGAAAATGTGCCCTTGTCACAACCCTCGTTCACTAACGGGTTTGGCGGGCGCAAGCACAGTCGCGTGCCGACGCTGATTCGCACTAGAAAGAAATCAAAGTCGTCGGGGCCAGAGGGTATGTATGGACTGCGGAAAACACTGGCAAGAATTTGTTGCAGACGTGTCCTGTTTCGTGTTAATTTGGATTTTTTTGTGAACACTCCGTGTCTGTGAGCTAGTCTGAGACAGCTGCTGCGGTGCATGAAAGCAAAAAGTCCTTGCGTCGTTAGAGTAGTTGTTATCAAGTCTGTTAATGCATGCATTTATCTTGTGATCCCATGCACCTACATGTATACTGTATATGCACGTATGATAAAAGAAAAATATACCTGTGATTAGATATTAGTTAATCAGTCCAAATATGCATCATAGCTTTTATTGTGATTTTTTTATCACTTTTAATGTGACATGAATGACTATCATTGAATAATGTCCCTTGCAGTAGTGAACAAATAGGCATGTGTTTAAAAAAAAAAGATATATTGAAAATCATGTTAAAGTAATAAAGCCATGAATGAAGGGAATATTTCTTACCAGATGTGCTGGTACTTTAAAAATATCCAATGGACTACCCCAGTGATTGCTTATATTAACAGCAGTACACTCCTTGCTAACATTTCAGTAATCTGTTCATGCAAAGCAGATTTTTTTTCTCACATCTGTTCCCATTTTTTTTTTCATCTGAGTTTCTTGATTAATTTGCGTGTTAATCTTGCATGTCAGCATCAGCACAATTTTCCATGTGCCTTTTCCGCAACATTAATCATTGCATGTTGCTCTTCCCATGGACTGTGATAATTAACATCAATAATTGCTTTTCCCCACATAGTGCCTCATGTATTCACATTTATGTATTCTAACTTACATGTACAGTGGAGCCTCAGATCAACTGCACAGTGATTGTAATCACAAGTACAAATGCATGGAGCTGATCGCATTTGATATTCCTCTTCTTTGTTTTCCTTCCTTCCTGTGCCCACTCTTCTTCTGCTGCTTCTTTTTCTGCTCCTTCTCCTTCTTCTTCTTCTTCTTCTTCTTCTTCTTCTTCTTCTTCTTCTTCTTCTTCTTCTTCTTCTTCTTCTTCTTCTTCTTCTTCTTCTTCTTCTTCTTCTTCTTCTTCTTCTTCTTCTTCTTCTTCTTCTTCTTCTTCTTCTTCTTCTTCTTCTTCTTCTTCTTTTTCTTCTTTTTTTTCTCCTTCTTTTTCTTCTTCTTCTTCTTCTTCTTCTTCTTCTTCTTCTTCTTCTTTTTCTTCTTTTTTTTCTTCTTCTTTTTCTTCTTCTTCTTCTTCTTCTTCTTCTTCTTCTTCTTCTTTTTCTTCTTCTTCTTCTTCTTCTTCTTCTTCTTCTCCTTCTTCTTCTTCTCCTCCTTCCCCTTCTCCTTCTTCTCCTTCTTCTTCTTCTTCTTCTTCTTCTTCTTCTTCTTCTTCTTCTCCTTCTCCTTCTTCTTCTTCTTCTTCTTCTTCTTCTTCTTCTTCTTCTTCTTCTTCTTCTTCTTCTTCTTCTTCTTCTTCTTCTTCTTTTTCTTCTTTTTTTTCTCCTTCTTTTTCTTCTTCTTCTTCTTCTTCTTCTTCTTCTTCTTCTTCTTCTTTTTCTTCTTTTTTTTCTTCTTCTTTTTCTTCTTCTTTTTCTTCTTCTTCTTCTTCTTCTTCACATTTATGTATTCTAACTTACATGTACAGTGGAGCCTCAGATCAACTGCACAGTGATTGTAATCACAAGTACAAATGCATGGAGCTGATCGCATTTGATATTCCTCTTCTTTGTTTTCCTTCCTTCCTGTGCCCACTCTTCTTCTGCTGCTTCTTTTTCTGCTCCTTCTCCTTCTTCTTCTTCTTCTTCTTCTTCTTCTTCTTCTTCTTCTTCTTCTTCTTCTTCTTCTTCTTCTTCTTCTTCTTCTTCTTCTTCTTCTTCTTCTTCTTCTTCTTCTTCTTCTTCTTCTTCTTCTTTTTCTTCTTTTTTTTCTCCTTCTTTTTCTTCTTCTTCTTCTTCTTCTTCTTCTTCTTCTTCTTCTTCTTTTTCTTCTTTTTTTTCTTCTTCTTTTTCTTCTTCTTCTTCTTCTTCTTCTTCTTCTTCTTCTTCTTTTTCTTCTTCTTCTTCTTCTTCTTCTTCTTCTTCTCCTTCTTCTTCTTCTCCTCCTTCCCCTTCTCCTTCTTCTCCTTCTTCTTCTTCTTCTTCTTCTTCTTCTTCTTCTTCTTCTTCTCCTTCTCCTTCTTCTTCTTCTTCTTCTTCTTCTTCTTCTTCTTCTTCTTCTTCTTCTTCTTCTTCTTCTTTTTCTTCTTCTTCTTCTTCTTCTTCTTCTTTTTTTTTCTTTTTCTTCTTCTTTTTCTTATTCCTTGTCTTCATCTCCTTCAAATTGCATTTGATTGCATTCGAGTACAGTCAAGGATTGTAATCAATGTGTGTTAACATATGGAGCTGACTGCGTTTGATTGCAATTGGGTGTCGTCGGTAATTACAATCAATGTGTGTTAACATGCAGAGCATTTGATTGCAATCAATGTGCAGTTTACCTTGGGCTCCATGACATTCTTTATGGCCCGTATTCTGAACCGAGGTTTAACGCAAACAGTATAATAAACCTGGGCCCTGTTGCATAAAACTTACCATTGATGGTAACTTTGCTTCCAATAGCAATAGAAACCTTGAATTTGATTGGCTGTCAAGCATTGTTACCATGGTAGTTACCAAGAGTTACCATTAATGGTAAGTTTTATGCAACATGACCCAGGACTAACTTTAGGGACTCCAAATGAATCGTCTGATGCTATCCCCAAATCATTGATTTTCATCACAGTATCACAACAGTGGTCATATTTCAATTATTTGCTGTAATTAGTGGACAAATTCAATATACCATAGTGATAACGAGGACAAAATCAAGTGCATCAAATCAATGATAATGTTTCATGTTGTTTTATTTGGCTTCACAGAAAGTTGGTCCAGATTTAGTACACTATTAGTGTTAAAACTCTGTTCACAATACTGGCCTATACGCATATTTACCCACAATGCATTTCCTCTCCATGAGATTTGCAGTGATGAGTGATCACTCACAATATCATCCAGGTTTTCTAACAATGTGTACCTATTGTTAAGGTAAGGGTGGTAGTGTGAAAGACTGTGGGAACTGGGAATGCCATTCTGATATGACCATGTTTGATATCAGGGTACCAGGATGGAATCATTTAAAAATGATCAAATCATGATGTTTGAACAGTTCAGCCATGATTACGACCAGTACCGATAATCATTACCACTACTACTCCTTTACCTTTAACCGCCAAGCTCAAACAAGCAAGCAGTCTTCTATAGAATTAAAACTTTGCATGTTAATGTGTTATTCATGAGCTTAGATTACTGTAACATGTGTATGTATACAGTATGTCATGTCTAAATTGTGTAAAGTTGTTTTAACTTTGTAATAAGATTTGTGTGTCCTGTATCTGTTTATTACCTCATCTAATATTCTTGAAACATCCATCAACATTCACTATGTCTTGGCAATGGAAGCCCTATATGTATACATGTTCACATGTTCGCATGAGGATGATGATACATAGAATACAGAAATTTGACAAAAACAGGGTTTCACCTTCGAGATATGCTTATAATTAATCCACTAGAAAGTTTTAAGAATATATATAATGAAGGAATAATGTGTGTGTTTATAAATCAATCATTGTCTATGTAAAAAAAAGAATGCCTTGTTTATGTTTGAAATTAAACAGAAAAAGCACATTTGAAGGCAAAGAAAAGGTGCAGAAGAAAAAGAATTATGCTTTGTCCCATCATCTTCCCTTACCATGATTGCCCATTCTGTGTCTTTTGTCTGCATATGTTATTACAGCCATTCTCTGCAGCTGTTGTAAACTCATCATTCGCCCCTTCTTCTCTTGCATTCCTCCCTTCTACTTTTATTCCAATTTTCTCTTGGATAAAAAAGGCAAATTCAAATTGGCTGGTAAGATCAGATCTGTCTGTACTGCATCCAAACTGATCTCACTAAAATGGTTTTGCTTTTATTTGTGTTTTTAACATGAATTGAAGTGCTTTACTGATTTTGGGCATCCCAGCCTGTTTTGTTGGTGTTTTAATTCTCAGACTCATTTTCTGATTTGCTTCCTCATTTTGAAATTTATATTTTGCTATTTTGGGTTCATTGAACTTGAGGAAATATGTTAAAGATGAATGATACATAGTATGTGTGGGATATTTATGTACGCATGAGACTTTTTAATACTTTGAAAGACATTTTTAATTTTATTGTTTCTTTAAAAAAACATGCTCAGTCAGGATCACTTTGAAACCACAAACTCCTGGCCATCTTTACCCTCCTTTTCGTCTACCTCTCCCTCCAAGATTAAACTTCATTCTCTCTCTTTCTATCCCTCCCCCTCCGTCTTCTTGTCTATTTATCTATTTCTCTCTAGCTCTCACCATATCCCTCAATCTCTCTCTATCTCCCTCAATCTCTCTCTATCTCCCTCAATCTCTCTCTATCTCTCTGTGCTTCTTTCTGTTTTTCTTTTTTCTGTTGCACCATGTCACCCACTCCTTTATCCCCCTCCCCTCTCACTCCTCTCCTATTTCTATATTTATCTTTCCCCCTCTCTTCCCATCCTCTCTGTCTATCTCTCTCTGGTTTACATTCCTGTTTCTCGGCTGTCATTTCCTCTCACTAGAAATAATTGTCTTCTGGGGTTCTTCCCCTGGAGTTCCTCTTTTCTTTCTTTTGTTCTTCTTTTACTTTTTTTCTTACCCATCTTTTTTCTACTAATCCTTATCTTCTCCTTTTTGTCAATATCTGCTCTTTTTTCGCTGTACCCCCTCAGATGATAAGCTCCTGCATATTGTGTTGAAGGTGCTCATATTAACAGTGTGGAGGCCACCTAGCAGGGATAGAATTGTGCATATTTAATTCCTTGATAATGGCTTTTGTTTCTCTGAATTTTACATTTTGTCTACTGTGTAATTAGATTTGCAATTTTGATATATGTTGTGCGATTTTGTTAGTATTGGGGAGCCATGTTTGTGTTCTATTGAAGAGTGTGACTGCAGTGTTTATTTGATAATATTTTTGTACTAATTTGCATGTAGCGTTCCTGAAAAAATGCCTGCGTAATGTCAGTATATTTCTTGATATTCAAGAGGCAAAGAGAAAAATGGAGAGACAAGAGAGGAAAATGAGAAGAGAGAGATAGGGGAGAAAGAGACATATATTTTGAGATAGATAGGGAATGCAACAGGAAGAGAGAGAGTGCAAGATGGAGAGGGAGACGCATATAAAGAGGGAGATTGGAAGATTTATATAGAGACAGACAGATAGACATACAGACAGAGAAAGAGAGAGGGAGAGAGAAAAGAAGAGAGAAAGTAAAGAGAATGAAGGAGAAGAAATTGGTAGACAATAAACTGCACACCCAGGGTAGTTGCCATGACACCCATGTCGTAACCCCCCTGTCTACCCCATTCCTGCAGGTTGCTGGAAGATCACGCTGCACAGCCGCCGGTCGTCCCTCAACCTCTACACATTGTCCAACGAGGAGGCATGGCGCTGGACCAACTGCCTCCAAGATGTCATCGACAGCAAGCCACCCCTCGAGACACCCTTCCAGACGCTCATCAAGGAAATCAGGGTAAAAGCACCCCCCTCTCCTCCTCTCTCACCCAATCTGAAAATTGAAACTACGGTAGGCCATGCTGCTTACAGGTTTTCAATTATTGTAACTTACTATCAATGGCAACTACCATGGCAACAACCAATGAACTCTTATTATTTCACCTGATGCCATGGTACTGCACTTACGATTGATGGGAAGTTACAAGAATTGAAAACCCTTATGCAATATGGCCCAGGAGTGCTGTTAAAAATGGACTTATCAAAAGTGAAAGGGAAAGAGATAGGGGGAGAGAAAAGGGATGGAAACAAAAACAAGTTATTCAATTATTTTCGCAAAGAAAAATCCAAACTTCATCACATTGAGCCCTAAAGCATTATTTTGTTCTATGTTTCTGTATGTTTGTAGGACGTGAGTTTAGCAGGAGACTCGAGGGCGCTAGACAGGATCTACCAGCTGAACCCCATCCTGAGGAGCACACCACACGTCCTCAAGGCTCCACTCCTACCCCTCCCCTATGGACACATCAGCACCAGTGAGTACACTGCTCTAGCATGCACTCATGAAGGATTATCCCTTACATTACCAGGCCTTGGAAACCCCATTGGCTTAATACACATTTTCGTGCCAATGGTAATGATAGAGTTCAAGAAAGAAGGAATGAGAGGGGGAAGAGAGAGAGAGTGAGAGAGGGAGAGAGAGTGAGAGAGAGTGTGAGGGAGAGAGGGGAGAGAGACAGAGAGAGACAGATAGAGAGTGAGAGTGAGAGAGAGAGTGAGAGAGAGAGAGAGAGAGAGAGATGTATTGATAGAGGAAATAAAGATAGAGATTGTGACTGACGGACTCAAACAAAGAAAGATAATTAAAGAGAGGTAGATAGTGATGGAAAAAGAGATATGGAATGAAAAGAGAAACAGATGGAAAGAGAGAAAAAAACAGACTGATTGATATGATTTATAAGCAGAGAAAGAGAGTGAGGGAAAAACAACATAAAACTACAGAGAGATTAATAATTTAAGTTGATTGTTAAGTTCCTATGTGCAATCAGTTAAGACTTCAAAGAATGAAAGGATGATGGGAAAAGAGAGATACAAATAAATGGAAACAGAAAGACAGAGACAGAGACTGATGGACAGATAATGCAGAAAAAGAGGGAGAGACAGAGAGAGGGGAAAAGAGAGAGAGAAAGAGAAAGAGATAAAGATAGACAAAAAGAGGGAGAGACTGCGACAGAGTGAGAGATGAGTATATCAAACTGCTTCCCTTTCACACACCGGTCTCTGCCTCTCTCCTTACAGCTGGTCCAGAGAAGGGGTACTCCACCCTGCAGGATGAGGCAGTCAAGATCTTCCCTGCTCTCCAGGGTTCCCTTGACAACGTGCCTGACCCACTACCTCTCATCCAGGTAACAAACAAACACACTTATTTCCAGTTGTTTTCATTCAGTTACAGAATGGATCACGCTATCCTTGATAATGGGTGTATGCCTAAAACTTAATTTAAAAGTGAAAGGATGGCTTTGAGGGTGGTAAAAATGATGAATATGGCCGTTTGCTGCTAGCTCGATAATGTTCCTCCAAAATGGCATCAATATTGACTTGAATTTGCTTACTTGCTTTCTCGACACACTGTATGCCCTTGTGTTATTGATTGAAATTTTTACAAATACAGCACATACAAGGTCAAAATTGATGCACAAAGTCTATTTCAGTTTGCAATATTATCTATTTGTTGGGAGGTTACTTTTATGAATGTTTCAATTTTGTCATACAAGGATATAATGAGCATTAACAATAGAACTCATAAGCAACTATCATTTAGGTTGTATAGGATAAATGTAAGCTTTAACATATCTACCGCCATCTGTTGTTGACAGCCGACGACCCTAGACCATTAGGAGCAAAGGTTTACAGTCAAATGATGAAGCAGACAGAATGTAGTCATGCCTCCCACAAGTAACATTTAGATTGTATTGTTTAACTGGGAGCCCCAACCTATCTACCGCCCTCTGTTGTTGACCCCAGACCATCCTGCAGACAGCCCATGACCTGAAGCCCCTCAGGGACGAGGTGTACTGCCAGGTGGTCAAGCAGACCACACAGGTGGACGACCCAGATGGCCACAACAACCTGAGAAACTGGCAGCTGATTGCCTGCATGGCAGCCACCTTCCTGCCCAGCCGCAACATTCTTAGATACGTCCGCTTCCATATCAGGAGGTAACGTGCTTGACCCTTGACCTTTGATTTTGGTGTTGTTGTTGACACATCGAGGTCTGTACTTGACCTGTGACCTCCCATGTTGTTGTTGTTGTTGTTTCATCATTGGGATGATGCAGACTTTAACTTCTCGCTGTTTATTTTGGGCTATGTAAAATAGATCCTAAATCAATTTATGTTGTGTGTTTGTATAAAGAGCCAGAATGTTCTTGTGTAAATTTTGAGCTATTTATCCAAGATAGTATTTCACTTTTAAATGTATTCTGCATAGTGTATATGAAACAATTAAATATTATATTTTCTTGTATATCAAACAATGATATATTATATTTTCTTTCATTTGTTTAAAATTTAAAATACACAAGGAAATGAAAACGGGTGGAATTCCTTGAAGTAAAATCAAACATCATGAATACATCTGTGATGTAGTCATTCTTCCATTTAGGTAATGATAAAAGTACTACTGAAGGTGATATGTGTTCCAACCTGATGATTACCACTCTAACCTTTCAGAAATATAGTCTTATACAGTCTGATGGTGAAACGTAATGATAATTCCAGTTGTGCGTTACCCTTACTTTGAGATAATGATGAAACAGATGATAAATATGTTTTGTTCAATCTTCTGATGACCCTTCCCCCCTCCCCCTCTCTCTCTCCCTGCAGACATATTGACCTGCACCCGGGCACCCAGATGGCCAAGTATGGGGCCTTCGCTCTAGATGCCCTCAAGAGGACCCGGTCTAGGGAGTTCCCTCCGTCCAGACAGGAAGTCATTGCCATCCTGGTGAGGGGCTAAATATAGTTTAACCTTGTGTGTGCCACATAATCTGCTGCTCTGTGATATTTCTATGTACTGTATATTTTGCAAGTCTAATTTTTCGCGAATGAGGACTTCCTGGCAATTTCGCAAGTGGTTAAATTGGTGATCGTAAAGTACTAGAACTAGAATTACATGTGCTCATGCACGTCGTGTTCATATTTTCGAGTGTTGTTAAATTCGTGAATACATGTAGCACCCGACTCGGGAAATTCGTGAAAATAAAAACTCTGTGAAATATATGGCGTATACAGTATTAGTTGTGCATTATTGCTCCTGTGGCACACAAAGAGTTAGTTAACCCCTTCTTTGTCAGATAAATCTACTCTTTGAGATTTTTGTGCAATGTTTCCATTAGAAACGCATTACCTGTACATGGAGATGAAACAATAGGAGCATGAGTTTTATCCAAGAATCCCATTTGCGATCTTTTCTATGAAAGCCTAGATAATCCCCTGTCCTTTTCAATATACAGCCGCCAGCGTTCTTTTTGTTTAAAAGATGCGTGCGGTCCTTTTCCTCACTTTAATCATGGACCCTACTAGGGTTCATGTTAAAATACTATTATACGATGCGGCGGAATGAAACAAAAGACCGGACGGACTATTATTAGAATGCTGGCCTTTGCGGTCTTTTCAACTTTTGGTCCGCTATTCAGGAGAGACGAAAGTTCAGAAGCCCATCCGTTCTTTTGTCTAAAAGACGCAGCGGAGACAGTCAATATGTTTTAATAAGGTGCCTAAGTGATAAGTTGATTTAAATGTCAAAAGAAAGACAGAAACTCATGCACATGTGTGGAATGACTCTTCTGGACCAAGTTCAAGAGAAATTGATAGGGGATGGGGTGGAGGGCACTGTGGTATAGTGGTGAGAGGCCTTGACTCTCGCAGAGAGATCGTGAGTTCAAGCCCAGCCTGGTGCGTACACCCTTGGACAAGGTGTTTTGCTCATGTTTGTCCCTCTCCACCCAGGTGTAGTAAATGGGTACCTGGTAGGAATATAGTATTCCTGATCTAATTAGATCAACTAGCTTTTAGCGCTACATATTTGGCTGCTTGGCTAAAGCCATGGTAATAATCGAGCGCTTTGGTTAGTACTTCGTACTAGCATTCGCTATATAACCGATTATTATTATTAGGATCTTATTATTAAAAAATTCTTTCAAAATCAAGTATTTATGCTACAGCTTTTGTTCAATATTGTGTGATTAACTGTTTGACCTCTTCCTTCTTCCCCCAGGGCCGCAGAGAAATGAATGCCACTGTTCACTGTCACGGAGAAGGGTCGTGTCAGATCACCATCAACTCTTCTACCACAGCGGGACAGGTGAGGGCAGGCTCTATGTTGGCTCTCTGCATGAACATGTCAAGATTGATGAATATGAAAGATACAACTTGTGAAATTAAAAGGATGAAATGGATTTCCTACATACATGTACATGTACATCTCCTGAAAAGGTGTTTAGATCAAGTGTAGTTCCCCAGAGCTTGTACAGTCTGTTCTGACCTATTTTCTAATCTTGGTGTCCACAATTTTTGAGGATGTTCACATGAAACTGCAAATTTTTGGGAACGGTGTTCATTGTTTTGATACAGTGTATTTAATATGTAGTGCCTTGCAATATCTTTAATTTTTAATTTCACTTTTGGAGCACATGCATATACTTCCAGTAAAGTTATGTATTCGGGCTGAGAGAACTAGGTGTGACATTTAAATCTTGACCAATAACCTCTAACCTTTGACCTATAACCCCTGGCCAGGTGGTGCACACGTTAGTGAAGGGCATGGGTCTGGAGAAGTGTCACAACCGGTTCGCTCTGTACGAGCGCAGCGGGCAGGTCGAGAAGGCCATTGATGACAGGACCGTCATCGCCGATGTCCTCACCAAGTTTGAAAGGTAGGCGAGGGCAGAGCATCATGGGAAGCTTCATACTTAATTTGTCTTTTTGATCCATATTAGAAATAGAGGTTGTAGTGATAAGGGCTACTGTAACTGTCACACTGAAGCGTCATTCTGCCGTGGCAATTGGTTCCATTTTTTTTTAGGAAGGAGTCACTCAAAATGATAAAAATTATTTTTGTAGATTTTTGTAGAACTTACGCAATCAAGACACAATTATGAGGGCAGAAAGGTTCTGTAATGATTATGGGCTATAATACCACTATAATCTCTTGCCTTTAAAGATTGTCCGTCCCTTTTGCAAGCTTAAAATTTGAAATCGTCTATCACGATCGTAAATTGAAGAAAGTGTGATTCAAGACCATTTCTAAAAACATAGCATGTTGAAGCTTTCTGTATATGTAAAAAATTTCAGCCGTTAAATTTCAAACCGACTTTTTTCGTACCACAAAAAAAGTATTAGTCTTTGTTACAGTATCTATGTGGTTATTATGCGTGTGTGAAATCTTAATTTTATGAGTAACTACCAAACTCTGGAGATGATTCCTTCCATAGAACAATTTTTTTTTCATAACGCGTTTTATAATTTAATAAACAGATTAATCAATAAAGCAGATATTTCAACACAAACTGCTAAGAGCCTGAGGTAAAGACTATTAATCAGACGTTGTTTACGTGCATTATTTGAATTTTACACTACGCATCAGCTTCAAATTTTGAATATAGAGCTTGCTAACAGTTCTCTATATGTTTTGCCAATGTTTCGATGGTTTTGTGGTGATCTGCAAAAGGGACTGGCTGTCTTTAAGTCTGAAGCCTGAAGCTGCTGTTTGTCTGAACATGTTTTGCTGTTAGAACTTGCACATAATAGTTAACATTTACATTCCATATGAGCCATAAATGATAAGATGTTCATTCTTACTCCTCCTTTGCATTTAATTGTTATTTGTCCTGTGTGTACTTCATTGACAAGTCAGCAAACTATCCAAATATATAGAGTAAGATTGTAATAAACGTTGGTGTATTTCCATGATCTTTTCAGATATAAGGCTAGGAACCTGTGTGATCGAGGGAAACCATGGCAACTGTTCTTCAAGCTGTTCTGCTTCCTGGATACAAAGAATGTGGAGCAGGATAGCATTGAGTACAACTTTATGTATGAGCAGGTAGGCTGCTGTAGTAACGGTTGCTAAGGAGAGAATGGAGACATTTGAGGATTTAGAAGTGATAGTGATAGTGATAGTGAAAATGGTTATAATTATCGGAGGGGGGGGGGGGGGGCAGGGGTTACAGAAAAAGAGAAGAAATTGTGCTGCAGAAGAAGAGTTGTCTGTTTTTACCTGACGCCTATTTCTGTTTGCAAATGTGTATGATTGTTGGTTTGTTGATGGGAATAAGTGTAAAATGACAACGCTTAACTCTTAGCCTGCCCCAATGAAAAGAGCTCAGTGCCACACCGCTAATCCCCATTGTGCCCGCCCGAAATCTGCCCTTTGCCAAGTTTATTTTGAGGCCTCGTTAGTTGCGCTTTTTTTCTGTGTTGGCATTTTGGAATCACTAGATTTTGAAACCTATACATTTTTACAGAAAGACTTTTACACGAAAGTTGTAGAATATCTTATCAGCTTTATTATGATATCAAATTTGTACGGAGATTTTATTTTCTTATTTTGTTATAAACTAATAATAAACGTTAAGTTGTACTTTTGATTTTGAAGTCATTTCTGTACTATATTCGGTTGAACTGCATACATGCTTCCTTATCTTCAGATCATATTCATAATATATGTTTATATGGTAATTTGCATTTGGCATTTTGTGAGAAATATCCCCTTTGGACCCCACAAATAGGCTATGCCTTGACTAGAAACGATTGGGTACACAATGAACATCCTGTGTTTTGTTCCCTTATTTGCATGAAGGAGTGATAAGGTACATCCTGTATATCAAATACAAAACGCTAAATTACTCAAGAAAATCCAATCTGAAAGGTGTAAACAAACATACGTAATCCAAAGCCGATTAGCTGGTGCATGTGATGTGATGAACAATAGCGTGTGCGAAGCATTCAGTACAAGTGCAATGAGCATGAACAATGACTGCTATGACGAATGTGAGCAAGGGCGCTTCTGGCACTCGAACGGTAGCGCTCTTGCTTGAACAAAGCAATCAATCGATAGCGCGCTAGCGTGTATGAAGCACCATAACAATAGCGTGTTTGCAGCGCCATGGCACTCTAAGAGTGCTGGAGATAATGCTGGAGAAGAGATTTCACAAATCATCATTACTATTTCATAAAAGTTGTGCCAGAGAAAAAATAAATGTCTGTTTACTGGGGGCAGTTTTCAAGCCTCATATCAAGAAATGTACAACCCAAATTATGTTTTGCATTCCACCTAAGTAATCTTTTTCCCAGAAAGCAGGCTCTTTTTTTGCATTGTGGGGGCTAAATCTCCCAGACACCCAATGCACTTTTTTCTGTGCTGTTATCAGGCATTGGGGAACATAGAATTAATGGTGGTGATGTTTGTCTAACCGTCGTCTGTTTTGCTATTGTTGCCTCGTCGATGCTCAGGCGGTGGAGGATGTGCTCAGGAACCAGTACCCAGCGTCACATGACAAGCTGGTCCAGATGGCTGCTCTAAGGATGCAGTCCTTGAAAGGAGACTACATCGAGGGAGACTGGATGTGAGTCAGCAGGAGAGGGAGGAAGGGGGGAGGGGGGGGGGCTTGGGATCATGTAGTTTCCTGCTATGGATAGGGCTTTAGCTCATAATTATGATCATAGTGATATTTTTATGTGTCTATTTCATCAAAATGTAAATACAAATTCAAACCAATTTAAACTAACAGCAACTTCAAAGAAAGAAAGGCACGTCAGAGGAAATAAATTGGTAATGCCTGAAAAAGAAGGTATTCATTTTGATAGATATGTTGCTGTTTTTATGGGGATGATGATGATTATTGACAACAATAACAGTCACAAGAACCAATACAGGTATGTAAAAAAAAAAAAGTATTAATTATTATACATGCAGGCCTATTGTTGACATTACCAATGAGTTATTCAGTCTTACAAATGTCAATCATAAACATTGTATTATAACATGGTTCTTGGGAATAATTGTTAAAGACAGCCCGTCCCTTTTTCAGATCACCACAAAACCATCGAAACATTGGCAAAACATATAGAGAAGTGTAAGCAAGCTCTATATTCACAATTTGAAACTGATACGTAGTGTAAAATTCAAATAATGCACGTAAACAACGTCTGATTAATAGTCTTTACCTCAGGCTCTTAGCAGTTTTTGTTGAAATATTTGCTTTATTGATTAATCTGATTATTAAATAATAAAACGCATTATGAAAAAAAATGTTCTATAGAAGAAATCATCTCCAAAGTTTGGTAATTACTCATAAAATTAGGATTTCACACACACATAATAACCACATAGATACTGTAACAAAGACTAATACTTTGTTCGTAGTACGAAAAAAGTCGGTTTGAAATTTAACGGCTGAAATTTTTTACATATACAGAAAACTTCAACATGCTATATTCTTAGAAATGGTCTTGAATCACTCTTTCTTCAATTTACGATCGTGATAGACGACTTCAGATTTTAAGCTTGCTAAAGGGACAGACAATCTTTAAACCATATGGCCCATGTTCACCTAGAAGAGACCTGGCAGGTGTATACACGTACCTTGTTTGAGTGTTTCAGCATCACCCATAAAAGTTACAAACACTGCATTATAAGGTTCATCTGATGACCATCAAGATTTTCTTTTTGTTTTTATTTCATCAAAATGTGAATACATTAATGTAAAACAATAATTGAAATTTCTTCATAAATAACAGCTACACCATAGCAGCAATATCGAAGAAAGAGTGTTAGGGGGAAAAGAGTATTAGAAAAAGGATCATCTTGTTAATAATCGTTCAATCCTTCCACCCCTCTTGACATAGACGAGACCTGGCAGGTGTCTACCCAGTGGAAAGGTTCAAGAATGCCAACAAGAAGGAGGAGACCAACGACTTTGCTGGCTTCCCCATGAGGTCACGGAAAGAGGGCGTCTTCTCGGTGAGTCCCCCAAGATGACAGAGATTTCATTGCCAAATGTGACGTGCAACATTTCAGTTTTTTGAAGAAGAAAAATATTACAAATAATGTTTTGTGTAATATCATGAATAATTACTTAACTGCCTTCACTGAATTATATATTATATTTGTATATTATTGTTGAGTTCCTTTTGTATTATCCTTTGTCTCTTTAACATGGCTCTATGATCGCTCTATTGCCAGGTAAACCGTTGTTTCATGGGATTTCTGTGTATTACTTATAATAAAAGGCACACATGTTGCTCAAAAGGTTCAAGAAGTAATTGGCACCAATTATTGATGAGTCAGGATGTGCAAAATCTTAAACTCGAGCAGCAGGGCACTAAGATGAAATATTGATGTTCTTTCTCCTTTGTCTTAGGGAACCTTACGAGGCCTCGGAGAAAAGACTCTGAAAAGACTTCAGAAATCAGGTAAGAAGCTTGCTCTATCCAAACCCCTCTCTCCCTCAAACAATGATACAAGACATTCAACAGTCTTCTAAATGATTTTGGAAAAATAACATGCCGTTGAATGTTTAAAAAATCCTGATAGATATCAACATTAAAAAGAAACTCGGCAAGAGATATAAGAAGGTTGATGACAGACTGTTCTATATGTGTGAGAAGACACGCTGGAAGATAATGATATTGATATATAACCTACCAGCATCCCATGTATCAAGTTGTATCAAGCCATGAAGTTACATAATACTCAGTATAGAGTACACATGCAAACTTACCTCACTAGCATTCCCTATATTAACAATCTATTATCAGATTCAAATGAACGTATTATCATTCACAGCATTTATCCCTCTATATATCAATCACTTGAATTTAGCATGTGTATTAATACATTTTTCTTCACAAGTATACAAGTCTCGTGCCCACTTCTTACATGCATGTACTTCTATTTTGTGTCTTTGTGATAAGGTCTAATCCGTAGACTTTGTAATTTTGTCCTCAGCATCAGTTTTTGACCTTCCCACGGGGTCCAGCGTGTGTAAGGATAACAAATGGAAATCTTTCTTCAAGATATTAGCTAGCTTTGCACTTAAAAGATATGATGCCACTATTTGTTAGGTCCGATAGAATAATTTAAAATATTATTTCAACATTAGTTTTTTATGAAACACATGCAGCTTTTTTTGTTATGGTGAATGAGAGTAATTTATTTTTGGTACAACTGAAGATTGACATTGACGTGATACAAACAATTTAAATGTGTTTTTCTCCTTTTTGGGGGGTGCTCCTGATTTTTCTGTTGCAGTTACAGGTGTACATGTATGATAAACTTGTTTAATTTAGTTTTATTTCCCTTCTGTATCAATTTTTAATGTTCCTTCTGGGACTGATAGATAGATTGATTTTTGCACCTAAACATGTGAGCTAAAAATGTCTTTATGTTATAGTCTAAATTAATGCTAGATTTATGTTCCCCTTCAGTTGATTTTGTTTCATTATGTGTGAGGATAGAGTGATTGCACTTAATATGATGGTACATGTAGTAGCTGAAAAACATACTTTTCATGTTAGTTTCATTCTCAATTACTTTCCCCATCCGTTTGATGAGATTTTTTCTTAAGCAAAATGCACTTCTGTTGTTTAAATGATTCCTAGAACTGCACAATGCCGCTGATGATGATAATGCTATTGATGGTGATGATGATGATGATGATGATGGTGATGGTGGTGATAATGATGGTGATGATGATAATGACAATGACAATGACAATGACAATGCCAATGATAATGATAATGACAATGATGAAGATGATAATAATGACAATGATGATGATGATGATGATAAAAGCAATGACTTTGTTAGTGCAGCAGCTGATGATGATGATGATGATGCTGCTGATGCTGATGGTGATGGCAAAAATGATGATTCTTCATACTCTTCAAACATTTTTGTGCAAAATCAATGAATTGCAAGGTATCCCAGGTAGCTGTCTCTTTACTTTCTCTTTTTTCTGTAAATATAATCTTTTCAAATGATCAGACGTTCCTCATGAATGTCCTTATTAAACTATGATTAATTTTGGTTAACATTCTGTTATATGTATATGAAGAACAAACTTATTTGTTACAAATCAATTCATCAGAATTTGTAATTCATGACAGTATTTTCCTCTTTTAAAAAGTGCAGTTTATTCAATAGTAAAGGAAAATATTTATATATTCATATTATAAAGCTGAGAAACTAACTGGTTCATATGTGTACCCTGTATCTTGCCTATCAACCAATTCATTTGTTAAAAAGTATGAGATATTTTCATATATTATATCCTAATACATAATACAATTGTCAATTTCAATACCATCTATGCTACTAATATTTATATCTTGTCTTACATGGTTCATGTATAAAAACTACACATGGTGATTAAATATTTCACAAGTAAGTAACCATTTCTATGGCAAATTTCTCTGCAGTGTTTTTGCATGAAAAATGTCACCCATGAACATGTCATCCATTTTGACCATCCATTTTGACCATCCACTTTGACCATCCATTTTGACCATCCATTTGACCATCCCACCTTCCCATAATGCAGTCCCTTTGCTAACTGCGCCCCATGTCATAAAATGTAGTGATTTTGTTAAGTCATTGAGCAATCTAGCCCGGTGTGAATAGACAATGAAAAGAGAGTTTTCCTTCCAAGGGAGAAACCAGAATGATTGTGTAGGTTTATTTCTAAAGTGGATCCAGTACCCAGCTTCTCAACATGATTGCAATGCGTTTGTACAATTATGAAAAATTGCAGTAGCTTGCAGTCAAAATGCAGTCAGCTACATGTACATGCATTTGTACAGTGTTTGAAAAAAAAACAATCAAATGCAGTCGGCACCTTTCATTCTGTACCGCGATTGACTGCAATAAATTGCAATAGCTTCCAGTCAAATGCAGTCAGCTCCACCTGTTTGTACAGTGATTAACTGCAATCAATTGCAATTAATTTTCAGTAAGGTGGGAAGTTGATCTTAAATTAAACTGTAATTATAACATTCCATGCATGCAAATCTGCTCATCTGTAGAAACATACATTGAGAAGAAGTATGGCATTTAAAGATCTTAATACCTAATATTTGTTTGAATCAAGTATTTTTGGGTTTATGTTAGAGTAACTGAAGTCACGCAGTACATATACCTGTGCAGTTGGGCCTGAGATCAACGTCACCACTGATTGCAATCTATTGCAGTCAGACTACAGTTAATGTATGGAACTGATTGCATTTGATCTCAGGCTCCATTGTACCTACATGTTTATTTACATGCTCATGTACTTGTAGTCTAAAGTATCCTAAAGCCATGAGCTATGGCTAGAATCATCTTTTCTGTGCCAACTAAAATGCAGCTCTTTCTGAAAGTGCATGTTTGATTCTACCAGAGTGTGGCAGTAATGCATTAGGAGTAAGGGATCAGTTTGATGTTCCACATGCAGTTGAAGATAAATGATACATGTAGCGGTAGATATCATATGCTCATAACGTTGCTCATTTTAGACAATGTGACATTGATCAGTTTAATGCCACGCCCAATTTTGATATGGCTGAAAATCCTGGTTGAGTGTTTGACATCCAGTGTTAAGATAAAATGATACTGATAGATATGATTTGCTTGCAATCTCACTCATGTTAGACAATATGACATTGACCAATGTAATGCCACGCCCAATTTGGCTGAAATCCCTGGTTGAATGTTTCACTTTCAGTGTTAAGATAGAATGACACTGGTAGATATGATATGCTCCCAACCTTGCTCCTGTATTGAGACTTCATGACATTGATTAATGAAATGCCCACATATAATGTGGCTAAAATCCTGGTTGCCTGTTTCACATCTGTTGATCAGATAAAATGTTACTGGTAGATAATAATATGCTCTCGAGGTCGCTCCTGTAAGACAGTAGATTCTGATCAATGCACGCCCATATTGTCAATATGGCTGAAGCTCCTGGTGTACCTGTATGTAGTGTCATTAGATTCCCATGTGTCCTTCATCTCAGTCTGAGTTCCATAAACACTTTTAAAAACAACCTCAAAGACATGTTTCTTTTCTTCAGTCTATGATTAATTTATTTGCCCAAATTCTCTGTGCATCCCAAGAGTGAAACTAAAGTGATGGCATATTACAAATTATGCTTTATATTAGTGGTATTATTAAAATTATTCCTTTACATGGAGGTTTAGTGCATGAAGTAAAGTTAGAGGGAGGTGAACAAACTGGTAGCTGTGATTCCATTTCAGACTTCATTCCATTTTTCATTTCATAGTCCATTTGGGAGTGAGTCACCTGTAGTTACATGTAGGTGGTTTGAGTACCCCATCTAGGAACACACATTAGTATTAAATTCACAACATTAATAGTAGAATATGAGTGTGGAAAATTCTTTTTCGTACATGTACGTGTAGATTGATAGCCAAACTAATTATCCGTCACAGTAGAACTTGTGGTTTGATCCAAATTTTTAGTCATAAAAATTAGACAATGCTAAAAGGGGTTAATAAAAAGATACTTAAGATTTCTTATGAACCTCTTGAAATTTGCTTTGTTTTGGTATACACTCTGATCTAACCGTCTTTCCTTTGCATTGAATCAAATTTAAACTATGATTTGCAAAGACCTAAAATCAAGGACCGTGCAGTGTTGCCAATTTGAGTTATGAAGTAAGGATCGTTTCTGCTTTTCTAGAAGCCCTATTTGTGGATGATTTTATGGGACCAAAAGGTCATTATCCATCCTTTTGTTAAAAACAATGCCATTCTGTAAATGCTCAGAGTTTGATTTTAAAAAGTGCATGTAACAGCAATTGGTGTAAATTTTAATAAGAAATTACTGCAATAACAGTTTGGTTGCATGCAAAATATCAACATATGTTGGCTACATCATTCATTTGTGTGAGGTCACCTTCACTTTTTGGGTGTGGGATGCTATCTGTATTTTTGAGGGCAGTTTTTTTTTTCAAGAATGATTTGAAAAAGGGGTGGGGGTCACCCTTTAATGATGATGTCATGAGTTTAGTACCTACTAGAATTGCTTTTCTGATTCAGTCTTTGTAATCATGAAAACTTCTGAGAGCTATTAGCCATGATTTAGAGTTTATTGCATGGTCATCTGGTAATGGGGCTTGAGTTTCCTCTACTAATTTTAATATGCTTATGTTGTAAAAGAGTACCACTCATAATTCTTCATTCTTACACTGGATGAAGCCAAGTAGTCATAGTCAGCACTAGAAGCTAACCTATTTTCCATAGTTTATGTACTGTCATTACACTTGATTGGGAAGATATAGATTATTGAAGTGGTGTCGTCATATCACGTCTATTGCTTAACAGGTTTCTGGTTTCAAACAACATCACTCGAGTGAGAGCTTCACTGGTCTGACAATGTCTAGCCTGCTAGTGTCAGGCACTCTCATTGGGAGATCCTGCTATGATTACTGCTGTTTGCTACACCCACATAGTTTAGAACCTGTTGTCTTGACAACATGCTCATATGACGTCACACTTCAGTACTCTATATTTGTGCCACATACCCATTATCTACACCTGGGTTGAGAGGGGCAAGCTTGAGCAAAACACCTTGTCCAAGGGTGTACGCACTGGGCAGCCCAGGATCTCAATGCATATGTGAAGAGTGTCCATCACTCTACCATTGATATTTGAATCATGTTGACATTCATAAGTGTAGACTAGTCTATTACATCTACATGTGTAGTTAGCGTAGTAAACATGTTGATGTCAACAAGCACCAGCTACTTTGTTGTAAGAGTATATCTTGTATTTAAAGCTAAGGAAAGTCCGCCCTGAAGTTAAATTGGTTTTGTTAAAAGCAAAAACATGAAAGAAATAAATAAAGGAATTTTGACAAAATCCATCAAAGGATAATGGACGTCACAAAATTTGAAACTTAAACCAATCATAGCTTTCTTATCCTTTGACACATTTACATTACACCTCCACTAGTACGTGATCATGTGTGTTGCTTTCATTTTTCTGTTATAATGAAAACCAATGTAACTTCAGGGTAGACGTTCCCTTTAATGTCATCACACTAGTAAGCCATAGGTACAATTCAACAGGACATCAGATCTTCCACCCATCAAACTTTCAGATACATGTACATGTGTAGAAATGTCTTTTGTTGTGTTGTATTGTTGTTGTATTCACTCTTTGTGCAACACCTCTGACCTGTGATATTTTTCACAAGTCATACACATAATTCATGTACAGCAGCAGATTTTCTGGCACGCAAAGGGTTAATGTAATTGTACCCATGTTCTCCTATACAGTGATGTCATGTTAACATAATGGTGCTGATATTCTCCTAGATACTAATGTTATGTTCATGTTTTATTTCTTCTCCTCCCGCAGCCTCAGATGATTCCATCCTGGACAGTGTGTATGCAGATGATATCTCAGCTACCACCACAGCCGTCATTGAGAAGTGGAAGACATGCCAGGTAATTAGCTCCACAAAAAGTGTCTGGCATTCTCCTGTTAATCTGTTGTTTCTCTCTGTCATCTTTGTGTTTGTCTTACTTCTTCTATCATCCTCTCATATTTCTTGCTATCTTTTCTTATCTCTCTTCCCCCCCCCCCCCTTGTTTCCCTTTTTTTCTATTCTTCTCTCTGTCTTTCTGAAGTGTGTTATTCACTGTAATGTGATTGTTTATTTAAATGTATATGTACATGTCTATTGATAAATATGTGCTGCCGATGGTGATGGTAATAAAACTATGCAATTAACAATTAAATGAATTCACCGATCAATCTGTCAATCAAGTAATGTATGATTATAACAACAGGTACATATTTACTTTGTTACTGTTTGTTTGTGTTCTCAGCACACAAGCATCAAGTACATCAATCAATCTATCAATCTATCAATCATTCAATCAATCATTCAATTGCTCACTCTAACAATTAATCATGCAATCACTCAATCAATTTATTAATTAATTAATCAATCAATCAGTCAGTTAAACAGTCAATCAATGTAATGGTACAGATGTTTTTGATACTGTTTCTCTCTTTGTATCATCAGCACATGAGCATAGAGCAGGCACAGGAGGCTTTCATGAACCTAGTGCGGCAGTGGGCGTACTACGGGGCGCGGCTCTTTGAGGTGGAGTGTCGGGATACACGCTACCCATCAGGCCTCTGGCTAGCTGTCAGCGTTGACATGGTGGCCATCCATAAACAGGGCATGGCCAACCCGATAGAGGAGATACCATATGAGAAGTGAGTCACCTTACAAATGACACTACCAAATAAGATATTAGGGATTGCTAATTTGGTTCCATAGGGTATTTCTTTTGGGGGACAAAACTTTTTACAAGCCCTTCTTGAACAAAATGATTTTGATGCTCCAAGTGTTGGATGTATTGACAAACACTGTAAAAGAACCACTCTGATCACTCAAAAAATGGTTATATATATTTTTAGATTTCATGCCTAGGTTCCAAACAAAAGTGTGAGAAATGGACAGTTTGCCAGACAGTTTGTGTAACAGCAGAAAATACATTGTTCAAACCTTGTTCAATGAGACTTATGTTTGTTTGTTCTGGCATTTTTTCTAAGTATAGTTTCTTATTTTTGTTTCTTTTGTCAGTTGCACTTTGTTGAAGTCATCAAGTATTGATGTTTGATTTGCAGGATTCTGTCCTTCGGTGCGCCAATCCCCAACGAATACAAGATTGTGGTGGAAGGACGAAGGGATGAGTTCACGTTTGAGACGACTCAGGTAAGCTGAAGGGGAATTTAGATACTCATGTTTAACAATAGTCGTCAAGGTTACCTGCGCACCAGACAGGAAAGTCTTGGGATAAAAAAAAAAACAGAAGATGATTTCAAAATGACTACATGCTATTGATGTGTTTGCTGCTAAGATAGTGTAATACAATGAGAAGATAACTGTTTGTTGAATGCTCTCTTTTGAATTATGCATACAATTTTGAACATTTGTTTTTGATATGTCTGTCCCAAATTATCCCATTTTTCTGTCATTACTTCATTCTTCTGTGATCGATGATAATCAGCATAGACTCCCAAGTACTAAACAGCTTCACTGAATTACTTGATGTGAAATATGATTCATGTTCAATATGAAAAATATCATACTTGTAATATGTGTAAGGTCTGTAATTTGGGGACCACTGCTTACATATTTTATGAAATACAGAGAAGTTGATCCAACCATCAAAAACTGAAGAAGGAAAAATCTTGATACCAGAGTGATTCACACCTGCTTCTACTGCTTACCATGTAGCAACTTAACCAGCAAGCCATTTCTGGCTGATGGGGGGAAAAAAGACAGAATGGAGCACAGTCACTTTCCTTACTAATCCGTGCATACCTACAATTTCTTTTCAAATTGAAATAACCCCAGAAAGCCTTTCCCTTTAAACCTACATGCAATTTTGAGATATTTCTTGGATGTATCTTTCCCAGCTTCCCCTGTTTTTCTGTCTTCATTTTATCCCTTGATTCTGCTGCAGCATAATGAAAAGAAAGTTTCTATCTCCTTTGAACCTATGTTTGTTTCATTGCAGGTGTTTGAGATTGCTAAGCTGATGAAGGCATACATCAACGAGATCGTCAGGAAACGACAGCAGGCAACGTAACCCCTATCCGCTTCTGTCTAAGAACTAGTGTGTCTTTCTTTCATTGTTTTTGTCTCGTAGTTTTGACTGAGGGATGCCACAGACCAATAAGCTGAATTTCTTTCCATCATGTTTGTTTCTCTTCCATGCACACACACATGTATCATTTGCTGCAAGTTCATGTAGAATGTAATCGAGTACCAGGACACAAACAAAATGAGACCATGGAATTGATTGTTTAACTTTTATAACAAATGAATTCGATGTGAATATGTAGACTGTGCCAGCAAAAATGTTTGCACTACCATTACAAAGTAGGAAGATTTTATTCCAAGGTCGTGCTGAGTTTGATACTAGCTTGGAATGATGCGATAATCATGTCTATAATAGAATTCTATCCCAACATGTTTTATCTGTGATGATGAAGAGTTTGCACCTATCTGTATTTATCAATAACAGCACAATAAGTGGACAAGTTTGAAAGTCCACTATTTTTACCCTTGATAATGTTATGAAATATAACCTAATAATGGTAATGATTTTGATATGGGCAGATTAGGGATTATTATTTGTGTTATACCCAAGTCTGGAGAAGACTGGTAGATAACGAAGGAGGTAAGCCTATTCAGCTAAGATGTTATTTATTGCAATACTTATTATCTTAACATGCACTACAAGTATGGAGTTAGGGATTCAAACCGGTTAAAACAATCATGTTACATGTACATCAAAAATCCTTTTCAGGACCACACATGGTTCTCCATGAAAACTCGTCATATTTTATTGATTGTCCTGACGATGGTCACCACACCCTGACCCAAACCTCAAGTCTTGAGGCAACTCTTTAAAGCTATCATTCTCTTTCATAACTTGTCATGCACCGATTTTAAAAGCTGGTGTATATGATTTGTGAGTTTGACTGGTGGACATGTAAAACCATGGCAGATTCCACAGGATGCTCTACACCTCTCTACTCAAGTCAAATTGTTTTGATAATTGGATCATGCCACTGCTAGATTAGGAGCCCGAGAAATAGAGAGTCTGCTTAAATGGGAAACCTCTGTGAAAGCAACATTTCATTTTTTTCACTAATACCATTTTTTAAATGGAGATGTTTCCCTGTTCACAAGCTGCTCCTGTAACACGGTCATACATGTATGTACACTGCATTTTATCCACTTCACTTACTTGAAGATAAAATGAGCAAATCATAAAGAGCATTAAATCACAGATTTTACACAACATTCCTTCAGTACTACATAATGCTCATAGCTGAGATTTTGCAAAGAACAGTTACGTAATCATCAATCAGTTTAAAAAAATGTACACTTTCCGCTAACATGTAATATATTTCATTCCCAATTTGTAGCTCATGAACCCAATTCCAACAATGATCTGTAGTGCTTATTATATGATATTGTATTATTCGCTGTTTCAAATTTTAACCAGACTCGATTGTAAATGGTGTATAAAACATTGTGTTCATAAATCAAATAGTTTAGTTGTATGCAATGTTCTGAGTACAGTCTTTACCTAATGCAGAGCTCAAGCATTGATTTAAGCTTGCATATTTCTGCAAAACATTCATTTTGTATGTTGCTTGTTAATGATCATTGATCTGTGAAATGAAGAATGATGATGTAAAAAACAGAAATCATAGATTGATTTGTTATGTGAATTCATGTGACATCTGCTGTTATGGACCAGTTGATGATTTATCATTTCATATCTCCTGTGTAAAGCTAATATTTGTTCATACTTCAGTGAAACATATTATTGGTAAAAAGAATAGAAACAACTCAAATATGCACACTATTCAAAATGGCATCACCTGACCTTGCAACAATGACTTCTTGAACTTTGGTTTTGTCAGCATGGAGGTACATCCTTTGTATCTATTAAAAAATGACAACTCACATCTTGAATTATACAATACATGTAAGAACTGGTTCCTTTATATTTTCTTAGTAGGCTGGATATCTTAATGCTGTATTGCTGTAATTATCTGTGTGAATATTTTTCTCAATTCATGTTAGGTCCTTGCTAATTGGTGTGAAATGTAACATTGGTAATTAGTATGACTGCTGTTAATTACACAATGTACTTGTGATGTGTTAGCTTACATGTACATTTGCATTTCTTTCTAATGCTTGGTCTAAAAAGATACTTACATGTATAGTCACAAGTCACTGATGAAATATAATTTTCTGGGTAGCTATTTTGTGTAATAACTTTTCTTACTAAAAAATTTTTTTTTAATATCCATTTGAATTACTAATCTATGCAGATTTGTTGTAAATTGTTAATAAATCTAATGTAGTAAATTCTGTGATTTAGGCACTCTACATCAAACCGCATTTTGATAAAGATTTAGAATGGTTGTATTAAGATAGATCAAAGTCTGATGAAATTTATTGTACTCGAGTATACATAATTGAGATTTTATATAATTAGATTTGTAGCCAGGTGCTATCTAACTATTTTATATGATACAAAATATTAAAAATGTCGGAAAAGCAACAAACTTTGTTTATTGATTTTTGGGGGCAAAATGACAATTTGATGGAAGAGGATAAATATTTCCCCCTGAGTCTATATTATAGTATAGTACCGGTAATATCAAAGGTGAGATATATTCTGCTATAAGAGATGACCTAAGGTGACTTGATCCTGGTTTTGAAGTTTGGTAGACTGGCCAATCATAAATAAGCACTGAATGTATTAATGCAGCAATTGAGATTCTACTCATGGTGTACATAATTATTTTTTTTTTATGAATCAAAGGAGTAAACTGATTTTGTATAGTGGACTGAAAATACAAATGGGAGTATGTGTACAAATCGTGAAAGAATAATCAGCCAGCCAGCATTGTGACATACACAAAATAGTCCATTAATAGCAAAAATAGTTTTAAAATAGATAAAAAAATAGGGATAAACATATTTTTAGGGCAGTACCCTATTCTAAAATCTGCACTCACTTTTCCTTCTGGTGGAAGGTTAACATGCAGCAACCTCATAAAGTTACCGTTTTTTATTTTTTTTTTGCATTGCACTGACACTTTGCAGTTCATCATTAGAAGCCGCAATATACATGTAGTCTATTCCAATCCAGAATCCTTGCCGTAATGCACAGCTTTACTCAGCGATTGTGTTGTTGGAGTATGCTTAGTGATTTTGCAATACTTTCTTTTGACATGCACTAAAAGAAGCTTTACCCTGCTATGCTGCATATGAATACTGTTGTCTCTCATTGTGTTAGTTCTTCACCCAATAAGTGGGTCAAATATCCTGAAAGAATACAACCACATGGTGTTACCAACAATTTTACTATTTTCGAAATAATATTTATTAGTGCTTTAGTTCTATTGAACATTTTGATGCAATTGAATATGATTTGATTTATAATAGATGTGACATCTACCAGAATGAGTCAATAGCTGATATGTCCATGTGTAAGTGAAATGGAAATGCCGTGGTATAATATTGAAAGGGCGCAATATAATAGTGAATAATACTCAGGTCTGATTTAAACAAAAAATCAATTTAATCTCTTTGATGCATAGCATATGATTTCTGTATGGTTAGTGTGATAAATGCTTCAATTAAGAAATGACTGACACATTCATGTGAAGCTGAAATGAGAATGAGTGAGAAGACCTGAGGATCAGCCATAGCATTTTGAATGTCACCTCCAATCAATTTATGGACACCTAGAAGTCTTTCAGCACCACTCATGCATTTTTGCACAAGTAACACACACAAATCTCATAGAGGAATATTTGCCTGGTATCAAAAGGGTTCATTGTAGATTCCTTGGATGATTTATAGAGTATTAGTCAGCTGGCTTCTGTATGGATTTAATTTATAGCTATGCATCCGTGGTAAGCCATGGTGCAAAAGAAATGAAAGGAAAGAAAGAATGTGTGGCAAGTTTTATAAGTGTCATTAGTTTATGAATGTATCTAAAAATTTGGTCATTGCACTGCTAGAAATAATTGTAAGCTTGTGCACCCTTTCTAAGAGCCAACACAGATGACACGACCCAATCGGTCATACAACCTTGGTACTGGCTGAATCCCAGGACCCTGTCATAGGATTTAAGCAAGAAGGTGATGTCACGTTTCCAGCCGCAGGCCCTTACGACTGCATAATCGTGGCAAAGTCATGCAATTTATGGTGGGCTGTGATGATCTGAGAAATTTGTGACAGGACCTCCATGATTTAGGTTATTTATGTGTGAACATGTTAAATCTAGTGTTGACTGTTTGCATATTTCAAAATAAGAGGTTTAAAAAAGAGGAGCACCACAGCCAGTTTTGCCTATCATGTAATAAATGAATAAAATGCAACATATACTAGTTCTATGGAGAACTAATAACTATAGGTCATGTGATTTAAACGTGTTGTTCAGCTACATTTGCATTTTGTATCTGTGTTTAAAAATAAGAATACAAACACGTTCAGTATTGAAGCTTCTTATTTGTACTAAACTACTATACCAAACATGTCCTTATACAGACACTATCCTGTTGTGATTCTAACATTGTAAAGTGAAATGCCAGTGCGTAACGAGGGTCATTGTAAAGTAGTAAGAGAGATTGGCTGAGTGACCAACAGAAGATACTCTGACTAACCATAACAAATGTGATTAACATTTCACTGGGAATGAGGATTTGTATATGATTCTTTTTGTGATTTTTTTTTTTTGGATGATGATAATTATGTAAAAATAAAGTTTGTCATAGAGTGGAGATTTATATTTTATTTGACTATGGAAATTGTGATAATTGCTCTATATATGTACACTTATAAATAAGTTTTTATACACATCAATAGTAAAATATGAATAAAGATATGTGGCCATACACAAAGACAGTACATGTACCAGATGTCTATGTGTGTTTTGTTCTTGTGCTTTGTGGTGCTGGGATGGTCCTGTATTGTCAATAAATAATGAATCCATAGACACAGGGGAAGGTAGAAGATAAGATGGAGTGATGAGCTCTCAAAGTTGATAGGCATTAAAGTGATAGCAACAGCACATCTTTGGCATCCACTTGGGGATGATTTGTGTTTCCGTGCAATGGGCCAATCGTGGCTGATGATGATTGATGAATGAATCCATACTAGGCAAGCTTGCCTTGTACAGCTTTGCACACACTTTATGTCATATTCCTCACTATCTCTCTCACATAATCACACACACAATCACAAACTCCAGAAGTCTCTCTTTCTCCACACACATGCACACACTCTAGGCCTCCCCCCCCCCCCCCCCCCACACACACACACTGACACGCATACTCCAGACCTCTCTTTCTCTCTCACACATGCACTGACAGACACCCCACACATACACATGCACACACACATGCACAAACACAAACCTCTCTTTCTCACACGTACACACATTCCAGACCTCCCTCTCTCTCTTACACACACCCACACACACACATACACACTGACACACATACTCTACATCTCTCTCTTCCTCTTACACACACACAGACAGACCACACATGCACACACAAACACCCACACACCCACATACTCTCCACCTCTCTCTGTTTCCTTCTCTCATTTCTTTCACATGACATGCTTTTGCATGAAGTTCACTTTGGCAGTAAATGTTTCCACTTATTGCAGGGTATATAACTCTATCCGACAAACACATTTATCATTGTCAGTAGCAATGAAATCTTAATGGTATGTATTACATAACACATACCATGAATCTAGCAACCTGAGAGCTTGGTCTTACATCAATGAGGGTTACTCATTTGTGGGGGTTCACTTTTGTGAGCTGGCTCAACCTCGTGTAAAGGAATGCTGTTTGGACACACATGTCTTCCATATACACGAAGAAGACAATATGTTCAAATCATTAACCCGTTCCTTACTGTTAGATTTTTCTTGCTTTGTCAACTCTGGTCCAGTAAGGATGTTAAAATTTGCCACAGAACTGTGGTAACCAAAAGGATTTGGGTTAATAGTGTCATATAAGTTTTTTTCATAGCATGCTGTCTATTGTCCAAACAGCAGATTGTATGGGAGTCATGCATCTTAGTATCTGAGCAGAAAAAGACCAGGGTGGTGTTTCACCAAGCTGTTCGTAAGTTACGAACGACTTTACGAGCGACTGGTGATCCCTTCTTGTGCTAAATCAGATTCTCAATGAACAAAGCGTGGTATCGCATTTAGCACAAGAAGGGATCACCAGTTGCTCGTAAAGTCGTTCGTAACTTACAAACAGCTTGGTGAAACACCCCCCAGCTGCAACAGGTTATGATATTACACAGGGGCCTGGGGCAATTTAATCCCTACAATGTAAAAAAAAAGAAAAGAGCCCACATAAATGGGAACAGTGCCCCTGTCAGAATGATTTTCTTCCTAATGAGGTATACAGCTTACTCTCGATATAACAAGGTCGTCGGGACCAGGGCTTTTTCCTCGTTATAACGAAACCTCGTTATATCCAAACACAATAAAAAACAATAAAAACATTGAAATATGTGTGCTTGTGTGTTCTTTGTGTTTTACTATGTTTTGATATCCATAGCCGCCTCGGAAACATGCGTTATCAAATGGGAAAAGGGGGATTGGAAACATGCGTTTCTAAATGGAAAAGAGGAAATATTTTTGCTCAACACATCATCCCACCTCGATATACTGTAGCCGTTTAAATAGCTAATTACATTGCATGACATGAATCGGACTTGCAAACCACATGCTTTCAATGTACGTACATGCTTGCGTGGTGTGTACAGTGTATTACGGGGTGTATTACGAGGTCTGGCTCCGAGCTCCACGTGTTGCCAATGCAATACATGTGTGAGAAGATTGCTTTCGGCTCGCTCACAATCAATTTTTCGTTCCTCGTTGTAACGGACACAATTGTTATGTTTTTCTTTGTCTTGGAGTCAACATGATAAGCTCGTTATAAAGAAATCTCATTATAACCGTGCTCGTTGTAAGCGACGTAGTGCACCATAGGTTTGCATGTAGACAATTTTGGGACCGAGATATTTCTCTCGTTATAACGAAATTTGTTATATCCGTGCTCGTTGTTTCGAGAGTAAGCTGTAATGCTTAACAAAGCTCAGGGTATTCATAACACCAGGTTTGATAAGGAGCCCAGACAACAAATCATTCTTTACCCTGGTTCAAAGAAAGTCTATAAAAATCTGTAATTCTCCACAAAATCATGAAAATTACATTCTGTTTCATATGTATTACTTTCATGCGATGTAAAGTAATATTCACACTTAACCCATATGGAAGTATGTTTCCACTTGCACATGTTCTGCATCTTTAGACTTTCAATCAATACAAATCAAGCAATCAACAAAGCAATGTTCAAAAGGACACAATCATTCATGTTTATTTCAGAGAATTCAGATTTTTCAAAAATATACATTTTTGAGAATATTGCTATAATTTATTAGCTAGAAAAGTAACATAAATCATGACAAGGCCTTTGTATGTACGATTGAGAGACTGCTAATCTTCCTGAAAAGTTTCTGTAAAACTTGCAAACTAATCATACATGTACATTACAAGATGCATAATACCTCAACATTTCATTAGATTTATCAATTCTAAAAGTGATAAATGAACTATGGAGAAGAACATTGACCCTAATGTCTTGTATCCAGCGACATACTATTTGTTTTGAAGGTTCGTGCCTGTGTTTCCCCTTCTCAGATAAACTATGCCCCTACACTGGTTTAAAAATTGCCCACTTTCATTATATTACTGTTCAGTTAATTTATACAGTCACTTTCACACTATGATTGTTAAATTCCAACTAGTAATCCTTTATTCAATTCACATGACCCTTGTTATTCAGTCTCACATTAAGGATTGCACTCTGAATCAATCGGTTGTTGCTTGTCAGACAAACCTCAGACAAGCCTCAGAATTACTTTAGGATGGTATTCTGTATTCAGTTATGCATCAGACTTATATACAAATAAAATGGTCTTTTGCTTGAAGCAACAGAAGCTGTAAGCTACTTACGCCCCCCCCCCCTCAAAACAAAAATAACAACAAACAAACAGAAGCAAATGTGGGTATATATGCCTGCTGGGTGAGTGAATGGGAGGTAAAGGGGAGGGGTGGGGTCGGAGGGGTGGGGTCGGAGGGGTGGGGTCGGAGGGGTGGGGTTGGAGGGGTGGGGTCGGAGGGGTGGGGTTGGAGGGGTGGGGTCGGAGGGGTGGGGTCGGAGGGGTGGGGTTGGAGGGGTGGGGTTGGAGGGGTGGGGTCGGAGGGGTGGGGTCGGAGGGGTGGGGTCGGAGGGGTGGGGTCGGAGGGGTGGGGTCGGAGGGGTGGGGTCGGAGGGGTGGGGTCGGAGGGGTGGGGTCGGAGGGGTGGGGTCGGAGGGGTGGGGTCGGAGGGGTGGGGTCGGAGGGGTGGGGTCGGAGGGGTGGGGTCGGAGGGGTGGGGTCGGAGGGGTGGGGTCGGAGGGGTGGGGTCGGAGGGGTGGGGTCGGAGGGGTGGGGTCGGAGGGGTGGGGTCGGAGGGGTGGGGTTGGAGGGGTGGGGCTAGAGGGAAGAACCAGTAGCAGAATTGTCCAGCTCAGTCCAGAGAGAGATTCAGCTTTCTGGCAGACATCTTGACCTGACAGAGAATGGGGAAGAAGAAAAGAGACAATAACTAAACAAATATAGAAGTTCAACGCACTTTCCTCTGACTAATACAGACAATCATTAGACCTGGTGATGCAAGATCTTCATTTTGTATTTAGATTCTCTTTGTAGAAAAGACGGATGCTCCTTCATGTGGACTGCCACACTCATGACAGAACAAAGGAGAACACATGAATGAAGGGCTAAAGATTTACAGCCTTATGGAGGTACAGTGTTTACATATATGTATTTAATGCCATTTTATTGTGATGCTTAAAGCAGGATAACAAGTTAGACCAAACCCTAGTCCAGGTCTAATCAGACCATTTCAGGTCCTACCCATCCAGTCCCTGTACACCTAATTCCAGGGCCATGTTGCATATATGTTTTCAATTATTGTAACTTACCATCAATGGTGCATGTAACTACCAAGGCAATAGCCAATGAGCTCTCATTATTGCACCTGTTGTCATGGTAGTTACCATTGATGGCAAGTTACAATAACTGAAAACCTATATGCAAAATTGCCCTGGTCTAATAAGAATGGCCCAGTTCCTAATCACCTAGTCCCTGTACACCTTAATCCGGGTCTAATAAGGCTAGCCCAGGTCCTATTTATCCTGTCACTGTACACCTTAGTCCAGGGCCCCGTAACACAAAGGTTTGTGATCAATCGCAAATTTGAGAGACAAATTCTGATTGGTTACTGGCAAGTCTTTTGAACAAAAGGCTCATGCAACAATGATGTTGATTGACCATTGCTATTTTACGATTGATTCCAAATCTCTGTGTTACAGGGCCCAGATCTATTAGGCGAACCCAGGTCCTACTCACCCTGTCCCTGTTCCTCTGCATGTCCCTGAGCATGGTGCGGACCATAGCCAGCTGGTCCAGCTCCTCCTTCTTTCTGTCCTCTGCGTCGTCCACCTGCCTGCGGTACTCCAGCCGGTGAGTCTCAAGGTCTGCTAGTCTTGTCTCAAGACTCTTCATCTCATCCCGCAGCTGCTGCTGCTTCTGAGCAATGCTGCCCATCTGTTGCTGTAGAATCAAAACACCAAGAGAAATATCTTTCGATTCAATTCAATTTTGGTTTATTGATATAACTAGAGCAATTCGACTGCCACGCAGTCGATAAATATGCCTCCGCCTCTTTGCTATTCTCAGAAAATGTACATGTTTGGTGGGCAATGCACCATTGCTCCTATGAAAATGAAAATATCACATTCTGCTTTTTCAAATTTAGCCAAGTTTGGCAATGTTCATTGACTTTTGACCTCTTACTTCTTTGCCTTCCAATCTAACCAGTATGTCTAAATCCATCCTTGTATAAAGTTTGTTTAAAATTAGCCAATTTTGGGTGAAGTTCATTGACCTTTGATCTTTCAGGAATTTTACCCAAACTTCACCAGTCTACCTCAATGAAGTGATACATCTCTGTACTATGTTTGGTTTGAATTGAATCATTAGTATTGGATTCAATGTGAAAAATATCTATTCGGGGGCAATTTTTAGCCCATTTTTGGCAAAGTTCAGTGACCTTTGATCCCTGACCTTTGAGAAATGTCACCAAAAATGTCATCAGTCTAGTAGTGATCCATCTTTGCACCATGTTTGGTTAGTATTGCTCCATTGGATCTGGATATATTTTGAAAATTATCACTTTAGGGGCAATTTTTAGCTATTTTTTGGCAAAGTTCATTGACCTTTGACCTTTGAACTCTCAGGAGTTTTACCCAAACTTTCACCAGTCTACCTCCATGAAGTGATACATCTCGTACCATGTTTGGTTAGAATTGCGCCATTGGATTTGGACTTGGGTTTATTGTGAAAAATATCAATTTTTGCAAAGTTCATTGACCTTTGACCTCTGACCTTCCAGCAATTTCACCAACAATATCACCAGTCTACCCCCAAGTAGTGATCCATCGTTTCACTATGTTTGGTTGGAATTGCACCATTGGATTTGGATTTATTGTGAAAAATTTAAAGTTTGGGGCAATTTCTAGCCAATTCTGGCAAAGTTCATTGACCTTTGACCTCTGAACTTTCAGGAATTTTACCAAAAATGTCACCAGTCTATCCCCAAGTAGTGATCTCTCTTTGTACCATGTTTAATGAGAATTGCATCCTTGGATTTGGATTTATTGTGAAAAAGGTCAATTTTTGGCAAATTTTCACAAATTTCATTGACCTTTGACCTCTGACCTTTCAGGAATTTTACCAAAAATGTCACCAGTCTATCTCCAAGTAGTGATCCATCTTTGTACCATGTTTAATGACAATTGCATGCTTGGATTTGGATTTATTGTGGAAAAGGTCATTTTTGGGCAATTTTTACAAAGTTCATTGACCTTTGACCTTTGACCTCAATCAGATTTGACCCGAATTTTACACGCTTCATTAGTGTCATGCAATACATATATGTACCAAGTTTGAAGCAAATCTGGTTAACGGTTCTCAAGATATTGCCTAAACGGATTCGGGACGGACGGACAGACGGACGGACAACCCGAAAACATAATGCCTCCGGCCACTTCGTGGCGGAGGCATAAAAAATATCAAATAAGAATGTCTGGAGACTTCTATTATTCAGTTTACAGATGAAGGTACTGTATACAATCATTTCAAATAAGTAAATCATATATTTGTACATGGCAGGTATCATGTACGGCAAAAAAGAAAGAAAAATCAGTGAGACAAAGTAGGTAAAGTAAATTTAACATTAGTTGTAGGTAAGACTTTAACTGTGACTTGAACACCAGTCACTATTCTTCTTTGACTTCTATAATCAGCTCTTTACTCTTTATCATAAAAATAATGCAACTCAAAGAATTTGATAACATCATAGCTGCCAACCCTCTAAAGCACAAAGTCACAATGCCACTCAGCAAAATTCAGAATAAAATTGCATTTGATATTGTACTGAACTTCATGTGGAAAAATGAAGAATCTATTCATAAACATTTCGAATATCAAATTAAAGGAATACGCCCTTCAAAATTAGACTGGTTGGCGGGTTTGTAACATCTCTGTGTCTGCCCTAGACTGTACAGCCGGCTCACCTTGTGTTGTGCAATCTCCCGGTTCTGCTTCTCGACCCGTTCTAGTACGTCGCCCTCCTCACTCTCCAAGGCCTCGCAACGGATCCCAAGAGACTGAAACTCCTCCTCCAGCCTCCTTGCCTCCTCCTCGGGGCTTAGTCTCCTCCTATGTGCACCATCTCCCCTCCCCCTCCCATCCACGGAACCCCTCTCATCCCTCGTTCTCGAATCTTCAGCGCCCATTACCCCCTGCCCAATGTCTGGTCTTAACCTGGAGTGAGCTGGATCCTGATTTGCATAATTAGCTGGTGTGTATTCAGTTCTTTGATTTGCTGCATGCCTATTGGTTAGATGGATGGGGGCGGGGTCTTGTGCGTTAAAAGGATTATTGTGATTGGGCAATGCCTGAGACTTGTTGGTGATTGAATGCTGCCCTCTGTGTCTGGAGGAAGCCATGATTACCTCTTGCAGAGTAGCATTCAGGGATGCCGAGATCACTGAAATTTGAAAGAGGAAAGGAAGAAAGGCTGC